>JAWPHD010000453.1:0-467118 GCA_037043455.1 Cyrtodaria siliqua | reverse complement strand
GTTCTTACACATATATATTCAGTTCTTACACATATATATTCCGTTCTTACAGATATATATTCCGTTTCTTACGCATATATAAATCAGTTCGTACGCATATATATGCAGTTCGTACGCATATATATTCAGTTCTTACACATATATATTCAGTTCTTACACATATATATTCTGTTCTTACAGATATATATTTCCGTTCTTACGCATATATATTCAGTTCGTACGCATATATATTCAGTTTTACGCATATATTTAATTCTTACGCATATATATTCAGTTCGTACGCATATATATTCAGTTTCTTACGCATGTATATTCAGTTTCTACGCCATATATATTCCGTTCTTACCCATATATATCAGTTCCTACACATATATATTCAGTTCTTACACAATATATATTCAGTTCTGAACACATATCTATCTTCAGTTTCCTTACATATATATATTCCATTCTTAGAGATATATATTCCGTCTTACCCATATATATTCAGTTCTTACACATATATATTCAGTTCTAACACATATATATTCAGTTCTTACACATATATATTCCGTTCTTACGCATATATATTCATTTCCTACGCATGATATATTCAGTTCTTACTCATTATATATTCAGTTCTTACGCATATATATTCAGTTACTACCCATATATATTCAGTTCTTACGCATATATATTCAGTTCTTACACATATATATTCTGTCTTACACATATATATTCAGTTCTTACACATATATATTTAGTTCTTACACATATATATTTCCGTTCTTAAACATATATATACCGTTCTTATGCATATATATTCAGTTTGTACGCCATATATATTCAGTTTCTACGCATATATTCAGTTTTTAATAGTTACGCATATATATTCAGTTCTTACGCATATATATTCAGTTCTTAAACATATATATTCTGTTCTTAAACATATATGTATTCAGTTCTTACACATATATATTCAGTTCTTACACATATATACTCCGTTCTTACAGATATATATTCCGTTCTTACGCATATATATTCAGTTCTTACACATATATATTCCGTTCTTACGCATATATATTCAGTTCTTACACTTATAGATATTCATTTCTTACGCATATATATTCAGTTCTTACACATATATATTCCGTTCTTACACATATATATTTCCGTTCTTACGCATATATATTCAGTTTGTAAGCATATATATTCAGTTCTTACGCATATATATCCTGTTCTTACAGCATATATATTCAGTTCTTACACATATATATTCCGTTCCTACAGATATATATATTCCGTTCTTACGCATGCTTATTCAGTTCTTACACATATATTTTCGTCTTACGCATATATATTTCAGTTCGTACGCATTTACTATTCCGTTCTTATTCATATATATTCAGTTCGTACGCATATATATTCAGTTCTTACGCATATATATTTCAGTTCCCTACGCATATATATTTCAGTTCTGACTCAATATATATTCAGTTCTTACCCATATATATTAAGTTCTAAACACATAATATATTCAGTTCTTACGCATATATATTCAGTTCTTACACATATAGATTCAGTTCTTACACATATATTCAGTTCGTTACACATATATATTTCCAGTTCTTACACATATATTCAGTTCTTTACACATACATATTCAGTTCTTACACATATATATTCTGTTCTTTACACATATATATTCAGTTCTTACACATATATATTCAGTTCTAAACATATATATATTTAGTTCTTATAGATATATATTCCGTTCTTACGCATATATATTCAGTTCGTACGCATATATATTCAGTTCTTACTCATATAAATCTCGTTCTTACGCATATATATTCAGTTCCTAGGCATATATATTCAGTTCTTACGCATATATATTCAGTTCTTACACATATATATTCAGTTCTTTACACATATCTATTCAGTTCTTCTTTCACATATATATTCAGTTCTTACACATATATTTTTCGTTCTGACGCATTCTACTATATTCAGTTTCTACGCATATATATTCCGTTCTTACCCATATATATTCAGTTCTTACACATATATATTCAGTTCTTACACATATATATTCAGTTTTTTTACGCATATATATTCCGTACTGAGGCATATATATTCAGTTCTTAACCATATATATTCAGTTCTTACGCATGTATATTCAGTTTTTACGCATATATCTTCCGTTATTACCCATATATATTCAAGTTCTTACACATATATATTCAGTTCGTACGCATATATATATTCAGTTCGTACACATATATATTTCGTTCTTACGCATATATATTCAGTTCTTTTGCATATATATTCAGTTCTTACGCATATATATTCAGTTCTTATGCATATATAATTCAGTTCTTACGCATATATATTCAGTTTCTACGCATATATATTCCATTCTTACCATATATATTCAGTTCTTAGCACATATATATTCAGTTTCTTACACATATATATTCAGTTCTGTTCACATATATATTCAGTTCTTACACATATATAGTCCGTTCTTACGCATATCTATTCAGTTACCTACGCATATATATTCCGTTCTTACGCATATATATTCAGTACTTTACACATATATATTCAGTTCTTACACATATATATTCTGTTCTTACACATATATATTCAGTTCTTACAGGATATATATTCAGTTCTTACACCATATATATTCAGTTCTTACAGATATTATATTCCGTTCTTACGCATATATATTCAGTTCGTACGCATATATATGCAGTTTGTACGCATATATATTCAGTTCTTACACATATATATTCAGTTCTTACACATATATATTCTGTTCTTACAGATATATATTCCGTTCTTACGCATATATTATTCATTTCTTACGAATATATATTCAGTTCTTACGCATATATATTCAGTTTTTTACGCATATATTATTCAGTTCCTACCCATATATATTCAGTTCTTACGCATAATATATTCAGTTTCTTACCCCATATATATTCTGTTCTTACACATATATATTCAGTTCTTAACACACATATATTCAGTTCTTACACATATATATTCCGTTCTTACACATATATATTCCGTTCTTACGCATATATATTCAGTTTGTAAGCATATATATTCAGTTTCTACGCATATAATATTCAGTTTTTACGCATATATATTCATTTCTTACGCATATATATTCTGTTCTTACACATATATATTCTGTTCTTACACATATATATTCAGTTCTTACACATATATATTTAGTTCTTACACATATATACTCCGTTCTTACAGATATTTATTCCGTTCTTACGCATATATATTCAGTTCTTACACATATATATTCCGTTCTTACGCATATATATTCAGTTCTTACACATATAGATATTCAGTTCTTACGCATATATATTCAGTTCTTACACATATATATTCTGTTCTTACACATATATATTCAGTTCTTACACATATATTTTCAGTTCTTACACATATATATTCCGTTCTTACGCATATATATTCAGTTTGTAAGCATATATATTCAGTTCTTACACATATATATTCAGTTCTAACACATATATATTCAGTTCTTACATATATATATTCCATTCTTAGAGATATATATTTCCGTTCTTACCCATATATATTCAGTGTCTTACACATATATATTCAGTTCTAACACATATATATTCAGTTCTTACACATATATATTCCGTTCTTACGCATATATATTCATTTCCTACGCATATATATTCAGTTCTTACTCATATATATTCAGTTCTTACGCATATATATTCAGTTACTACCCATATATATTCAGTTCTTACGCATATATATTCAGTTCTTACACATATATATTCTGTTCTTACACATATATATTCAGTTCTTACACATATATATTTAGTTCTTACACATATATATTCCGTTCTTAAACATATATATACCGTTCTTACGCATATATATTCAGTTTGTACGCATATATATTCAGTTTCTACGCATATATATTCAGTTTTTACGCATATATATTCAGTTCTTACGCATATATATTCAGTTCTTACACATATATATTCTGTTCTTAAACATATATATTCAGTTCTTACACATATATATTCAGTTCTTACACATATATACTCCGTTCTTACAGATATATATTCCGTTCTTACGCATATATATTCAGTTCTTACACATATATATTCCGTTCTTACGCATATATATTCAGTTCTTACACTTATAGATATTCAATTCTTACGCATATATATTCAGTTCTTACACATATATATTCCGTTCTTACACATATATATTCCGTTCTTACGCATATATATTCAGTTTGTAAGCATATATATTCCGTTCTTACGCATATATATTCAGTACTTACACATATATATTCAGTTCTTACACATATATATTCTGTTCTTACACATATATATTCAGTTCTTACACATATATATTCCGTTCTTACAGATATATATTCCGTTCTTACGCATATATATTCAGTTCGTACGCATATATATGCATTTCGTACGCATATATATTCAGTTCTTACACATATATATTCAGTTCTTACACATATATATTCTGTTCTTACAGATATATATTCCGTTCTTACGCATATATATTCATTTCTTACGAATATATATTCAGTTCTTACGCATATATATTCAGTTTTTACGCATATATATTCAGTTCCTACCGATATATATTCAGTTCTTACGCATATATATTCAGTTCTTACCCATATATATTCTGTTCTTACACATATATATTCAGTTCTTACACACATATATTCAGTTCTTACACATATATATTCCGTTCTTACACATATATATTCCGTTCTTACGCATATATATTCAGTTTGTAAGCATATATATTCAGTTTCTACGCATATATATTCAGTTTTTACGCATATATATTCAGTTCTTACGCATATATATTCTGTTCTTACGCATATATATTCTGTTCTTACACATATATATTCAGTTCTTACACATATATACTCCGTTCTTACAGATATTTATTCCGTTCTTACGCATATATATTCAGTTCTTACACATATATATTCCGTTCTTACGCATATATATTCAGTTCTTACACATATAGATATTCAGTTCTTACGCATATATATTCAGTTCTTACACATATATATTCTGTTCTTACACATATATATTCAGTTCTTACACATATATTTTCAGTTCTTACACATATATATTCCGTTCTTACAGATATATATTCCGTTCTAACGCATATATATTCAGTTCGTACGCATATATATTCAGTTCGAACGTATATATATTCAGTTCTTACACATATATATTCAGTTCTTACACATATATATTCCGTTCTTACATATATATATTCCGTTCTTATGCATATATATTCAGTTCGTACGCGTATATATTCAGTTCTTACGCATACATATTCAGTTCTTACGCATGTATATTCAGTTTATACGCATATATATTCCGTTCTTACCCATATATATTCAGTTCTTACACATATATTCAGTTCTTACACATATATATTCAGTTCTTACGCATATATATTCATTTCTTACGCATATATATTCAGTTCTTACGCATATATATTCAGTTCTTACGCATATATATTCAGTTCATACGCATATATATTCAGTTCTTACACATATATATTCCGTTCTTACGCATATATATTCAGTTCTTACACATATAGATATTCAGTTCTTACGCATATATATTCAGTTCTTACGCATATATATTCTGTTCTTACACATATATATTCAGTTCTTACACATATATTTTCAGTTCTTACACATATATATTCCGTTCTTACAGATATATATTCCGTTCTAACGCATATATATTCAGTTCGTACGCATATATATTCAGTTCGAACGTATATATATTCAGTTCTTACACATATATATTCAGTTCTTACACATATATATTCCGTTCTTACATATATATATTCCGTTCTTATGCATATATATTCAGTTCGTACGCGTATATATTCAGTTCTTACGCATACATATTCAGTTCTTACGCATGTATATTCAGTTTATACGCATATATATTCCGTTCTTACCCATAAATATTCAGTTCTTACACATATATTCAGTTCTTACACATATATATTCAGTTCTTACGCATATATATTCATTTCTTACGCATATATATTCAGTTCTTACGCATATATATTCAGTTCTTACGCATATATATTCAGTTCATACGCATATATATTCAGTTCTTATGCATATATATTCAGTTCTTACACATCTATTCAGTTCTTACACATATATATTCCGTTCTTACAGATATATATTCCGTTCTAACGCATATATATTCAGTTCGTACGCATATATATTCAGTTCGAACGTATATATATTCAGTTCTTACACATATATATTCAGTTCTTACACATATATATTCCGTTCTTACATATATATATTCCGTTCTTATGCATATATATTCAGTTCGTACGCGTATATATTCAGTTCTTACGCATACATATTCAGTTCTTACGCATGTATATTCAGTTTATACGCATATATATTCCGTTCTTACCCATATATATTCAGTTCTTACACATATATTCAGTTCTTACACATATATATTCAGTTCTTACGCATATATATTCATTTCTTACGCATATATATTCAGTTCTTACGCATATATATTCAGTTCTTACGCATATATATTCAGTTCATACGCATATATATTCAGTTCTTACGCATATATATTCAGTTCTTACACATCTATTCAGTTCTTACACATATATATTCAGTTCTCACACATATATATTCAGTTCTTACACATATATATTCTGTTCTTACACATATATATTCAGTTCTTACACATATATATTCAGTTCTTACATTTATATATTCAGTTCTTATAGATATATATTCCGTTCTTACGGATATATATTCAGTTCGTACGCATATATATTCAGTTCTTACGCATATATATTCAGTTCTTACACATATATATTCTGTTCTTACACATATATATTCAGTTCTTACACATATATATTCAGTTCTTACACATATATATTCAGTTCTTACACATATATATTCAGTTCTTACACATATATATTCCGTTCTTACAGGTATATATTCCGTTCTTACGCATATATATTCAGTTCTTACACATATATATTCCGTTCTTATGCATATATATTCAGTTCTTACACATATATATTCAGTTCTTACATATATATATTCAGTTCTTACATTTATATATTCAGTTCTTATAGATATATATTCCGTTCTTACGCAAATATATTCAGTTCGTACACATATATATTCAGTTCTTACGCATATATATTCAGTTCTTACACATATATATTCTGTTCTTACACATATATATTCAGTTCTTACACATATATATTCTGTTCTTACACATATATATTCCGTTTTTACGCATATATATTCAGTTCTTACACATATATATTCCGTTCTTACACATACATATTCCGTTCTTACAGATATATATTCAGTTCGTACGCATATATATTCAGTTTGTACGCATATATTCAGTTCTTACACATATATATTCCGTTCTTACGGATATATATTCAGTTCTTACACATATATATTCCGTTCTTACAGATATATATTCCGTTCTTATGCATATATATTCAGTTCGTACGCATATATATTCCGTTCTTACACATATATTCAGTTCTTACACATATATATTCAGTTCTGACACATATATATTCTGTTCTTACACATATATATTCAGTTCTTACACATATACATTCAGTTCTTACATATATATATTCAGTTCTTATAGATATATATTCCGTTCTTACGCATATATATTCAGTTCGTACGCATATATATTCAGTTCTTACACATATAAATTCTGTTCTTACGCATATATATTCCGTTCTTACGCATATATATTCTGTTCTTACACATATATATTCCGTTCTTACGCATATATATTCAGTTCTTACGCATATATATTCAGTTCTTACGCATATGTATTCATTTACTTAGACATATATATTCATTTCTTATACATATATATTCAGTTCTTACAAATATTTATTCGGTTCTTACATATATATATTCCGTTCTTACGCATATATATTCATTTCTTACGCATATATATTCAGTTCTTACGCATATTTATTCAGTTCTTACACATATATATTCAGTTCCTACGCATATATATTCAGTTCTTACGCATATATATTCAGTTCTTACACATATATATTCAGTTCTTACACATATCTATTCAGTTCTTTCACATATATATTCAGTTCTTTCACATATATATTCCGTTCTTACGCATATATATTCAGTTTCTACGCATATATATTCCGTTCTTACCCATATATATTCAGTTCTTACACATATATATTCAGTTCTTACACATATATATTCAGTTTTTACGCATATATATTCCGTTCTTACGCATATATATTCAGTTCTTACGCATATATATTCAGTTCTTACGCATGTATATTCAGTTTCTACGCATATATATTCCGTTCTTACCCATATATATTCAGTTCTTACACATATATGTTCAGTTCGTACGCATATATATTCAGTTCGTACACATATATATTCCGTTCTTACGCAAATATATTCAGTTCTTATGCACATATATTCAGTTCTTACGCATATATATTCAGTTCTTATGCATATATATTCAGTTCTTACGCATATATATTCATTTCTTACACATATATATTCAGTGTTTGAAAGAAAAAAATGACGTAAAGCGTCAATAAAAATGCATCAACTTGTTTGCATTGCGTAAATTACACAGGGTATTGCCATAATGCTATTCAATTTTAAATCTGAAAAGTGGCACTCCTGATAGATATATTATCGTTTCGATGAAAGTGATCAAATCCGACGTTAAGCCAAACTTGAAAGTATTATAAACTTTGCGAGACTGCATACGGATATGTACCATTATATAAAGAAAGTAACCTGCCTAATAACGTGAAGATTACACTACACAACTGTTTATCAAAGCTCTTCCCAGGAGTTCAGTTCATATAATTATGCAAATGTGCTGATTAAAAGCTTCAGTTTATTCATGGTTTCTTAAAATACCCGTGGTTGAATATGCGTCAAATGAAATATGAATTCGTTACTCTTAATTCAACACTCAAGTTTTGGGGTTTGGTCTGGCTGGTTAAAACCGTATGCATGTCTATAGAGTTTGGATTCTCAAACTATGCAAAAATAGTTATATACCTCGTCGTCAGTGGGTTTAGAAGCGATGTACATATGTTGAACAATTTGGCTGGTGTTGGCGGGATAGTTACTTCAGCTAAGACGAACTCAAGTATTAATCTTAGTTAACCCATTTATAATTGCTGCTCTGCGTAATAATTTACTTTTTTTCCTGAAAATCCCCTTAACGGTATCAACTTTTGCCGAAATACTATGAGTTTGAAAAAAAAATATCCCTTTGGTTTCCGATTTCGTTCTGATATACAGAAGTCAAGAATACGTAACGCGAAACCATTAGATACTTCCTGACAGTGAACGACATGGCAATTTGTACTCGGGCCTCCTTGGCGATGCCCCTTGTCCGCTGCCCAGCCATTCGCAGCATCTCGCTATCACCGAAGAATGTCGGAATCGGCCGACTATTTACGATCAACGCCATCGGGACTTTTCTTTAATTTCCGTTATCAATACTGACTGACTATCTCGCAAATTACCAATAATCGATAAATATGACTAAATAGGACAATTTTAACTGACATGGAGTTTAATAAACACTATTGACGCTACTATTAAGTTCGAGCGTGAGTATCAGACCAATGCATTACAATGTATACTATTTAATTATGTCGCCACCCGTTTGCGCCCGTTTGCGCCCGTTTGCGGCCTACAGTTCTCGACGTCTATGAAGAAAATACAAGTTCAAGTCTTCAAGCTTTTTTGTTTTCCTTCTTCTTCACCTGAGTAAGTAATTAAAAACTATTTGATGGACTAATATGTGTTAATTTAAGGAATCTTCTTGACTGGATCTTTGATTTACTATAAACCTAGAACTCCTAATCGGGCTCCAGTTTCCAGCATTTCCATGAATAATTTTAATAATTGAATAATTTATATATAATTAGATTGGATTCCCCCCCCCTCTCCCCCCACCCCCCACCTCCAACCCCCACTAAGTAAGAATTTAATACTCAGCTTATAACGAGAAAAGTAGCTCAGAAATACACAAGTTACAACCAAAACACATTTTTTTGATAAACGCAACAATTTTCAAAATATTAAATTACTTCGGTTAAACGTAATACTTTGCAATGAAAAAAAGGCAGATTGTTTTAGTTGAATTAATCTAACACATTAAAACCACTGTCAGAAAGAAAACAAATATTCAAAGGCTGTTTTATATAAAAACATGAAATATGCTGATAAAACACATTACATAAACCGAAGTCCGCTTAAAGATAAAAACTTCTTAAAATTAGTAGGTCATAATATATATAAACAAAACATCAACATTTGACTCATTTACTGCAGATGTTTGTCTAAATAGAGATAAAAATATCGGACAGGGAAAGCAGCATTCAAGGACGACTGTCAATCACAAAACACAAAAACAAACACGTGAACAGACAAACGAGAAGGCAAAAGTAATAAAAAATGCAAACGACATCACAAATACAAAAGTGTTGACAATAGGGATACCGCCTTGGAACGGTCAGTTGCAACAAGGCCACTGGGAATTTAAACCGGTTCTAGGGTGTATCAAACCTCACACTTACTCTACTGTCATCCCATTAAAACAGGACAGTGTAAATAAAGAAATCCCCGCCATGATCTAATCTCTAACCAACAAGGCAGCATCAATAGGCAATAGAAGTAAAACACAAATATGCTATCCATGTCCGATATTTTTATCTGTCTTTATTGACATTGAAAACGTGAAGTTTTGTGCATGACACATTGTCTGCTGATGATCCATACACAAATACTGTTTCAGCTAATTATTTAAAGAGTGTTATTCTAACTAGAACCTGGTTTAAACCTCAGCGGCCATTTGCCCAAGGTGATAGCCCTATTGTTAACCCTTTATGTGTGTGATGTCATATCTTGCCGTTTATTCTTCTTTGTAATTAGTGTTTGATTCTATGCATGTCATTGAATGCTACATTTATTGTTCGGATTTTATATCTAATTTTAAAAGTCAATAATTAAACCTTTGTGTCAAATTTGGTGCAAAGTACAGTTTCGCATTCACAAACTGCAACGTGACTTTTTTTTGAATAACCGAGGGAATAACTCTATATAGAAGTCTTCAATATTAGGTATTGTTGAACTACTCCGATATCATATTATAATTAACATGAACATTCTAAGGACCTTTTTTGAAAATCACACTCCAATGGCTTTCGGGAGACGACAGGGAACAACGCACCATCACATGAAATCGCCTTGCCTATAGTCAGTAAGATTTTACAAGTTGCATTAACCCAAACAGACACGAAACAATATCATCAATGCATTTAGTACTTACTATGTTTAATTGGGTGTATGCTGGGATATAATTTATTAGGCCTGCAATAAAACGTGTTTGACATATACACGTACGTGCATTCTTGTTTTGTCATATCATATAATAATGAGTTTATACTTGTATTAAAATATACGCTACTTAAACTGCTTAGTATCGCAAATCATTAAAAGATGAAATACGAATATAATAAGTTTAATTTGCGTCCCTACAATGTACTGGATACTTCACAAAATTCCTTACAAAGCACGTTTTATCGCTAATTCTAGTTCATGTACAACGACCAATATATCAAAACCATTGACTTCCTGACTTTCCGCGATTAAAGAACATATTGTAAAATATTGCGGAAAGGCCTTCGAGAACTCATGAATAAATCTGTTTTGGTCTATCAGAAACTCTGGAGTAGTTCTTGACAAACTACGGTGTAAGCATTTTCATGCCTCTTCTCTAAGCACCTACGACATTTCGACAGTTTATACTACACTACCACATAATCTTATCAAAGAAAAAATGCTTCAGCTTATTCAGAAGACATTTGCTAGAGAAGGTACAACTTGTATAGCTGTAATAATATCAGGGCTTTCTTTACTTAAGCTCCCCATTGATAAGTATAGTATGTGGACTTGTACTGATGTTTGTAGAGCCTTATCTTTTCTTCTGGATAAGATCTTTATAAGATACGGTAAAACTATTTACCGCCAGGTTGTTGGTATTCCTATGGGTACTAAACTGTGCGCCACTTGTTGCAGATTTGTTTTTGTACTGCTATGAAAGAGATTTTATGTTGAGTTTTTCACCTGCTAGCCAGGGTGAAATTATTGATGCCTTTAATAATACTTCTCGGTATCTTGATGACATACTCAATATTGATAATCCGTTCTTTGCTCATATGGTTACTTACATTTATCCACCAGAGCTCACGTTGAATAAAGCTAACAGTTCGGATACAGTAGCAGCATTTCTCGATCTTCATCTCTTGATTCAAATTATTGTATTCATACTAAAATCTATGATAAGAGAGATGATTTCAATTTTAACTATCCACACCTGGATGGAGATGTACCTCGTGCTACCTCATATGTATATCTCCCATCTCATTCGATTGGCTAGAGCGTGTAATGATGTTATAGACTTCAATGATCGAAATCAAGTTATTACAAGTAAACTTCTTCAGCAGGGTTTTCGTTATCACAAACTACGTTAGATTTTTCTCTAAATTCTACCGCCGCAATGAGGGCCTGCTGGAAAAGTACAACACCAACCTTAAAACACTTCTGCGACTAGGCATATCATAACCCTCATTTTATGGAGATGTGGTCTATAAACTTCGGAAGTTAAAGGGGTTTGACGGGTTTCCTGACCGCTTACAAATTTAATCAGGAAGTTCGTCAGAAAAGGATATAACCCTTTGGTTTTACAGCGCACTTGCATGTTTAGTGATTGACCCCTCTACAGTCAGTCATTACGCTTCACTTTTCACTTGTGCGATGACTGGACTACCTCTTTGGACTCTATGATAGTACCTAATGAAACCCCGACTAAGGGAGGTGGGTGCATGAGCTTTTGTCCCTCGGGTTTCTGGTCGTACCCTAAATTGGTTTTCTCTTTACCTGCAACTACTATGGTTGTTCAGTACGATTCTGGATACCTCTGAGATGTTTATTATTTTGTATGTATATCTTTAGTTAGTTTCTCTGAATGTGGAATTTATTGATAGAGATTTCCTTTTGATGGATGTAGTTTTGTTTACACTGTCTTGTCTATTTGGGTGCTGAAGACAGGATAATAGCAAGGATTGTGCTCATATAATATCGATTCAAGCTAACCAGTATGCCTTATTGCCTACTGACCGTTCCAAGTCGGTAACCCTGTATTCACCACCCTTTCTGTTGTTTTTTGTCTCTTTTTTATTTTTGTTTAGACTGTCTTGTCTATTTGAGCACTGAAGACAGGATAATAGCGAGGATTGTGCGCATATAATATCGATTCAAGCTAACCAGTATGCCTTATTGCCCACTGACGTTCCAAGTCAAGTCGGTAACCCTGTCTTCACCACCCTTTCTAATGCTTTTTGTCTCTTTCATTGTAGTTTCAAGTCCTTGTTTGCAGTACAGTGCGGACCTACGATGCCATTGCTGTGGTTTCTATAGAACCCTATATATCATTTTAGAATTATATTAGTTTAAGCTTTCTATGCCATTCATAACATTGCAAGCTATGCCTTTTACAGAACATTTACATATTGTTTGCTTGCTCAGTCGAACAATACGGCGCTGTGCTCTTTGTTGGCGTCATGGGTGCGGAATACAGTTCACGAATGAGCCATTATCCTAGTAAACACGTCATTTACATTATTAACGATTGGATGGTAGTCCACATAATTCAAATCACTCATATGGAAATGATTTTAAGATAATTACAGCGCAAGACAAGCTGATTCAATCCAGGAAAATGTTCTTAAACGTATACTTTATATCTCCAAACGTTGCTCGAGAACTGACATGGCAATAGTTATGATAAGATGTTGTGAAAAGTTTAATCAACCTCACTGAGCTCCTTTACATGGTACTTGTTTCGATAAGAGGCAATTAATATATAGCTGATTTAATCCCTGATTCGAGTATAAAACCTACATGGGCAAGTATGATTTCGTTTTTTTCACGAACGAGCGAATGCGAGTGGGCGAGATAACATTAACAATACGCATATCGTATATAACTAACATTAAGCGATATATATAAATAAATATATTATATATAGATATAAAAGTCGCATTGAAGTCGGCCAAAAGCAAAAGCACACACGGAAACATACAACAATAACAAGGATACATAAAATACAAGGTATATGTCATCTCAAACATAAACTATTTGGCAATAGGGCTACCCCCCTTAGAACGGTCGTCCGTGGCCAGAAAGGGCCATTTGGCTTCTAAACCAAGATTTAGGTGAATCAAACCTTACCCTTGCCCTACCATCATACAAAACGAAATATACGACGTGCATTATCCACAAAGCAAGACTCATTTAAAAGAGAGCAACAAGGAAACACACCAATAAAGATGAATGGTCACCCTTTTTGTAGTGTTATCAATTAACAATTTTAACTATTAAACATCATGTGAACATTTCTTGATAGTCCCGGAAAGAAACGTATATGTAAACCGCTTCTAGGTTGTATGTAAATATAAGTATTATTTGCATGACGTAGATACTACTTTTACCACTGCGTGATTGTACGGGGAAATGAAGTAAATCTGAATTGTATAGCTGCATAACTATTGCCAGATAATTGATGAATACATTTACCTGTGGATTAATTTACCTGTTTAAAGTTTTCTACATCGTCAAATAAAATATTATTCTCGCTTTTCACAGATATTGCAATGAGTGAAGTGTAAATGTCTATTGTTGTGTATAGATTTCGTTTTAAATAAACATAAACATGTTCATGAAGCAAAACAGGGCCGGAGAACTTTCAGGACACGACAAGACAAGGCTGGAGACAAATGTTACCGGACTCTCAGAATTTAGGTTGAATTCATCGTATGTTCCAAAATCTGTCCGGTCATTGCAAACTCACAGAGGCAATCACAGTGGCTAAATGTGTATCAGGTGCTATAAATTTAAGAGAAATATATTCATGAAAACATACTTCAAAATATGATTACGTGGTTCGAGAACTAACTTTTATACCCCATCAATCTCCTCCTCCAAGAAGCGAAAACAAGGTATGAAATAAAACCCTAAATTCGGCTTAAAATCTTTGCATATTGTAAAATTAAAACATGTTATAGGTAATTCTAAACAGGTTATCGCACTTTGCGTTCAGTAAAAATGTGTTTAAACATGTTTTATATTGTCGAAATATCCGTTATAAAATCCTTCTAATATAAGCTTTTCCATCGCTTAACGAAATTACGACGGGACCACGTAATGCGGAGTAATGACTTGCAAGAAGCCAAAGTAATACGATAACACAAAGTAAAGGACACGACTCTACAATATTGATGACGAACATTTACCTACAACCATTTTATGTTTCAACTGCATTTTCAATATGAATATGTACTAACCTCTACTAAACTCGGCCGCATGATCAGTCAAACGTTATCGTCAGTGTATTCACGTAATACCGAAACAGATGTGTATGTGTGAAATGCTGCTTGTTAGATGATATAGCATGGCGGACATTTCTTTATTTGCACCGTATCGCTTTATTGTGATGAATATGTGGTAAGAGTGAGGTTTGTTGTACCTAAGCACCTGGTTTAAACCACCAGCGGCCTATTGGCCTCAGATCGTTCCAAGTGGTATCCATATTGTCAACCTGTATGTCTGTGGTGTCATATAATATACTTTTATTATTGCTTTTAATTTATCCTTGTAAGTTGTGTGTTTATCTATACGTGTGTTCGGTCGGCTGTGGTCCTTGAATGCTACATTTCATGTCTGACTTGGTATACACTTATAACCTGTATCCCAACACGTGAACACACATAAAACAAGGCCATCATTGTACTAGTCCGTAAATCATTTTGCCGCAATACGTTTATTTCTGGCAACCTGACCGACCGTTCTGTAAGTACAGTACTACTAAATGATAAAGTCCCTAAAAAGTCCACCGTCAACTCTTACTGACGTGGTCCTTAGCGATATTCGACAGAACAAACCGGTCCATGTTATCACAAGCCAACCCTAATACTGGATACAGTTGCTGTACAAGCAACTGATATCTTTATGCGCACCTATCCTACCCTAGTGTCAAGCCTCAAGAACGAGTGTCTTGACATTTGAGTGCATCTTGCGAAAAAGTCATTCATGCACATTCGGCGCGATGACGTCATCATTCAACAATAGCCGCTCGCTGGAATATTTGCGGAAACCTTACGGGGCCAGTATCGCCGACTACGGTTTTATATGACCGACTGTAAAACGTGTAATGGGGATTTTGGGATATGCGTGATTGAATTGTGGAAGAATGGTGTTTCCTTACAAACCCCTTTAATATTGAAAAATACAATATCTTAAAACATAAATTAACATTAATTTAAATTTTGACTGTACCTGTATATATTGATTATGAAATATGTGTAATGTATGTGCTATGTATTTGATATTTAACCGAAATATTATTATCATGATGCTGCTAATGGAAAAAAACGCGAATAATCCCGCGTGAAGGATATTCAATTCGATAGACCTTTCTGCTTAAACAGTAAATGTGCATGCATGTTTCTATGATTAGGAAAAATTGTGGGAAACCATTGTCACTCTGCCGCCATACAAATACAATAAAAGCAAAACAGCAAGTACTGACCGTTCCAAGTCGGTAACCCCGTCTTCACCACCCTTTCTGCTTTTTTTTTTGTCTCTTTCATTGTATTTTCAAGTACAGTGTGGATATACGATGCCATTTGTTTCTATAGGACCCTATATCTCATTTTTTAATTGAATATAGGACTGATTAAATTAGTGAATGTCGATAAACCGGAAGCCAATTTACTCTTTATCTCTTAACGCTGAGTTTGAAACAAAACCATGCCAGTAAGAAAAGCATTCCTTCAGTCATCTTTATACTTGTTTGTATGTACGCACATGCGTCAAATATAGTAATTACATACGATTCGGACGGCATATCGATCTGTCTATTTCTGCATTTCTTCGATGGAAATGAGAATATGCAATCAGGCGGCATAAAAAAACGTTAATACGGTTTCGTGACTTTATCATTTAGAAGGAAAACGACAACAGAATAAGGCAGATAAATAAACGTCGAGTGCCGCATTTATTTTACGACATACAGTATAATATACAATCAACAGCATCAGTTTGTCGTATTCCGCTCTATAATGGTTTTGTGACTTTTGTTATTTAGAACACAATACAACGTAACAAGGAAGATAAATAAAATTAGACTGGAACACTTATTATACGACGTACCTGTACATGTACATTATAATATACAAAACAGCAACATTAGTTTGTCTTATTCCGCTTATCTTATGTCTAATAAAACAAGCTCAATCATGATTACATGTTTTCGCACACACATGTATCATTATTTGTTGTTGTATATTTGGCCGTAAAGGTTAGCCTTAAAGTATTTCATGTAAATATATGAGGACAGTGTATATCATAACATTCCAGTTGAGGGTGGATGGGTGGGGGGAGTGGGGTGGGGGTGGAGGTCGTGGGGACAAATTAAATATGCCCAATTTAATGAACGTTTGTTTGGAGCGTGCAACAATATTCCGAGTTTTACCTCCCTCATTGTAATTCATCTATGATATAAACATATCGAAATACACGAGAAAATAACTATGAAAATAAACGTCGATTCATATTCACGTATTCAGCACGTTCCCTCAACGTACCAAACACCAACTTATCGATGTATTTGATACACCAACGCTTTCTACTTGACGTCACCACTTATCTCCCCCACTTTCATTATTGTTTACGACTGCTCTATATGGCGAAATTCAGTTATAATAAAACATGTCATCAAAACGGGTACATTCTAAACCTACCTATATTTCGATAGTCTTGATCACCTTCGATGCTTGATTGTAAATACAAACGTCTTGAACCTTTGTGTAGAAAACAAATGAAACCGGAAACATCCGTAAGTATTTTATTTTTGATATAGTATTTTTGACTATCCACATTAGTTCGTCGACATTAATGATAACGTTTTCATATGTGATTATTTAATAATTAAGTGTCTTCATGTCACTCTGTACATTTTCGATACAAGGTGCGTTTGTAACATCCAATCAGAAGCGATACCATTATCTCGGTAAAATGGCTGCCGCGTCAAACTGTTTTCATAAGAACAGTTCTAGACGTTTGTCTTGAAAACAAATGATCTAGACTAATCTTTCTAATTTAAATATCATTGTTTTAACTAAAAGTAAAAATAAAAGTCGAACAGGAAAGGTAGCATTCAAGGACGAAAGTCAACCACGAACACACAAAGAAACAAAGAACATCTATATATAAAGATGAATAAAAGGCAAGATAAGACACCACAAACACACACGGGTTGACAATAGGGCTACCGCCTTGGAAAGGTCAGTGGCAAATAAAGGCCGCTGGTTTACTCAGTTAAATATCGCCAATATAAAGTGCTGTAACATCTTGTGTATACTAATAAAGCAATACAATTACTTTCCGTTTCATTATGTTAAAAGTACATATTGCTATTTACCGTCAATTAAAATCGCTCGTTATATAATGCCGTCCACAATATTATATAGTTTCAGTCAGCAACGTAGCTTGAACAAAACACAAAACAAATCACACAATGGCACTTAATAGATTGACTGCGTACGAGTATAATAACACTTTATATATTTGTTTAGATATTTAGATACTAATTGTTCTTTACTGTAACATGTCACGGAGTTATTTAAATTCGTCATCAGCGAATTTACTTGCAACGCAAGCAAATATGATAATAAAAAGAAACACAAATAATATTTAGTCCAAATAGCCTGTTTTCATCCTCGGCCCCTGCCTGAAGTGTAACACCGCGTATTTATCTAGGATATTGTCTACTAGCATGTTCAACTTCTTTACACCCCCAGTGGCTTTTGTTGCCACTGACCGTTCCAAGGCGGTAGCCCTATTGTCAACACGTTTGTGTTAGTGATGTCGTTTGCATTTGTTATTACTTTTGCCTTCTCGTTTGTCTGTTGCGTGTTTGCTTTTCCTGTCCGATATTTTTATCTTTCTTCATACTACTGATACTGTCATGCTAATCAGACATGATTGTGTGCAGTATCGTCAGAAAACTATTCTAAGTTTGGGTGGTTTATGTTTAGTTCATAGCTATTCAAAACAAATCATCAGTTAGCCCTATTTTACTATTTATGGTAACACAAACACGTTTTGCCCGCATTAATTTAAATCAAAGATGATTATCGAATAAATTTAGATCAGCTCTAGCCAGCAATGTTATATTAATTGCTCTTAGACTATATATCTATATCCATGTCCATTAAATACCCTGTTTGACAGCACATGGATTTGAAACCAAAGTTAAGTATGCATAATTTAAAAGCTATTGCGATACTACTTTGATCATTTGTTCAAGGGCTTACTGCACATGTTTTGTCTTTCAACCATTCAAAATAACTACTGCCAGTGCTTGACCAGGGTCATGAATTCGCGAAAAAAGTATAGCACAATGCAATGTTTTCGTGCAGATGTTCGATATTTTTATGTAGAAATGTTTCTGTTAAAGATTGACTATGCATTTTTTTGTTTCTTTAAACAAATAACAATACTTCCGCCCGCAAGTGGCTTATAAGTGGTATATATTTTGAGAAATAGTGATTGCAAAATGTACTGCTCTTCGTGTCGGTATTATTTTGTAGAGAAGTTTCTTTTAAAGGATTGACTCTGCATTTGTGTTTCTTTGAACAAATAAAACGACTTCCGCTCGGAAATGCTTGATCGGTGGTATATATCTTTACAAAGGGGATAGCCACAATGTCATGCCATTTGGGTAGATGATCGATATTAGTATGTCGAAACTATAATGTCAAATATTAACTATTGATTTATATTTTCTTTGACCAAGTCAAAATACTTCCACTCGCTAGTGCTTGTTCATTATTATGTCAAATAATCATTATTCATTTGTTTTTTCTTGAACAAGTCAAAACAATTCCGCCCGAAAGAGTTTATCAATGATCATCATGTATCTGCGATAGTTTTTTGAACGTTTAAAAAGGATGGCTGCACGTTTTACGTGTTTGGTTCATTCAATAAAACTACCAAACGTGTATCGATATTTGAGTATGTATTTACTATATATGTATAGTTGAAAATGTTGGTCTCGTTTTATTAAGATCCCCTCTTTTAATATTAACTTTGCACTGATTCGTCTTTGATCCGTTCACTAACTGGACTTGTGCATGCGCATGATTATAGCGTTATGTATTTGCGAACTAGGGATAAACAAAAGGTCATGCCTTTTTTGTGTTTGATTTTGTTATGTTAGAATATCTGTTCAAAATAAAAATTGCTAAAAGCATTCTAGTGTTTATTTGACAGTCTGTGTTGCATTGCTATTGTTTATGGTAATATTGGAACAGAAGTGTTTTCCGAACGCCAACATATATCAACAGCCATTAATGGACATGCCATGCATTAAGATTATAGCGTTGTCATATATTCGTGATAATAAAATTTGAGTCTACTTACATAACTCATTAGAATACAATATGTCTTATGTCGTGTTAATAAGATAAAATCGGAATATTTTGACAATACCTTCACCTTTGGAGAGAGACAACTGGTTAACTCAGTTGAAGTAAAGAC
This sequence comes from Cyrtodaria siliqua, assembly GCA_037043455.1. NCBI lineage: Eukaryota > Metazoa > Mollusca > Bivalvia > Adapedonta > Hiatellidae > Cyrtodaria > Cyrtodaria siliqua. Next base: position 446,345 of record JAWPHD010000453.1, on the reverse strand, counting down.
GGCAAACAGATGCAACATAATAGCGAGTCACCAAAAATTCCAGTTAGATGGGTCAGAAATATACAGAATATATAAATATTCGCTTAATTTTGAGCTTTATTGAGTTATTTTCGAATCACAGTATCTGTATTTATCGCATATCTAGAAATTCGTAATACGGTATCTGAAGATTCTGTTAAAGGGAGAATTAAAGACGGTTTGATGTCTTAGCACGATTATGGAGTTTAAACGAGCATTTTGAGTAAATAAAGTTGGATATACTCCACGTTCGGACCGAACCATGTTTATAGTTTGTGACTGATTGCAAAATACAGTTAAAACGTTTCAATTTCTTGTTGTGACTCCTACGTTTGAAGTAGTACATGTTTTGACTTGTTAGTTTGGGATAAAGAAGACAATTCAGTGGGAGCGCCAAGCCGCCGTGGAGGGATATTTACTTAAAAACGTCACGCGCGAAAAACGTAAACAAAGTGCGTTTTGAGCAGATTTCAGGGTGGCGGTCAAAATGACACAAGTGGTGTTAACTATTCAACTGACACTGTACAATGATGACACAAATAAACAAATGCATCAATTCGATTGTTACAGAATGAATTTTAAATTTTTACGTGTTTTGTCGATTCTTTTTTATTAAAAATACGATTTTTAGGCTTTTACAAATTACCGATCGTTTCGAAAATTTATGTGAAATTTTAGCTTTTAATCAAATTGATAATTACAGTTTGTTCTTATAGCGAGAAAAAAGACGAAAGATTTAAAGTCAAGAAAGAGTCTTCCTCTACAGGCCTGTAAAATTTCATCAACATTTGAAAAAAGTACTTTTTTCTGCCCCATAAAATTGTTTCATGACCGTTCATAAAATTACACACAGAAAAGTGAGACTCTCTTCAACCGTGTGCTTCATACAAAAAACTTACAGAATCATATTTTTATCACTACAATTAAAACATAATTTATACAAGCCATTTCTATATAAAATAACCATCATTTTCATGGCATATTTTTAAAAATAAATTTAGGTCTATGTTGTGTTATTGTGAAAATTATTTCAGTCAACAAACATGCGAAAGAGCAAAATGGCAGCTGTTTATCGATCGACTTCAATTTTTTTATTTTGTATCTCAATTTGTATGAAGATTTTAACAGCGAGAAAAAAGACAAGAACATGCACGATGAGTTTAATCCTTCCTCTGGCAGTATGTGAATTTCCAAGCGAATTTGAAGAAAGTACTTTTTTCTTCCCAAAAAAACGTTTGGTCACTGTTTTACGGAAGCATTTCGAACGTTGTTTTTGTGTAGTTTTGTTACACGGCATGGAATACGGCATGCAATACATCGGTCAGCTCTGTGTGTGATAAATTCTGAAATTACCTGATATATTGCAGTGAACAGACAGTCGATAAGAGACAATATATGTATGCTAACATGATATATTTTAAATTCGATTGTTATTGAAAATATTGCAAAAAAATCAATACCGTGTTTCCCCGAAGACCACATTCCAACACAGAATTGTGACGTCACAATGCTTGTACTAGTATAATCACAGGATGAAAAGGTGTACGCGGACACTTTTTTAAATCTTCGAAAGGACGTGTGTTTTTATTGATTTATTTTGGTCGAAGAGCCCTTTAAAAAAAGTATCATTGGCGACCCATCCACCCCAGTCCCACCCCCACCCAGCACATTTTTTTAAATGGACAGAATTTATCTAGAATGCGAACTATGATTTTAAATGTATTTTAAAGGCCATTTGGATTGTCGACGCAAATATAATATGAACTAGAGCTTTATTGATTTGAACAGCGACCGCAGAGGGAAGAAAGATGGGCGAAAAGTCCCATTGGACATGCCATCACCAGGGCTCCAGCTCTTTAGGTTCAACGCCTTTTCCACTGTGTAACCGAGGCCTCTTCTTTGAAAGTCTGTGAACTAGCATCTTTGAAACAATCTGTGTATTAAACCGTGCCAGTGGATTGGAGGCGATCTGGAAGACTATAGGCGTCTATTCAAATACGTAATGCGTTTCATTTTCATATTCAATGTACATAATATTATGCTCTAACCACAACTTTGCCAAAATAAAATTCATAGTTATTGGACAGTTCAATAGCATTGAATAATTGCTAAGGAAGAACTTTATACATATTTTCATAGAGTAAGACGAAAATGTGTGTTTCATGAACATAGGTAATAGATGATCTTACATGGGAGCTAACAGAGTTTAAAGTGACCCCTAAGCGTCTGCCATGTCCACTGGCACAGATATATATATTATAGGGAGATCAAGTGTTTAAATGTTGGATATACTCAGGTTTAATGAATTGATAAGTCATTAAACTGAAAAAGTGATCATTTGTTTAATAGGCATGTCAAACATATAATACATACTGGCAATGGCTGTGAGTGAAATGTATAAATTATTGTTGCAATATTATCAACAGTTTATTAATATAATAATAACCATTAGCTTTGAACTATTCTAGTATTAATATTAATGATTGCAAAAATGTGAATTATGTAGAAAAACTAATTGGACGCTGCGAAAAATTGCTGTGTGTCCCTTTAAGGTCCATAATTAATATGTTAATAAAACAAGTTACAACCCTATGCTGTTTTTTTATAGTTGTGTTACAGGTTTTGAACAAAGTTCAGCATCAACATGGATTCTCCGTTATATGTACACGTAACAGTCCGTTCAATAACTCTGTGTACTTCAACGTCTCAAATGGAATGATGACTGTTTTCTTATTGAGTATTAAATAAGCAAAACTACTTTTCACATCACTCTCATTGGCATGGATGACAGCGCTAAATGCACGTGGGAGGAAACCAGCATGAACAGAACCTTGTGAAAAACTTGAGCGTCAATTAGTTTTGAGAACAAGAAATGTAGATGTAGTTCAAGATAAAGATATATTCAATTTGTTGTTCAATACGTGGATCCATTACAGTTGTATACCGTAACCTTGTGTTGTGAAAATGGCAGCATCTTGTCTGAAAAATAAAGTAAATGCAAACACTGAGTATTACAACTTAAATATCTGCTGTACATGAAATACTAAAACTTGATGACTTTTAATAATATACAAAATATGTTTTTTATATAGAACCTATACAGGCCAAATAAAATAAAAATTAAACCTGTGTTTACATTTCATTGTCAATAAAATTGGGCCAGTATATTTATTTGGTATCAACTATTTACTTGTTATCATTTGTTTACTCCATGAATTATATTTAGACCACAAGAACATTAAATATAAAAAATCTGACTGGCTGCAGGCTTAAACATAATAAAACAGATTATAATATTTTTTTTACCTCAGAATAACTGATTATTATTTTATTCCCAATAAAAAGAGGAGTCAGCACTGTATTAAGGGAGTTGGTCTGGTTTGATACAGTAAACACAGACCTGTATATTTAATTCGGTCTTAGTCAATATAAAATTTACTGAAAAAGATTACCAAATGTTGTTTTAATACTGAGAATGTATGTATTGTTTAAGATCCTTTTCATGCTTTAATACTGTCTCTCAGTTCCACCTTTCAAGGTAAGGTTTCCAGGTGTTTTAACTAGATTTTTTTAAATATTTTTTGGCATTGATGTGAAATGCTTCCCCAACATACAAATAAGTTCTGCTTACAAAACTCTATGAAATCCATCTTGTTTTTGTGAGCTCCTCCAACCTCACCTCATCCAACCAAGAGTAGCATTTCAGATCAGAATATGTAAGATGCAGGTATCATGTCTGTGAGACTGATGTCTCCCTATGAAAATAATAATGACACAGTGTATAAACGCAATTGCCAAATTTCATTTGGATCTGAACATTTCGCTGAAATTAAATAATAATTAGATAGATATATGTATTCAATTCTTATTTCTATGTACTGTTACTTAGAAAATGTGTTCATCGGGGCTTTTTTACACAAAATTGGGAAGAGGCCCAGGCCTGTCCATTTTGGGGAAAAAAGACGAGCTTATTTCTCATTTTGGGAAAGACGTAAGATTTTACCAATTAAGTAAAGTTGACAATACTATGCTTTATTTATATTTTCAGCCAACAGTTATTATAATTACTGTTTCTCAGTCAGAACTGACTCCACAGAAAAAAACACATTGCAGTATTAATGCTTTTTCTCAAATTCTGAGACACATATTTCTTCCACAATTGGGGAAAAAACAGTTAAGTTCTCAATTTGGAAAGAGGCCTGTTAGAGGTGTCTCTGTTGCATAAGGTAAAAAAGCACTGTTCATGGTACACAATCACATAAAATAGAACTGGGATGTAGTGTATATTTTGTTTTTAATTGAAAACCAAGTGTTGCAGTATTTAGCATTTCATTGAACACATTTTAAGTAGGGTTTGTAGAGAAAATATCCGGGAGGGACGTAGAAGAGAGGGGAAGGGGGTTGGGGATAGTGGTGGGGGCAGCAGGGCCTTTTTACCAGTTTTGGGGAAGGAGCCTTTTGCTCTTAATTGGGAATGGAATACATAAATGGGGAATGGAATTTCCAAGGTAAGTGGGGAAGTCTGCATGCTTTTAAAAGAAATTAGAGTGAGGAATGGGCCTTTTACAGGCCGCTTCAAAGAAGGGTAAAAAGTCCATGGGGAGGGTATGCGTCAGCTGCCTGTAGGTAAATGTAGAGAAGGGGGTGGCAGGGATGTGGTTTAGGAATTGCTTCGTCCCATGGCCATGCAGCATATGTGGGGTTTGACACTGGCCATTACAGGCATACCATAAGTTGTACGCCTTCACAGGACTCAGGGCTGGGGTCTCCCAGCGGCTTTTGGGAACAAGGGAACATATTTCGGGGGAACAAAGCAGAACGTTTTGGAGATCACCGGCTCGTATTGTCAGGGAACAAGGAACATGGACCACCCCTGGAAGGGCCTCATGTCTATGGCTACAGGTCTTGTTAAACAAACAAGAATGATTCTGACAGAGGAATCATATGATTAATTCAATGAAATCAACAACTGTCACGGCTGATCCAGTTATGTATACGATTTACACAGTTTGTCAACATTTACACCATCGATGTGCTTGGCAAATTTCAAGAAAACACTGAATAAACAAACCAAAAAAAGAGTTGTACATGTACACATTTGAACTCACTTGTTATTTGCCTGCAGAGTTCTGAGACAGTCAACTGTTTCCTTCATTAAGTTAACCTGTGTATATTTCCAATTGTTTATCCCAGTGTGAGCACCCTGCATCAGATATCGCTATCACAACTCAGTGGATTCAACATTTACCAACGTGTAAACACATTCTACGTATTGATGACGTAATCCAAAACTGACATTTTACAAAAAGTGTTCACTCCTGTAAACTAGGTACGCGTAAAACTGATAACTGCGGTCTGAATCGACGTTTTTACAAAAAGAAAATGGCGGCGTTTTGTGATTTTTTTTAATGAAATAGTCAGCAAACACTAAAAAAATAATCCCTGTCGCGGAGTATCAAAATGATCCAAAAAGCTAAATAATTAGTTCCTAGCGTTCCCACTGATTGGCTTGTACTATATTATCATATATTGTAACACTGTCGGCGCCCATTTAGGCCGTTTAGCTGCTCAGTGTTTAGGTTCCAGTTCGACTCCTAAGTTTTATTTAAGGATATTTCGTTGTTTAAAGATCCAATGCATTTATTTGCAAGATTACAGACCCAATTGAGTTCAAGTACCCCATATAAATGCAGAACGAACGCTGAACGAACGGAAAATGAGCGCAGAATGAGCGCAGAACGAACGCAGATTGAACGTTGCACGATCTATATTTTAAAAATGCATTTATTTTGTTGCGTTGTTTCGTTCGTGTTCAGCGTTCAACGTTTTAAAAAACGAACGATGAATGCATTTTTCAAAACGCTAAACGCTGAAAACAAACGGAACTAACGAAACGAACGCAATGAAACGAACGAAACGAACGAATTTCGCTATTTCGGATAACTTTCAATATTATCCTTTTGAGTACATAACTGAAGTCTCGATTTAAACGAAGTGTGTTTTGCAGTGTTTTAATTATCGAAAGCTCTTGTTTGAAAGTGAAAATAAAGGACAAAGTACGAAAGACATTTGGTTGTTACTCGAATACGCAGGCGAGTTAAACCCAACACTAAAACCCCGTTCGTCCTAAAACAAACATTATTGTTTCAAATGAAATAGCGGCGACAAGGAATGATTTTGGCGTCAGTAATAATGTGCTTCAAATCCCTGTGAAATATGCATACATATTCAATTGTACTGCATATAACTTTCTTTTTATTATTATTGTTTTTAAATCTTGCCTTAAAACCTGGATGTCTCGACGTTTTTTGTTGTTAAATAATACATATTAATGCTTATAGGGTTCAAGTAACAGTTGTGCATATAATGTAATACAAGTGTACGTCGATCACAAAACAAAACATAATTATTAAAATAATGAGTTATGTACATTCAAACTATGTAATTTTAGCCGAGTCGTACACATTTCCGGACAAACAAGCGTGTTTCCAGACCAAATTATGTCTGTTTTAATAAGCCACTCGGAGTTGGACGTTCTATACATGTATTTGGATGCTGGTATACTACAACCAAAGATACTGTATGAATACATAAGTATATAAATACAGAAAGAACAATGATTGGTATGTCGAGGCAGAGCTATCAGTAACAGATATGCTACGCGTTAAGTATCATAGTACCAAACAATGTCATTAAACAATAATTAAATCGGTTTGATAATAGGACCTTGTTTAGTTTATATGCACACTGAATAAGCAACTGAAATAACAAGAAATATAAAAAGATCGGACAGGGAAAGTAGCATTCAAGCAGGACAGTCAACCACAAAACACAGAAACAAACATGCGAACAGACAAACAAGAAGGCAAAAGTAATAATAAAAGTAAACGACATCATAAACACAAAAGGATTGACAATAGGGCTACCGCCTTGGAAGGTCAGTGGCAAAGTAGGCCACTGGAAGTTTAAACCGGTCCTAGGGTGCACCAAACCTCACACTTACCCTACTGTCATCCCATTAAACAGGACAATGAAAATAAAGAAATCCCCGCCATGATCTAATCTCTAACCAACAAGGCAGCATCAATAGGCAATATAAATAGAACACACATATGCTCGTGTAAATATAATACAAAAAAAAAACAATAGCCTAGAAAGCCACAATCAAGGTACTCGGTGACTTGGCAGAAGCCAAAGCAATAAGAGAATAAACCATTAAGGGCACGACAAGAAAGACCATAGACAAACATCACACGCCACCGTCCCAATGGGCTTTAGGTAGGCGTCATCATAGGGTCCATAGCCTGTCCGGTCATCGTACAATTAAAGAGGTAAGCATAGTGGCGAACTGTAAAAGGGTCCAAGTTTAACAAAGATAGCATGAAAGTGATCATGACCTAGAATCTTACGAAGTTTATCAATCAAATCACCATAGAAGTCAGGTTGTGATAGTCCTTGTCGCAGAAGAGTCCTTAAATTACTTTTATATTTGGAAAGAAGATCAGGGTGACGATAATAAATTTTGCAAAGGTTTTACGAAGTTTATGGTAACGGTAACCCTGATTGAGTAGCTTTTTAGCTATACAAAGATTACGAATATTAAAGTCCTCAGCTCGAGTACAAGCTCTTGAAAAACGAATCAGTTGAGACACCCCATAAGAAGTTGCTCGGGGAACATCCCCATCCAAGTGTGGGTAATTAACAATGTCAAAATTAAAATCATCTCTCTTGTCATAGATTTTGCTAATTATTTCACCTTTTTCAATCGAGAGATCTAAATCAAGAAAAGAAACGTTATTATCAGATATACTAGCTTTATTAAGCTGAAGTTCTTTAGGATAAATATTATCAACCATAGTTGGAAAGTTGATCTTTGTTATCGTACCCCATCCAATCCCTTATCCAAGAAGCAAAATCTGGGTTGGTTAGGGTATGAAATAAAATCTTAATTTCAGCTTAAAAAGTTTGCATATTGTAAAATTAAAACATTTAATAGATAATTTTAAACAGGTTATCGCTTTTTTCAGTAAAAATACTTTTTAAACAGGTTTTATTGTCTAAATATCCGTTATAAAATCCTTCTTGTATAAGTTTTCTCATCGTTTAATTAATGGAATTAAGGCGGGATCACGTAACTTGAATTACCATAAATATAATAATAAAACTGTGGGCAATGAAAAGGTCAGTTTCAAGGAGATATAGTTAGGAATTCGAGCACAGCTGTCAGTTATGTTTGGTTTAAACATATGTTAGTATTCAATGATTTACAACATTTCATATATATATATATCAGTTGTGTTTACTTGTATATCATCCGAAACGAGTAGTGCAGGTCAACTGTTTCCATAACTGGTCCATTAATATATATCGTTTTGATACACAGGAACAAAACATTCCAGATTTAAATGTTACGTTCTGCCTTACCTGAGTCGAGAGAGCGTGAACCGTAGCAAGTATTTTTCACTTCCGTTCATAAACAGTCATAATCTTCGTTTAATCCAAGCAAAAATGGCACACACCACTTGTTTTATATATTTTGCATGTAGTAGACACTGGAGAAAGTGCTGCATTTCCGACATATGCAGAAGCAACAATTGTAGATACATTTGACTACATCATTGTGAAAAGGCTCTTCTCTTTAAGGGAAGTTTGTGTTGAGCCACATACTAACTCTAATTGTCTTATTTCTTAACTCGTCACGACTTAATTACATTATTTCTAGACATTCAACTTCATCTTCATGACAACTGACTGCATTACTTCTAACTTCAAGATTGTTTGTGATTGTGTTTGTGACGTCAAATGCCTTTATTCCTTATTAATATTGCCATTCATGTTTGTCGTTTTGCGTGTTTTGGGGTTTACTGTGTTCCGTGAAAGCTATATTTCCTGTTCGACTTTTATACCTTGTTTAATGACTTCTACCTTCATAATTTCTAACTACATTACTTCTAACTTGACGACTTCAAGATTTATAACTTCATTGTCACTTAAATGTTTCTAAATTCACTCCTTAGAGAACTAGAAAAGTTCGAAGTCATAAATATTGAAGCACTGAAGTTACAAGATACGGTGTCATGAAGTTGAAAGTAAGGTAGGTAACAGAAAAAAAATAAGTGAATAAGTTAGAAGTCATTAATTAATTCATACAGTAGGAAGTGGGGATGTTACAAAGTTAGATGTAATTATTACTAAGCTGTGACGTTAGAAGTAATAAAGTAGCGAAGTTACAAAATCAGAAGTCCCTACATAGTTTCCATAGACTGATAGAACAGTAATACGTGTACATGTTTATTGTATTTTGTATTAGCCTACGCTAATGACTCTCGCCAATGTAAGCAGATTTGATGTTTGTAGTTGCAGCAATAGCGTAGTCTATTTGAAAAAAAACGTATTCACTTTAAGAGAAACAGTTGACTCTTTGTAACCTGTGTTAATTTAAGAACACATGCACATGTTATGTTATCCTTTAACATTTGAGCAGATAGCGTAAGCTGAATTTGTGATTGTGTTCCAAATTGCGTTTAGTTTTCTTTTCCATGCGAAACATTGGTACTAATACTAGAGGTACGTGAACATGTAACTGATACAGTTTATAACCGAAACGGGTTCACACACATATATAATGTGAATTAACCCAATGTAAAGACGTTTCAACTTCAACGTAACCTTAATCTTTGTGTCTTTATCCACTGCGTGATTGATTACATAACTATAAGGCCACGTGACGTATCTATATTTTAAAAAGTATGAGAGTGGACCATTGGAAACGGCCGAACACGACACAGCGTAATGTATATTCATAATGTTTCATGTTTATTTTTCGGTGTAGTCGCATGGTTCTAATTATATTAGTAATTGTTATTCGTTTATAAAGCGATTGATGACTGTGTCCTATAAAGTTTACACTTCGCGGTCAACTTGCATACCTAATATTTTGAAGGGCAAATGTTTAAATAATCACCTAGTAGTCTAATTAAATCTAAAGTATATTTATTTAAAGTCAATTTAAATTGATGACTTTGACTGGTATCAATCCATTATGTTTTATCAAGATTGTTTTTTAACTATTATATAATTACATCGTATGCACTGAAAATAAATTATGATTTCTTTTTTTACTCTTTTTTTATAATTTATACCCTGATACCTGTCTAAAATTGACTTAGTTGTATATTATTACTCACGTACAAACTAATTTATGCTGAAACATATACACCGAATAAGATGAAATGCAAACTTACCGTATAAACTTATTTGCTTTTTGTCTTGTTGTGTTCGCCGGATTATTGTGGCAACAGTATTGGAAATAGGTCATTGTCTGCGAGAACAAGATGCAGTTAGGAAAAACATCGTAGTGTACACTGTTTACAAGTATGGGTTTGCATTGGCATTCTTTACGATGATGTATGTCTGTCGATGTGAGACAATAAAAGGTGAACATTTCACGAGATGGTGTTATTTGCAGCGAGATGGTTTATTGGCAATAACAATCATTGTGAATGAAGGTTATGTCGTCGTAGTTTCGGGTAGTAGTTGTTTAATAGTTTGTGTGATTTACCTTCAATTGCATATCAATACCCATTAGTGGACTCAATCTAAACAACAATTCCCATATTGTTCTTACAGGTTTTAGCTCTGTATTAACAGAACAGAACATACCTGTATTCAGACATAAACTATATAATTTCTCGTCTACACATGTTTACAATAAATACAATGTGGTATAGTCAGAAAGAATCAATCAATTTACGCCAATTTTAAATTTTGAACCGTATTACTTCTTAATTTAAGAGCATTTAGTATATAATGTTACAAGTTAATTACTATTTAACATCTTGCGACTGTACACTTTTAATACATTTGAAAGCAGGTGGATTTCTTATAAAGCGGCGTTGCACATACTTAGTTGGTATTTAATTATGATGGTCACTAATCAAAACAAAATGATGCTCGTCTTCAATATCGTCAGTGGTAGATAAGTGACACTTTCTTTTCATTTATTAATTCTATTGCGTCTATATATTCACGTCTTCATTCCCTGCCTGTGTATCATGGCACTTCTGTATTTTCGGTGTTTAGAAATATCTAAACATGTTTTATAAACGAAGTTTACTTTAACTTTTTTTTATATTAAAACAATATCCGATTTCTGTTTGTTTAATAAAACTGACTATAGGCCGTTCATTTGATTTCTCTGCAAAATTATTACTGGGTTAACACTTGCTAGATTCTCACATACATGTACATATCCATGCCCGTGACTATAAAGCAATGTTTTAACATTGGAGACTCAGTGTACCTTGTTTGATATGTACTTTGTTTGATAGACTACACACGCAGGTTTATTACCAGTTTAAACCAGTGCCTAGACGACCGGACATATTGTGGAGCCTATGATGACGTCTACTTTAATCTTCAAAGGAAGGTGACGCTATATATGTAGTCTTAGTCCATGAATGTTTGTTCTTTTGTTGCTCTGACTTCTGTCAAGCTTTTGAGTACTTGCATTGTGGCTTTCTATGCTCTTTTTTTTATAGAAAATATAGCCTGGCGGGGATGTCTTTGTTTTAACTGTCCAGTTTTATTGGGATGACATTAAGGGAAGGGGATGCTTGATGCACCCAATAACCTGGTTTAACACTGCCTCCTCCTCTTCAGACACCCAGTAGCCTTTACGACACCGACCGTTACAAGACGGTAGCCCTATTTGTGTTTGTGGTGTTACAAACACGTGCATCTTATGTGTTGTTTGTTTTAATGAGTGTATTAATTAACTGTATTCTTTGATTGTTATATTTCCTGTTCAACTGTTTTACCTACTTTTAACTGACAGTATATATATATATAAATGTATCTAGCTGATCTAACATCACATTTAGAACCTCGTTGCAGAACTGTAAATGTATTAAGTACTCAGTTTAGAGTTTGTTTGTTTGTATGGTGTTTAACGTCACTTTCAACAAATGGAAGGTTTATATGACGGTTGATTTTTTGTGGTGGGGTCAGACCACCCACTTTTCCTGGGTAGAACCAGTATTGGACACCTCCCGCCATCCGTAAGAATCGACAGTTCCTCGTTTAGAGTTGGTGTTCCCTCATAACATGTACTGCACATGGGTAATTCGTAATTGTAGTTATGTTTTAGGAGAGAAGTCATATGCTTTTTCATAATGCAAACGTACTCCCACAGCTTTTAATTATGAATAGGTGTTGTTGGTTTAATATAAATATCGTTTTGTTTTAAAAAATGCTTTCATCGTTCACTTTGCGTTCATACAAATGCACTCAGCATTTGTATCCAATATATAAATTGTACATCGTACATTCTTCGTTCGTTCTGCGTTCGTTTTGCATTTACTTGGGTATTTCAACATATTCTGGAATGTTTGGATTGAGTGCAGGTTGTCACGTCCGATATATCGATATTATAAATCAATGAACATCTTAATGTAACTTGGTGTAGTAATAAACACGGTAAAAGGATTACGACATGGCTTCTTGTTTTCAATTATCTAACAAGACCTTATTTGACAACATGATGAAGTGATGGGTCGATGTTTAATAGAAAACACACTTTATGTTTCCTCTTTCAGAGACGGACTTTTATACTGAACAATTAATTATTTTAAATTACAGTGTGTTAGTGTAGAAGACAAGTTATATATTGTGTGTTTTTTTCATGAGTATTCATCCAAGCTATTTTGCATACAGTTGTTTCTGCCGAAATAGCAAGCAAAACATAAGAAGTAAACTACTGTATTTGCTAAGAACATACAGTTTTTACATTCTTAGATAAATACTGATACATCCTTTTTGAAGTTATTCAGTATTCGCCTTACCAAATGTACAAATACACCCGCACTATATAGCTAATTTAAAATATCTCGTTATATTGAACGATATATCACTGTAATTTTTGCAACGTTAGGAGAATAAGCATTGCGTATTGCGCATTACGCATTGTAACGTATGCAACGTTAGGAGAGTAAGCAAAGCAATGCGAAATATTTAAGATGTGTGCGTTATTTTCACATTTTAGGGGTATTAGAATAGAAATAGAACATCGTTAACGGTGAATTATCTATAATATATCACGGTTTGTCGTTCAGTTGTAGGGCTCGTGAAATTATTGTTTACAATTGAACTCCAAACAGTAATATATTAAACGATAGTTCACAGTAAACGATGTTCTATTTCTATTCTAATACCCCTAAAATGTGAAAACGAGTAAAATAAGATGTCACGTGATTTTTATTTCAAAGTGTCAACCCTTTTTGTGTTTGTGAACGACAATGACAAACGTTAAAACATAATTATGTACACCGTTTCTAAACCTACCGACGACGAGGTATACATTTTACTTAGACTCAATACATTTTTGGAGAATCCAAACTCTATTGACCGATATAAATGGTTTTAACCAGTCAGGCCAAACCCCGAAAGGAAGCGTCGAATTATAATAAGAATTACGAACTCATAATTCATTTTTCGCATATTCAATCAATGATTTTAAGATCCCGTGAATAAACATTTAAGCTTTGATACACGGGTTTGCATTGTAATTTCGCTGTTGTTTGGAAGGGTTAGTTACTTGAACAAATTGCATTATTGTAATTCTTTATTTCCCATTAACGGATTGTTGTAAAATACCGTAATGTTCATGAAGCTAACTATTGTAATTAATTGCGAGATGTGTCCTAACAAACAAAATGAGATTCCTTTTGTTGCTTTATTGAACAACTTTAAAATCGTTTTTCATCATTAAAAAAGTGTCAACAAGTTTAAATTGAGTTAAATTCTGGCAAATGAGTTCAACATGGATACAATATATGTGCATTCAAGTTGTGTGAAGTTAATAAAACGTCTAAAATTTGTTAACCCTCAAAAAGTAAATGTCGGGTTTATGCTATGCTTTCATCAACGCAAGCCTACCATCTACACCGCAGCATGGGCAGAATAATATTGTCGCCCCGACTACAAATCAGTAGTGTTATTATTTACTGGTCCTTTGGGATCATCAAACCCATTCTGTGTTGCTTTAATGTAGAATATCGCTTGACCGGTGCTAGGAGGCGTGAGGTGTTGCATCCTATAATTACCTCCATGAACAGACTCAATAAAACCGAGTTTGCTTCTTTTCTCTCTTTTAGTGTTTGTTGCTTCCAAGGGATAACCTTTTCAGTATTTATTTATTGTTGTTCTGTATGTATTGTACAATTGCATCTACATTGATCCCAAATATACACTTCTGGAAAACGATATACGAAATATTCTAAAATGCATGTTTATCGTTGGACACCGAAATAATAGAAACGACAACAGCACGCGGGATTGAGAGACATTTCCATTTCCTTGGTCCATCCCACTACCGAACAAGATTATTCCAAATGTTGAGTTTTGACCTCCAGTCTCACGTCGACCTTATAATTGGAAAGAGTGTTTGGTCGAGCCCTATAATCATGCTGACAGAAACTATTTTGTAAAATAGTTTCAACTCCCGTCCTCTAGTTCAAGGACGAACCCTGAAAATACGAAGTTGGGAAGTGAATGACCACAGTGTTTAACTTGTCATTATGGATACTGACATATTATTCGCTACACTTAGACAAACTGTTCGGAAAAATAACAGTAAACTCCTTTCAGCGTTACAGGCCGGACACAAACATATTCCCATTTTGACATCTGATAAAAGAGTATGCCGTTAACATTGATGTCATGACAGATGTTACTGAGACAGTGTCATGTTAAAATGTCTGTAATAAACCATTTATCGGTCGGACTTCAAAGTTATATTTCGTGCACGTGACTATAAAGGATGAGTCTTGCGGCTAAACCAACTCCAAAATATGACTGCGATAAGAGTGTTGAACATTAGTGTTAATGCTTGTCCAAACTCTGGAGTGAAAGTCCGAATAGTGAGGTGAATGTCACCACTATAAACGAACTTAAATTGGAAAATGGATATGCAGAATAGCCAACATTCTAAATATATAGTGAGACATTTATCCTTGCAATATTTATATTTATATTTGAAATGTCAGTGATGAGTTTCAAACGGATAAACGCTTTTATACGTGATCTCGGTTTGACAATAACATTTTGTGCGCTACTATAATTAGTGGTGACGATCATCAATATAACTGCATTAATATCACACCAGACCGCAGAACAAACAGTAGACTCGTAACATTAGACCTGAATTAGATGAATAAAATGAACACTCTTTCGATGGAGAATAACTATGGCGTTTATAGTCACATGTATGAAAATTGCTTGGCTACACTCTCGTGAACAAGGTAAAATTCAATAGGCACGTTTGTGTTCACAGTATATCATGAATCATGTATGAAACAGGTATATATTAGATCAGACTCTATTTCAATTGAAAGCGTACATATAATTTGTCTGGCATGTTATGTCATCCTTAACTACCTCCCTCCCCCACCAGGTAAGTTAAATAGATATAGAACATAAACATTATCAAGTGTAAAGTCGAACTCCGAAATAATAAGGTCAAACATATGGTATTGTAAACACAATAAAAACCTCAGTAGCTCAGCGTTTAAGCAACTTGATTTTGACCTCTACATCGGCCGCGTGGGTTCACTACCTGATGATGGCATGTCTGATAGAAAATAAAATATCTTCTCCCTTTATTATATCTGTACAATGAGCAAACACAATATACATACCTTGCTTAGATATGTTTCTTTATTATATCTGTACAATGAGCATACTCAATAAACATACCTTCTAGAGTTATTTTGTTTATTGCATCTGTAAAATGAGCATACACAATATACATACCTTGAGGAGTTATGTTTTTTTTAACATATCTGTACAATGAGCATAATCAAAGCACATTCCTGCAGGTAATGTTTCTTCATTATATATGGACAATATCTCTACAATGAGCATACTCAATACAAATATATTGCAGAGTTATGTTTCTTTATTATATCTGTACAATTTGCATTCTCAATACTCATACCTTGCAGGTTATATTTCTTTATTATATATGGACAATGAGCATACTCAATACAAATGCCTTGCAGGTTATATTTCTTTATTATATATGGACAATGAGCATACTCAATACACATACCTTGTAGAGTTATTTTTCCTTATTATATATATTTACAACGAGCATACACAATAGACATACCTTGCAGAGTTGTGTTTCTTTATTATATCTGTACAATGAGCATACTCAGTATACATACATTGCAGAGTTATGTTTCTTCATTATATCTGTACACTGACCATAGTCAATACACATATCTTGCAGAGTTATGTTTCTTTATTATATATGTACAATGAGCATACTCAATAAACATATATTGCAGAGTTATGTTTCTTTATTATATCTGTACAATTTGCATACTCAATACTCATACCTTGCAGCGTTATGGTCCTTTATTATATCTGTACAATGAGCATACTCAATACACACACCTTGCAGATTTATGTTTCTTTATGTTATCTGTACAATTTGCATACTCAATACACATACATTGCAGAGTTATGTTTCGTTGTTATATCTGTACAATGAGCATACTCAATACAACACCTTGCAGAGTTATGTTTCTTTATTATATCTGTACAATGAGCATTCTCAATACATAGAGCTTGCACAGTTATGTGTCTTTATTATATATATAAAATGAGCTAACATAATAGACATACCTTGCAGAGTTATCGTTCTTTATTATATCTGTACAATTTGCATACTCAATACTCATACCTTGCAGAGTTATGGTTCTTTATTATATATGTACAATGAGCATACTCAATACACATATATTGCAGAGTTATGTTTCTTTATTATAACTGTACAATTTGCATACTCGATACTCATATCTTGCAGAGTTAAGGTCCTGTATTATATCTGTACAATGTGTATACTCAATACACACACCTTGCAGATTTATGTTTCTTTATTATATCTGTACAATTTGCATACTCAATACTCATATCTTGCAGAGTTATGATTCCTTATTATATATGTACAATGAGCATACTCAATACACATAACTTGCAAAGTTATGGTTGTTTATTATATCTGTAATCAGTACATTGAGCATACGCATACACATATATTGCAGAGCTATGTCCTTTATTATATAGGTACAATGAGCATACTCAATACAAATGCCTTGCAGGTTATATTTCTTTATTATATATGGACAATGAGCATACTCAATACACATACCTTGTAGAGTTATTTTTCCTAATTATATATGTACAACGAGCATACACAATAGACATATCTTGCAGAGTTGTGTTTCTTTATTGTATCTGTACAATGAGCATACGCAATATACATATCTTGCAGAGTTATGTTTCTTTATTATATCTGTACAATGAGAATACTCAATACTCAGAACTTGTAGAGTTATGTTTCTTTATTATATATGTACAATGAGCAAACACAATAGACATACCTTGCAGAGTTATGTTTCTTTATTATATCTGTACAATGAGGATACTCAATATAGATACCTTGCACAGATATGTTTCTTTATTACATCTGCACAATGAGCATACTCCATACACATACCATGCGGAGTTATGTTTCTTTATTGTATCTGTACAATGAGCATACGCAATATACATACCTTGCCGAGTTATGTTTCTTTATTATATCTGTACAATGAGCATACTCAATACACATACCTTGGAGAGTTATCTTTCTTTATTATATCTGTATAATGAGCATAGTCAATATACATACCTTGCTTAAATATGTTTCTTTATTATATCTGTACAATGATCATACTCAATAAGCATACCTTTTAGAGTTGTGTTTATTTATTGTATCTGTACATTGAGCATACACAATATACATATCTTGAAGAGTTATGTTTTTTTAACATATATGTGCAATGAGCATACTCAAAGCACATGCCTGCAGAGTTATGTTTCTTTATTATATCTGTACAATGAGCATACTCAATACACATGCCTTGCAGGTTATATTTCTTTATTATATCTGTACTATGAGCATACTCAATACAAATATCTTGTAGAGTTATGTTTCTTAATAATATATGTAGTCAATACACATATCTTGCAGAGTTATTGTTCTTTATTATATCTGTACAATGAACGTACCAATAGACATACATTGCAGAGTTATGTTTCTTTATTATATCTGTACAATGAGCATACTCAATACACATAACTTGCAGAGTTATGTTTCTTTTTTATATCTGTACAATGAGCATACTCAAAACGCATACCTTGTAGAGTTATGTTTCTTAATTATATCTGTACAAGGAGCTACACAATAGACATACATTGCAGAGTTGTGTTTCTTTATTATATCTGTACAATTGGCATACTCAATATACATACATTGCAGAGTTATGTTTCTTCATTATACCTGTACACTGACCATAGTCAATACACATACCTTGTAGAGTTATGTTTCTTTATTATATCTGTAAACTAAACATAATGAATACAGATACCTTATAGAGTTATGTTTCTTTATTATATCTGTAAACTGAGCATACTCAATACAAATACCTTGCAGAGTTATGTTTCCTTATTATATCTGTACAATGAGCATACTCAATACACATACCTTGCACAGATATGTTTATTTATTATATCTTTACTATGAGCAAATACAAAAGAGATACCTTGCAGATTTATGTTTCTTCATTATAACTGTACAATGAGCATACTGATTACATATATATTGCAGAGTTATGTTTGTTTAATATAACTGTACAATGAGAAAACTCAATACACATATATTGCAGAGTTATGTACTTCATTATAACTGTACAATCAGCATACTCAATACACACACCTTGCAGATAACTGTTTCTTTATTATATCTGTACAATTTGCATACTCAATACTCATACCTTGCAGAGTTATGGTTCTTTATTATATATGTATAATGAGCATACTCAATACACATAACTTGCAGAGTAATGGTTCTTTATTATATCTGTAATCAGTACAATGAGCATGCTAAATACACATACCTTGCAGAGTTATGTTTATATCTGTAATCAGTACAATGAGCAAACTCAATACACATACCTTGCACAGATGTGTTTCTTTATTATATCTGAAAATGAGCATACTCTATACACATACCTTGCGGAGTTATGTTTCTTTATTTTAAATGTACAATAAGCATACGCAATATACATACCTTGCAGAGATATATTTCTTTATTATATCAGTACAATGAGAATACTCAATGCTCATAACTTGTAGAGTTATGTTTCTTTTTTGTATCTGTACAATGAGCATACTCAATACACATACCTTGCAGAGTTATGTTTCTTTATTATATCTGTATAATGAGCATACTCAATAGACATAACTTGCAGAGATATGTTTCCTTATTGTATCTGTACAATGAGCATTCTCAATAAACATCCCTTCAGAGTTATGTTTCTTTCTTTATTATAACTGTACATTGAGCATACTGAATACACATATATTGTAGAGTTATGTTTCTTTATTATATCTGTACAATGAGCATACTCAATACAAATACCTTGCTCAGATATGTTTCTTTATTATATCTGTACAATGAGCATACTACATACACATACCTTCCGGAGTTATGTTTCTTTATTGTATCTGTACAATGAGCATGCGCAATATACATACCTTGCAGAGTTATGTTTCTTTATTTTATCTGTACACTAAACATTCTCAATACACATACCTTGCACAGTTATTTTTCTTTATTATATATGTACAATGAGCAAACACAATAGACATACCTTGCAGAGTTATGTTTCTTTATTATAACAGTACAATAAGCATACTGTATACACATATATGGCAGAGTTATGTTTCTTTATTATATCTGTACGATGAGAATACTCAATACACATATATTGCAGAGTTATGTCCTTTATTATATCTGTACAATGAGCATTCTCAATACATACACTTTGCAGATTTATGTTTCTTTATTATATCTGTACAATTTGCATACTCGATACTCGTACCTTGCAGAGTTATGGTTCTTTATTAAATATGTATAATGAGCATACTCAATACATACACCTTGCAGAGTTCTGTTTCTTTATGATATCTGTAAAATGAGCATACTCTGTACATTTACATTGCAGAGATATACTTCTTTATTATATCTGTACAATGGGCATACACAATACACATACCGTGTAGAGTTATGTTTCTTTAGTATATCTGTAAAATGTACATAAGCAATATAAATACGTTGCAGAGTTATGTTTCTTTATTACATCTGTACAATGAGCATACTCAATATACATACGTTGCAGAGTTTTGTTTCTTTTTTATATCTGTACAATGAGCATACTCAATATACACACCTTATAGAGTTATGTTTCTTTATTATATCTGTACAATGAGCATACTCAATATACATACTCTGCTGAGATATATTTCTTTATTACATCTGTATAATGAGCATACTGAATATACATATCTTGCAGAGATATATTTCTTTATTATATCTGTACAATGGGCATACTCAATAAACATACCTTGTAGAGTTATGTTTGTTTATTGTATCTGTACAATGAGCATACACAACACACATACCTTGCAGAGTTATGTTTCTTTAATATATCTGTACAATGAGCATACTCAATGCACATGCCTGCGGAGATATGTTTCGTACTTATAAATGTACAATGAGCATACTCAATAAAAAGGCCTTACAGGTTATATTTCTTTATTATATTTGTACAATGAGCATACTCAATACACATACCGTAAAGACTTATGTTTCTTACTTATATATGTACAACGAGCATACACAATAGACATACCTTGCAGAGTTGTGTTTTTTTATTATATCTGTACAATGAGCATACTCAATATACATACATTGCAGAGTTATGTTTCTTCATTGTATCTGTACACTGACCATAGTCAATACATATACCTTGTTTAGTTGTGTTTCTTTATTAAATCTGTAATGTGATCATACTTAATACATATACCTTGGAGGGTTATGTTTCTTTATAATATCTGTACAATGAGCATTCTCTATACACATACCTTGCACAGTTATGTGTCTTTATTATATATGTACAATGAGCAAACACAATAGACATACCTTGCAGAGTTATGTTTCTTTATTATATCAGGATAATCAGCATACTGAAAACACATATATTGCAGAGTTATGTTTCTTTATAATATCTGTACAATGAGCATACTCAATACACATACATTGCAGAGTTATGTCCTTTATTATATCTGTACAATGAGCATAACCAATACTGATACCTTGTAGAGTTTTGGTTCTTTATTATATCTGTACAATGGGCATACTCAATACACATACCTTGCAGAGTTATGGTTCTTTGTTATGTCTGTAATCAGTACAATGAGCTTACTCAATACACATACGTTGCAGAGTTATGTTTCTTTATTATATCTGTACAATGAGCATAGTCAATGCACATACCTTGCAGAGATATGTTTCGTTCTTGTATCTGTACAATGAGCATTCAAAAATAAACATACCTTGCAGAGTTATGTATCTTTATTTATATGTACAATGAGCATACTCAATACATATACCTTGCAGAGTTATCTTTCTTTATAATATCTGAACAATGAGCATACACAATATACATAACTTGCAGAGTAATGTTTCTTTATAATATATGTACAATGAGCATACTCAATACACATACCTGGCAGTGTTATATTTCTTTATTCTATCTTAACTATGAGCATACACCATTTACATACCTTGCAAAGATATGTTTCTTTATCATATCTGTACAAAGATCATACTCAATGCACATACCTTGCAGAGTTATGTTTCTTTATTATATCTGTACAATGAGAATACTCAATACACATAACTTGTAGAGTATTGCTTCTTTGTTTTATGTGTACAATGAGCATACTCAATAAACATACCTTGCAGAGTTGTGTTCCTTTATTATATCTGTCGAATGAGCATACTCATTACACATACCTTGCCGAGTTATATTTCTTTATTATATCTGTTTAATGAGCATACTCAATATACATACCTTGCTTAGATATGTTTCTTTATTATATCTGTACAATGAGCATACTCAATACAACACCTTGAAGAGATATGTTTCGTTATTATATCTGTACAATGAGCATACTCAATAAAACACCTTGAAGAGTTATGTTTCTTTATTATATCTGTAAACTGAGCATACTCAATACACATACCTTGCTTAGATATGTTCCTTTATTATATCTGTACAATGAGCATACTCAATAAACATATCTTCCAGAGTTATGTTTTTTTATTGTATCTGTACAGTGAGCATACACATTACACATACCTGGCAGAGTTATATTTCTTTAATATATCTGTACAATGAGCATACTGAATACACATATATTGCAGAGTTATGTTTCTTTATTATATCTGTACCATCAGCATACTCAATACACATACATGGCAGAGTCATGTCCTTTATTATATCTGTACAATGAGCATACTCAATACACATATCTTGAAGATTGATGTTTCTTTATTATATCTGTACAATTTGCATACTCAATACGGATACCTTGCATGTTTTGGTTCTTTATTATATCTGTACGATGGGAATACTCAATACACATACGTTGCAGAGTTATGGTTCTTTATATCTGTAATCAGTACTATGAGCATACTCAATACACATACATTGCAGAGTTATATTTCTTTATTATATCTGTACAATGAGCAGACTCAATACACATACCTTGTAGAGTTATGTTTCTTTATTATATATGCACTATGAGCATACTCCAATCACATACCTTGCAGAGTTATTTTTCTTTATTGTATCTGTACAATGATCATACTCAATATACATACCTTGTAGAGTTATGTTTCTTTATTATATCTGTGCAATGAGCATACTCAATACAAATACCTTGCAGAGTTATCTTTCTTTATAATATATGTACAATGAGCATACTCACTATACATACGTTGCAGAGTTATGTTTCGTTATTATATTTGTGCAATTAACATACACAATACACATACCTTGTAGAGTTATGTTTCTTTATTATATCTGTACAATGAGTATACACAATATACGTACCTTGCAGAGTTATGTTTCTTTATTATATCTGTACAATGAGCATACTCAAAACACATACCTTGCAGTGTTATTTTTCTTTATTATATCTGTACAATGAGCCTACTCAATGCACATACCTTGCACAGTTATGTTTCTTCTTTATGCCTGTAAAATGAGCATACTCAATATACATAACATTTAGAGTTATGTTTCTGTATTATATCTATACAGTGTGCATACTCAATATACATACCTTGCAGAGTTATTTTTCTTTATTATATCTGTACAATGAGAATACTCAATATACATAACTTGTAGAGTTATGTTACTTTGTTATATCTGTACAATGAGCATACTCAATACACATGCCTTGCATAGATATGTTTCTTTATTATATCTGTACATTGAGGACACTCAATAAACTTACCTTGTAGAGTTATGTTTCTTTATAATATATGTACAATGAGCATACTCTATACACATATCTTGCAGAGATATATGTTTTTATTATATCTGTACAATGGGCATACTCATTACAAATACCTTGCAGAGTTATTATTCTTTATTCTATCTGAAAAAAGAACATACTCAGTATACATACCTGGCAGAGTTATGTTTCTTTGTTATATCTGTACAATGAGCATACTCAATATACATCCCTTGTAGCGTTATGTTTCTTTATTCCATTTGTACAATGAGCATACTCAATACACATATCTTGCAGAGGTATGTTTCTTTATTATATTTGTACAATGAGCATACTCAATATACATATCTTGCAGAGTTATGTTTCTTTATTATATCTGTACAATGAGCATGCTCAATAGAAATACCTTGCAGAGTTATGTTTCGTTATAATATCTGGTCATTGAGCTGACGCACTACACATACCTTGCGGAGATATTTTATTATTATATCTGTACAATAAGCGAACACAATAGACATACCTTGTAGAGTTATTTTTCTTTATTATATCTGTACAATGAGCATACTCAATATACATACCTGGCAGAGTTATGTTTCTTTGTTATATCTGTACAATGAGCATACTCAATATACATCCCTTGTAGCGTTATGTTTCTTTATTCCATTTGTACAATGAGCATACTCAATACACATATCTTGCGGAGGTATGTTTCTTTATTAAATCTGTACAATGAGCATACTTAGTATACATACCTTGTAGAGTTATGTTTCTTTATTATATCTGTACAATGAGCATGCTCAATAGAAATACCTTGCAGAGTTATGTTTCGTTATAATATCTGGTCATTGAGCTGACGCACTACAGATATCTTGCGGAGATATTTTATTATTATATCTGTACAATGAGCGAACACAATAGACATACCTTGTAGAGTTATGTTTCTTTATTATATCTGTACAATGAGCATACTCAATATACATATCTTGTAGAGTTATGTATCTTTGTTATATCTGTACAATGATCATACTCAATACAAATACCTTGCAGAGTTATCTTTCTTTATAATATCTGAACAATGAGCATACACAATACACATACCTTGCAGAGTAATGTTTCTTTATAATATATGTACAATGAGCATACTCAATACACATACCTTGCAGAGTTATATTTCTTTATTATATCTGTACAATGAGCATACACCATATACATACCTTGCAAAGATATGATTCTTTATCATATCTGTACAATGAGCTTACTCAATGCACATACCTTGCAGAGTTATGTTTCTTTATTATATCTGTACAATGAGAATACTCAATACACATAACATGTAGAGTTATGTTTCTTTGTTGTATCTGTACAATGGGCATACTCATTATACAAACCTTGCAGAGTTATGTTTCTTTATTATATCTGAAAAATGAACATACTCAGTATACATACCTGGCAGAGTTATGTTTCTTTATTATATCTGTACAATGAGCATACTCAATATACATACCGTGTAGAGTTATGTTTCTTTATTTCATTTGTACAATGAGCATACTCAATACACATACCTTGCAGAGGTATGTTTGTTTATTATATTTGTACAATGAGCATACTCAATATACATATCTTGCAGTGTTAGTTTTCTTTATTAAATCTGTACAATGAGCCTACTCAATATACATACCTTGTAGAGTTATGTTTCTTTCTTATATCTGTACAATGAGCATGCTCAATAGAAATACCTTTCAGAGTTATGTTTCTTTATTATATCTGTACAATGAGCATACTCAATATACATTCCTTGTAGTGCTATGTTTTTGTAATATATATGTACAATGAGCATACACAGTACACATACCTTGCTGAATTATGTTACTTTATTATATCTCTACAATGAGCATACTCAAAACACATACCTTGTAGAGTTATGTTTTTCTTTATTATATCGTTACAATGAGCATACTCAATACACATACCTTGTATAGTTATGTTTCTTTATTATATCTGTATAATGGGCATACTGAATACACATACCTTGTAGAGTTATGTTTCTTTATTATATCGGTACAATGAGCATACTCAGTAGACATACGTTGCAGAATTATGTTTCGTTAATATATCTGTACAATGAGCATACTCAATACACATACCTTGCAGAGATATTCTCTATTATTTTTCAGCTAAACTAGGACCGTAGCTCTGACGTTACTGCTTCGATCTGACTGGTTTTCGAACTCAACCTAGCTGTCATTGATGTAATAATCTATGCCAGTTTGAGAAAACTGAAATAATAAATGAAGGTGCTATAGAGCTCAAACGGGCAGAATCTGGCTTTTATATTTCAGCTATACAAGGACCGAAACCCTGGTATTACTGCTTCGATCTGGCGGGTTCTCGAACTCGACCGAGCTTTCAATCATGTTCATAATCTTTGCCAGTTTGTGAAAACTCAAATAATAAATGAAGGTTCTATCTAGAGTGCTCACAAGGGCAGGATCGGTCTATTCTTTTTAAGCTAAACAAGGACCGTAACTCTGATGTTACTGCTTCGATCTGGCTGGTTTTCGAACTCGACCGAGCTGACATTGAAGTTAATAATCTGTGCCAGTTTGAGAAAACTCAAAAATTAAATGAAGGTGTTATCTCGAATGCTCACACGGGCATAATCCGGCTATTATATTTGAGCTAAACAAGGTCCGTAACTCTGAAGTTACTACGTCGATCTGGCTGGTTTTCGAACTCTACCGAGCTGTCATTGATGTTAATAATCTTTGCAAGTTTGAAAAAAATCAAATAATAAATGTAGGTGCTAGAGTGCTCAAACGGGCAGAATCTGGTTTTTCCGTTTCAGATAAACAAGGATCGTAACTCTGGTGTTAATGCTTCGATCTGGCTGGTTTTCGAACTCGACCGAGATGTCATTGATGTTAATAATCTGTGCCAGTTTGCGAAAACTCAAATACTAACTAAAGGTGCTATCTAGAGGGCTCCAACGGGCAGAATCGGGCTTTTCAGTTTTAGCTAAAGAAGGACCGTAACTCTGTTGTTACTGCTTCGATCTGGCTGGTTTTCCAACTCGACCGAGCTGTCATGGATGTTAATAACCTATGCCAGTTTGAGAAAACTCAAAAAATAAAAGAAGGTGCTAGAGAGCTCACATGGGCAGATTCGAGATATTCTTTTTAAGCTAAACAAGGACCGTAACTCTGATGTTACTGCTTCGATCTGGCTGGTTTTCCAACTCAACCGAGCTGTCATGGATGTTAATAACCTATGCCAGTTTGAGAAATCTCAAATAATAAATGAAGGTGCTAGAGTGCTCAAACCGGCAAAATCTGGCTTTTTTGTTTCAGATAAACAAGGACCGTAACTCTGATGTTACATCTTCGATCTGGCTGGTTTTCAAACTCGACCGAGATGTTATTGATGTTAATACCCTGTGCTAGTTTGCGAAAACTCAAATAATAAATGAAGGTGCTATCTAGAGTTCTCACACAGACAGAATCGGGCTATTCTTTTTCAGCTAAAAAAGGACCGTAACTCTGACGTTACTGCTTCGATCTGGCTGGTTTTCGAACTCGACCGAGGTGTCATTGATGTTAATAATCTGTGCCAGTTTGATAAAACTCAAATAATAAATGAAGGTGCTACAGTGCTCACACGGGCAAAATCTGGCTTTTATGTTTCAGCTCAACAAGGACCTAACCGGGGTGTTGCTGCTTCGATCTGGCTGGTGTTCGAACTCGAACGAGATGTCACTGATGTTAATAATCAGTGCCAGTTTGCGAAAATTCAAATACTAAATGAAGGTGCTATCTAGAGAGCTCAAACGGGCAGAATCGGGCTTTTCAGTTTTAGCTAAAGAAGGACCGCAACGCTGATGTTACTGATTTGATCTGGCTGGATTTCGAACTCGACCGATCTGTCATTGATTTAATAATCTATGCCAGTTTGAGAAAACTCAAATAATAAATGAATGTCTGTCTATATAGCTCACACGGGCAGATTCAGGTTATTCCTCTTCTGCTAAACAAGGACCGTATCCCTGATGTCGCTGCTTTGATCTGGTTGGTTTTCGAACTCGACCGAGCTGTCATTGATGTTAATAATCTTTGCTAGTTTGAGTAAACTCAAATAATAAATGAAGGTGCTAGAGTGCTCACACGGGCAGAATCGGGCTTTTCTGTTTCAGATAGACTAGGACGTTACTCTTGCGTTACTGCTTCGATCTAGCTGGTTTCCGAACTCGACCGAGCTGTCATTGATGTTAAAAATCTGTGCCAGTTTGAAAACAAATGAAATAATAAATGAAGGAGCTATCTAGTGGTCTCACATGGGCAGAATCGGGCTATTCATTTTCAGCTAAACAAGGACCGTAACTCTGACGTCACTGCTTCGATCTTGCTGATTTTCGAAATCTACCGAGGTGTCGTTGATGATAATAATCTATGCCAGTTTGAGAAAACTCAAATAATAAGTGAAGGTGCTAGAGTGCTCACACTTGCAGATTCGAGCTATTCTTTTTCAGCTAAGCAGGGACCGTATCTCTGACGTTACTGCTTCGATCTGGCTGGTTTTCGAACTCCTCCTAGCTGTTATTAATGTTAATAATCTGTACTAGTTTGAGAAAACTCAAATAATAAATAAAGGTGCTATCTAGAGTGCTCACAAGTGCAGAATCCGGCTACTCTTTTTGAGCTAAACAAGTACCGTAACTCTTATGTTACTGCTTCGATCTGGCTGGTTTTCGAACTCGGCCTAGCTGTTATTGACGTTAATAACGTTTGTCAGTTTGAGAAAACTCCAATAATACATGAAGGTGCTAGAGTGCTCATATCGGCAGAATGTGGCTTATCAGTTTCAGCTAAATAAGGACCGTAACTCTGGTGATACTTCTACGATCTGGCTGGTTTTCAAAATCGACCGAGCTGTCATTGACGTTAATAATCTGTGCAAGTTTGAGAAAACTCAAATAATAAATGAAAGTGCTATCTAGAGTGCTCACACGGGCAGAATCGTGCTATTCTTTTTCAGATAAACAAGGGCCGTAACTTTGATGTTACTGCTTCGATCTGGCTTGTTTTCGAGCTCGACCGAGCTGTCATTGATGTTAATAAAGTTTGTCAGTTTGAGAAAACTCAAATAATAAATGAAGGTTCTAGAGTGCTCAAACGAGCAGAATCGGGCTTTTCTGTTTTAGCTTAACAAGGACAGTAACTCTTGTGTTACTGCTTCGAACTGGCTGGTTTTCGAAATCAACCGAGCTGTCATTGATGTTAATAATCTGTGCCAGTTTGAGAAAACGCAAATAATAAATGAAAGTGCTATCTAGAGTGCTCAGACGGGCAGAATCGGGCTATTTTTTTCAGCTAAACAAGTACCGTAACTCTTGTGTTACTGCTTCGAACTGGCTGGTTTTCGAGCTCGACCGAGCTGTCATTGATGTTTATAATCTGTGCCAGTTTGAGAAAAACTCAAATAATAAATGATGGTGCTAGAGTGCTCACACCGGCAGAATCTGGCTTTTTTCTTTCAGATAACAAGGACCGTAACTCTGGTGTTACTTCTTTGATCTGGCTGTTTCTCGAACTCGACCGAGCTGTCATTAATGTTAATAATCTCTGCCAGTTTGAGAAAACTCAAATAATAAATGAAGGGGCTATCTCGATTGCTCACACCGGCAGAATCGGGCTATTCTTTTTCAGCTAAACATGGACCGTAACTCTGATGTTACTGTGTCGATCTGGCTGGTTTTCTAACTCGACAGACCTGCCATTGTTGTTAATAATCTGTGCCAGTTTGAGAAAACTCAAATAATAAATGAAGGTGCTAGAGTGCTCACATGGGCAGAATCGGGCTGTTCTGTTGTTGCTAAACAAGGACCGTAACTCTTGAGTTACTGCTTTGAACTGGCTGGTTTTCAAACTCGACCGAGCTGTCATTGATGTTAATAATCTGTGCCAGTTTGAGAAAACTCAAATAATAAATGAAGGTGCTATCTAGAGTGCTCACAAGTGCAGAATCCGGCTACACGTTTTGAGCTAAACAAGGACCGTAACTCTGATGTTACTGCTTCGATCTGGCTGGTTTTCGAACTCGACCGAGCTGTCATTGATGTTAATAATCTGTGCCAGTTTGAGAAAACTCAAATAATAAATGAAAGTGCAAGAGTGCTCAAACTAGCAGAATCCGGATTTTCTGTTTCAACTAATCAAGGACCGTAACTTTGGTGTTACTGCTTTAATCTGGCTGGTTTTCGAACTCGACCGAGCTCTCAATGATGTTAATAATTTGTGCCAGTTTGAGAAAATTCAAATAATAAATGAAGGCGCTAGCTAGAGTGCTCACACGGGCATAATCGGGCTATTCTTTTTCAGCTAATCAAGTACCGTAACTCTGATGTTACATCTTCGATCTGGCTAGTTTTCAAACTCGACCGAGCTGTCATTGATGTTAATAATCTTTGCCAGTTTGAGAAAACTCAAATAATAAACGAAGGTGCTATCTAGAGGGCTCACACGGGCAGAATCGGAATATTCTTTTTCAGTTAAACAAGTACCGTAACTCTGATGTTACATCTTTGATCTGGCTGGTTTTCAAACTCGACCGAGCTGTCATTGATGTTAAAATCTATGCCAGTTTGAGAAAACTCATATAATAAATGAAGGTGCTATCTAGAAGGCTCACACGGGCTGAATCGGGCTATTATTTCAGCTAAACAAGGACCGTAACTCTGATGTTACTGCTTCGACTTGGCTGATTTTCGAACTCGACCGAGCTGTCATTGATGTTAATAACCTATGCCAGTTTGAAAAAACTCAAATTATAAATGAAGGTGCTAGAGTTCTCATACGGGCAGAATCGGGCTATTCTATTTCAGCTAAACAAGGACCGTAACTCTGATGTTACTGCTTTGATCGGGCTGGTTTTAGAACTCGACCGAGCTGTCATTGATGTTAATACTCTATGCGAGTAAGAGAAATCTCAAATAATAAATGAAGGTGCTAGAGTTCTCACACGTGCAGAATATCTGGCCTTTCTGTTTCATCTAAACAAGGACCGTAACTCTGATGTCACTGCTTCGACCTGGCTGATTTTCGAACTCGACAGAGCTGTCATTGATGTTAATAATCTATGCCAGTTTGAGAAAACTCAAATAATCAAAGCAGGTGCTAGAGTGCTCACAGGGGCAGAATCGGGCTTTTCTGTTTCAGCTAAACAACGACCGTAACTCTGGTGTTACTTCTTCGATCTGGTTGGTTTTCGTAATCGACGGAGCTGTCATTGATGTTAATAATTTGTGCCAGTTTGAGAAAATTCAAATAATAAATGAAGGTGCTATCTAGAGTGCTCACACGGGCAGAATCGGGCTATTCTTTTTCAGAAAAACAAGGACCGTATCTCTGATGTTACTTGCTTCGATCTGGCTGGTTTTCGAACTCGACCGAGCTGTCATTGATGTTAATAATCTATGCCGGGTTGAGAAAACTCAAATAATAAATGAAGGTGCTAGAGTGCTCACACTGGCAGAATCTGGCTTTTCTGTTAAAGTTAAACAAGAACCGTAACTCTGGTGTTACTGCTTCGATCTGGCTGGTTTTCAAATTCGACCGAGCTGTCATTGATGTTAATAATCTTTGCCAGTTTGAGAAAACTCAAATAATAAATGAAGGTGCTAGAATGCTCACACTTGCAGAATCTGGCTTTTCTGTTATAGTTAAACAAGGACCGTAACTATGGTGTTACTGCTTCGATCTGGCTGGTTTTCGAACTCGACCGATCTGTCATTGATGTTAATAATCTGTGCCAGTTTGAAAAAAAGTCAAATAATAAAAGAAGGTGATATCTAGAGTGCTCACAAGGGCATAATCGGGCTATTATTTTTCAGCTAAACAAGGACAGTAACTCTGATGTTACTGCTTCGATATAGCTGGTTTTCGAACTCGATCGAGCTGTCATTGATGTAAATAAACTGTGCCAGTTTGAGAAAACTCAAAAAATAAATGAAGGTGCTAGAGTGCTCAAACGGGCAAAATCGGGCTTTTCTGTTTCAGATAAACAAGGACCGTAACTCTGGTGTTACAGCTTAAATCTGGCTGGTTTTTGAACTTGACCGAGCTGTCATTGATGTTAATGATCTGTGCCAGGTTGAGAAAACTCAAATAATAAATGAAGGTGCTATTTAGAGTGCTCACACGGGCAGTATCAGGATATTCGTTTTCAGCTAAACAAGGACCGTAACTCTGAAGTTACCTTTTCGATCTAGCTGGTTTTCGAACTCGACCGAGCTGTCATTGATGTTAATAAACTTTGTCAGTTTGAGGAAACTCAAATAATAAATGAAGGTGCTAGAGAGCTCACAAGGGCAGAATCTGGTTTTTCTGCTTCAGCTAAACAAGGACCGTAACTCTGGTGTTACTGCTTCGATTTGCTGATTTTCGAACTCGACCGAGCTTTTATTGATGTTAATAATCTGTGTTGTTTGAGAAAACTCAAATAATAAATGAACGTGCTATCTAGAGTGCTCACACGGGCAGAATCGGGTTATTCTTTTTCAGCTAAACAAGGACCGTAACTCTAATGTTATTGCTTTGATCTGGCTGGTTTTCGAACTCGACCGAGCTGTTATTGATGTGAATAATCTCTCTCAGTTTGAGAAAATTCGTATAATAATTGAAAGAGCTATCTAGAGTGCTCACACGGCCTGAATCGGGCTATTCTTTTTTAGCTAAACAAGGACCGTAACTCTGATGTTACTGCTTCGGTATTGCTGGTTTTCGAACTCGACCGAGCTGTCATTAATGTTAATAAACTATGTCAGTTTGAGAAACCTCAAATAATAAATGAAGGTGCTAGAGTGCTCACACGGGCAGAATCTGGCAGAATCTCAAGGACCGTAACTCTGGTGTTACTGCTTCGATCTGGCTGTTTTACGAACTCAACCGAGCTGGCATTGCAGTTAATAATCTGTGCAAGTTTGAGAAAACTCAAAAAATAAATGTAGGTACTATCTAGAGTGCTCACAAGGGCAGAATCGGTATATTCTTTTTCAGCTAAACAAGGACCGTATCTCTGATGTTACTGCTATGATCTGGCTGGTTTTCGAAATAGACCGAGCTGTCATTGATGTTAATAATCTAATCCTGTTTGAGAAAACTCAAATAATAAATGAAGGTGCTAGAGTGATCACATGGGCAGAACCTATCTTTTCTATTTCAGAAAAAACAAGGACCGTAACCCTGGTGTTACTGCTTCGATCTGGCTGGTGTTCGAACTCGACCGAGCTGTCATAGATGTTAATAATCTGTGTTGTTTGAGAAAACTCAAATAATAAATGAAGTTGCTATTTAGAGTGCACACACGTGCAGAATCGGGCTATTCTTTTTCAGTTAAACAAGGACCGTAACTCTAATGTTACTGCTTCGATCTGGCTGGTTTTCGAACTCGACCGATCTGTCATTGATATGAATAATCTGTGAGAGTTTGAGTAAACTCAAATAATAAATGAAGGTGCTAGAGTGCTCATACCGGCATAATGTGGATTATCTGTTTCAGCTAAACAAGGGCCGTAACTTTGATGTTACTGCTACGATATGGATGGTTTTCGAACTCGACCGAGCTGTCATTGATGTTAATAATGTTTGTCAGTTTGAGAAAACTCAAATAATAAATGAAGGTGTTAGAGTGCTCACACGGGCAGAATCGGTCTGTTCTGTTTCAGCTAAACAAGGACCGTAACTCTTGTGTTACGACTTCGAACTGGCTGGTTTTCGAACTCGACCGAGCTGTCATTGATGTTAATTATCTGTGCCAGTTTGAAAAACGCAAAAAATAAATGAAAGTGCTATCTAGAGTGCTCACACGGGCAGAATCGGGCTATTCTTTTTCAGCCAAACAATGACGTATCTCTGACGGTACTGCTTCGATCTGGCTGAGTTTCGAACTCGACCGAGCTGTAATTGATGTTAATAATCTATTCCAGTTTGAGAAAACTAAAATAATAAATGAAGGTGCTAGAGTGATCACAAATGCAGAATCGGCTATTTTTTTCAGCTAAACAAGGACCGTATCTCTGATGTTACTGCTTCGATCTGGCTGGTTTTCGAACTCGACCGAGCTGTCATTGATGTTAATAATCTGTGCTAGCTTGAGAAAACTCAAATAATAAATGAAGGTGCTATCTAGAGTGCTCACACGGGCAGAATCGGTCTATTCATTTTCAGCTAAACAAGGACCGTAACTTTGAGGTTACTGCGTCGATCTGGCTGGTTTTCGAACTCGACCGAGCTGTCATTGATGTTAATAATCTATGCCAGTTTGAGAAAACTCAAATAATAAATGAAGGTGCTAGAGTTCTCACACGGCCAGAATCTGGCTTTTCTGTTTCAGCTAAAGAAGGACCGTAACTCTGGTGTAACTGCTTCGATCTGGCTCGTTTTCGGACTCGACCGAGCTGTCATAGATGTTAATAATCTGTGCCAGTTTGAGAAAACTCAAATAATAAATGAATGTGTTATCTAGAGTGTTCACACGGGCAGAATCGGGTTTTTCTGTTTCAGCTAAACAAGGACCGTAAATCTGGTGTTACTGCTTCGATCTGGCTGGATTTAGAACTCGACCGAGCTGTCATTGATGTTAATAATCTGTGCCAGTTTGAGAAAATTCAAATAATAAATGAAGGTGCTAGAATGTTCACACTGGCAGCATCTGGCTTTTCTGTTTCAAGTAAACAAGGACCGAAACTCTTGTATTACTGCTTCGATCTGGCTGGTTTTCGAACTCGACCGAGCTGTCATTGATGTTAATAATCCTTGTCAACTAGAGAAAACTTAAATAATAAATGAAGGTGCTATATAGAGTGCTCGCACGGGCAGAATCGGACTATTCATTTCAGCAAAACAAGGACCGTAACTCTGATGTTACTGCTTTTATCTGGCTGGAAATCGAACTCGACCGAGCTGTTATTGATGTTAATAATATTTGTCAGTTTGAGAAAACTCAAATAATAAATGAAGATGCTATCTAGAGTGCTCAAATGGGCAGAATCTGGCTATTCCTTTTCAGCTAAACAAGGACCGTAACTCTGACGTTACTTCTTCGATCTGGCTGGTTTTCGTACTCGACCGAGCTGTCATTGATATTAATAATCTGTGCAAGTTTCAGAAAACTCAAGTAATAAATGAAGGTGCTATCTAGAGTGCTCATACGGGCAGACTCGGGCTATTCTTTTTCAGCAAAACAAGGACCGTAACTCTGATGTTACTGCTTTGATATGGCTGGTTTTCAAACTCGACCGAGCTGTCATTGATGTTAATAATCTGTACCAGTTTGAGAATATTCAAATAATAAATGAAGGTACTAGTATGCTCAAATTGGCAGCATCTGGCTTTTCTGTTTCAGCAAAACAAGGACCGTAACTCCGGTGTAACTGCATCGACATGGCTGGTTTTCGAACTCGACCCAGCTGTCATTGATGTTAATAATCTGTGCGAGTTTGAGAAAAATCAACTAAGAAATGAATTGTGTTATCAAGAGTGCTCACACTGGCAGAATCTGGCTATTCTTGTCAAGTTAAACAAGGACCGTAACTCTGGTGTTACTGCTTCGATCTGGCTGCTTTTCGAACTCGACCGAGCTGTCATTGATGTTAATAATCTGTGCTAGTTTGAGAAATCTCAAATACTAAATGGAGGCGCTAGAGTGCTCACACTGGTAGAATCGGGCTTTTCTGTTTCAGCTAAACAAGGACCGTAAATCTAATGTTACTGCTTCGATCTGGTTGGTTTTCGAACTCGACCGAGCTGTCATTAATGTTACTAATCTTTGCCAGTTTGAGAAAACTCAAATAATAAACGAAGGTGCTAGAGTGCTCACAGGGGCAGAATCTATCTATTCTGTTTCAGCTAAGCAAGGATCGTAACTCTGGTGTTACTGCTTCGATCTGGCTGGTTTTCGAACTCGACCGAGCTGTCATTGATGTTAATAATCTGTGCCAGTTTGAGAAAACTCAAATGATAAATGGAGGTGCTATCTAGTGTGCTGACACTGGAATTATCTGCCTTTTCTGTTTCAGCTGAACAAGGACCGTAACTCTGTTGTTTCAACTTCGATCTGGCTGGTTTTCGAATTCGACCGGGCTTTCATTGATGTTAATAATCTGTGCTAGTTTCAGAAAACTCAAATAATAAGTGAAGGTGCTATCTATAGTGCTCACAAGGGCAGCATCCGGCTATTCCTTTTCAGCTAAACAAGGACCGTAAATCTGGTGTTACTGCTTCGATCTTGCTGGTTTTCGAACTCGACCGAGCTGTCATTGATGTTAATAATCTTTGTCAGCTTGAGAAAACTCAAATAATAAACGAAGGTGCTATCTAGAGTGCTCACACGGGCATAATCGGGCTATTCATTTTCAGCAAAACAAGGACCGTAACTCTGAGGTTACTGCTTTGATCTGGCTGGATTTCGAACTCGGCCGTGCTGCCATTTATGTTAATAATCTATGCCAGTTTGAGAAAACTCAAGTAATAAATGAAGGTGCCAGAGTGCTCATACTGGCAGAATCTGTCTTTTCTGTTTCAAGTAAACTAGGACCGTAACTCTTGTGTTACTGCTTCGATCTGGCTGATTTTCGAAATCGACCGAGCTGTCATTGATGTTAATAATATTTGTCAGTTTGAGAAAACTCAAATAATAAATGAAGGTGCTATCTAGAGTTCTCACACGGGCGGAATCGGGCTATTCTTTTTCAGCTAGACAAGGACCGTAACTCTGATGTTACTGCTTCGATCTGGCTGGTTTTCGAACGCGACCGAGCTGTCATTGATGTTAATAATCTATGCCCGTTTGAGAAAACTCAAATAATAAATGAAGGTGCTATCTAGAGTGCTCACACGGGCAGATTCGGGCTATTCATTTTCAGCTAAACAAGGACCGAAACTCTGACGTTACTGCTTCCATCTGGTTGGTATTCGAACTCGACCGAGCTGTCATTGATGTTACTCATCTTTGCCAATTTGAGAAAACTCAAATAATAAATGGAGGTGCTAGTGTGGTCTAACGGGCACAATCTGGATTTTCTGATTCAATTAAACAAGGACCGTAACTCTGGTGTTACTGCTTCGATCTGGCTGATTTTCGAACTCGACCGAGCTGTCATTGATGTTAATAATCTTTGCCAGTTTGAAAAAACTCAAATAATAAATGAAGGTGCTAGAGTGGTCTAACGGGCAGAATCTGGCTATTCTTTTTCAGCTAAACAAGGACCGTAACTCTGAGGTTACTGCTTCGATCTGGCTGGTTTTCGAACTCAAGCGAGCTGTCATTAATGTTAATTATTTCTCTGCCAGTTTTAGAAAATTCAAATAATAAATAAAGGTGCTAGGGCGCTCACACTGGAAGAATCTGGCTTTTCAGTTTCAGCTAAACAAGGACCGTAACTCTGGTGTTACTGCTTCGATCTAGCTGGTTTTCTAACTCGACCGAGCTGTCATTGATGTTAATAATATGTGCCAGTTTGAGATAACTCAAATAATAAATGAAGGTGCTATCTAGAGTGCTCACACGGGCAGAATCGTTCTATTCATTTTCAGCTAAAATCTGGCTGCTTTTCAAATTCGACCGAGCTGTCATTGATGTTACTAATCTTTGAAAGTTTGAAAAAACTCAAATAATAAATGAAGGTGCTAGAGTGCTCAAACGGGCAGAATCAGGCTTTTCTGTTTCAGCAAAACAAGGACCGTAACTCTGGTGTTACTGCTTCGATCTGGCTGGTTTTAGAACTCGACCGAGCTGTCATTGATGTTAATAATCTGTGCTAGTTTGAGAAAACTCAAATAATAAATGAAGGTGCTAGACTGCTCACACGGTCAGAATCGGGCTACTCTTTTTCAGCTAATCAAGGACCGTAACTCTGATGTTACTACTTCCATCTGGCTAGTTTTCAAATTCGACCGAGCTGTCATTGATGTTACTAATCTTTGCCAGTTTGAAAAAACTCAAATAATAAATGAAGGTGCTAGAGTGCTCAAACGGGCAGAATCAGGCTTTTCTGTTTCAGCAAAACAAGGACCGTAACTCTGGTGTTACTGCTTCGATCTGGCTGGTTTTAGAACTCGACCGAGCTGTCATTGATGTTAATAATCTGTGCCAGTTTGAGAAAATTCAAATAATAAATGAAGGTGCTATAAATAGTGCTCACACGGGCAGAATCGGGCTATTCATTTTCAGCTAAACAAGGACCGTAACTATGACGTTACCGCTTCGATCTGGCTGGTATTCGAAATCGACCGTGCTCAAATGGGCAGAATCTGGCTTTTATGATTCTGCTAAACAAGGACCGGAACTCTAGTGTTACTGCTTTGATCTGGCTAGTTTTCGAAATCGACCGCGCTGTCATTGATGTTAATAATCTATGCTAGTTTGAGAAAACTCAAATAATCAATGAAGGTGCTAGAGTGTTCACACGGGCAGAATCGGGCTACTTTTTTCAGCTAATCAAGGTCCGTAACTTTGATGTTACTGCTTCGATCTGGCTGGTTTTCGAACTCGACCGAGCTGTCATTGATGTTAATAATCTTTGCCAGTTTGAAAAAACTCAAATAATAAATGAAGGTGCTATCTAGAGTGCTCACACGGGCAGAATCAGGCTATTCTTTTTCAGCTAAACAAGGACCGTAACTCTGAGGTAACTGCTTCGATCTTGCTGGTTTTTGAACTAAACCGAGCTGTCATTGATGTTAATAATCTTTGCCAGTTTGAGAAAGCTCAAATAATAAATGAAGATGCTAGGGAGCTCACACTGGAAGAATCTGGCTTTTCTGTTTCAGCTAAACAAGGACCGTAACTCTGGTGTTACTGCTTCGATCTAGCTGGATTTCTAACTCGACCGAGCTGTCATTGATGTTAATAATATGTGCCAGTTTGCCAAAACTCAAATAATAAATGAAGGTGCTATCTAGAGTGCTCACACGGTCAGAATCGGGCTATTCATTTTCTGCTAATCAAGGACCGTAACTCTGATGTTACTGCTTCCTTCTGGCTGGTTTTCAAACTCGACCGGGCTGTCATTGATGTTACTAATCTTTGCCAGTTTGAAAAAACTCAAATAATAAATGAAGGTGCTAGTGTGCTCAAACGGGCAGAATCGGGCTTTTCTGTTTCAGCTAAACAAGGACCGTAACTCTGGTTTTACTGCTTCGATCTGGCTGGTTTTCGAACTCGACCGAGCTGTAATAAATGTTAATAATCTGTGCCAGTTTGAGAAAACTCAAATAATAAATGAAGGTGCTAGACTGCTCACACGGGCAGAATCGGGCTACTCTTTTTCAGCTGATCAAGGACCGTAACTCTGATGTTACTGCTTCGATCTGGCTGGTTTTCGAACTCGACCGAGCTGTCATTGATGTTAATAATCTTTGCCAGTTTGAAAAAACTCAATTAATAAATGAAGGTGCTAGAGTGCTCAAACGGACAGAATGAGGCTTTTCTGTTTCAGCAAAACAAGGACCGTAACTCTAGTGTTACTGCATCGATCTGGCTGGTTTTCGATCTCGACTGAGGTGTAATAGATGTTAATAATCTGTGCTAGTTTGAGAAAACTCAATTAATAAATGAAGGTGCTAGACTGCTCACACGGCCAGAATCGGGCTACTCTTTTTCAGCTAATCAAGGACCGCAACTCTGATGTTACTGCTTCGATCTGGCTGGTATTCTAACTCGACCGAGCTGTCATAGATGTTAATAATCTGTGTCAGTTTGAGAAAACTCAAAAAATAAATGAAGGTGCTAGAGTGGTCTCACGGGCAGAATCTGGCTTTTCTGTTTCAGCTAAACAAGGACCGTAACTCTGGTGTTTCTGCTTATATCTTGCTGGTTTTCGATCTCGACCGAGCTGTCATAGATGTTAATAATCTGTGCCAGTTTAAAAAAATTCGAATTAATCAATGAAGGTGCTATCTAGAGTGCTCACATTCGGCAGAATCGGTCTATTCATTTTGAGCTAAACAAGGAACGTAACTCTGACGTTACTGCTTCGATCTGGCTGGTTTTCGATCTCGACTGAGCTGTCATAGATGTTAATAATCTGTGCCAGTTTGAGAAAAATTAAAAAATAAATGAAGGTGCTAGAGTGGTCTCACGGGCAGAATCTGGCTTTTCTGTTTCAGCTAAACAAGGACCGTAACTCTGGTGTTTCTGCTTATATCTGGCTTGTTTTCGATCTCGACCGATCTGTAATAGATTTTAATAATCTGTGCCAGTTTGGAAAAACTCATATTAATAAATGAAGGTGCTATCTAGAGTGCTCACATTCGGCAGAATCGGGCTATTCTTTTTGAGCTAAACAAGGACCGTAACTCTGACGTTACTGCTTCGATCTCGATGGTTTTCGAACTCGACCGAGCTGTCATTGATGTTAATAATATTTGCCAGTTTCAGAAAACTTAAATAATAAATGAAGGTGCTAGAGTGCTCACACTGGAAGAATCGGGCTTTTCTGTTTCAGCTAAACAAGGACCGTAACTCTGGTGATACTACTTTGATCTGGCTGGTTTTCGACCCCGACCGAGCTGTCATTGATGTTAATAATCTGTGCAAGTTTGAGAAAACTCAAATAATAAATAAAGGTGTTATCTAGTGTGCTCACACGGGCAGAATCGGGCTATTGTCTTTCAGATAAACAAAGACCGTAACTCTGATGTTAGCTCTTCGATCTGGCAGTTTTCGAACTCGACCGAGCTGTCATTGATGTTCATAATCTATGTCAGTTTGAGAAAGCTCAAATGATGAAGGTGCTGGAGTGCTCACCCGGGCAGAATATTTCTTGTCTGTTTCAGCTAAACAAGGACCGTAACACTGGTGTTACTGCTTCGATCTGGCTGGTTTTCTAACTCGACTGAGCTGTCATTGATGTTACTAATCTGTGCTAGTTTTAGAAAACTCAAATAATAAATGAAGGTGCTAGAGGGCTCACACGGGCGGAATCGGGCTACTCTTTTTCAGCTAATCAAGGACCGTAACTCTGATGTTACTGCTTCGATCTGTCTGGTTTTCGAACTCGACCGAGCTGTCATTGATGTTAATAATCTTTGCCAGTTTGAAAAAACTCAAATAATAAATGAAGGTGCTAGAGGGCTCAAACGGGCAGAATCTGGCTTTTCTGTTTCAGCAAAACAAGGACCGTAACTCTGGTGTTACTGCTTCGATCTGGCTGGTTTTCAAACTCGACAGAGCTGTAATAGACGTTAATAATCTATGCTAGTTTGAGAAAACTCAAATTATAAATGAAGGTGCTAGACTGCTCACACGGGCAGAATCGGGCTACTCTTTTTCAGCTAATCAAGGACCGTAACACTGATGTTACTGCTTCGATCTGGCTGGTTTTCGAACACGACCGAGCTGTCATTGATGTTAATAATCTTTGCTAGTTTGAAAAAACTCAAATAATAAATGAAGGTGCTAGAGTGCTCAAACGAGCATAATCTTGCTTTTCTGTTTCAGCTTCACAAGGAGCGGAACTCTGGTGTTACTGCTTTGATCTGGCTGGTTTTCGAACTCGACCGCGCTGTCATTGATGTTAATAATCTATGCTAGTTTGAGAAAACTCAAATAATCAATGAAGGTGCTAGAGTGCACACACGGGCAGGATCGGGCTACTCTTTTTCAGCTAAACAAGGACCGTAACTTTGATGTTACTGCTTCGATCTGGATGGTTTTTGAACTCGACCGAGCTGTCATTGATGTTAATAATCTTTGCCAGTTTGAAAAAACTCAAATAATAAATGAAGGTGCTAGAGTGGTCTAACGGCAGAATCTGGATTTTCTGATTCAATTAAACAAGGACCGTAACTCTGGTGTTACTGCTTCGATCTGACTGGTTGTCGAACTCGACTGAGCTGTTATTGATGTTAATAAGTTATGCCAGTTAGAGAAAACTCAAATAATAAATGAAGGTGCTATCTAGAGTGATCAAACGGGCAGAATCAGGCTATTCTTTTTCAGCTAAACAAGGACCGTAACTCTGAGATATCTGCTTCGATCTGGCTGGTTTTCGAACTCAACCGAGCTGTCATTGATGTTAATAATCTTTGCCAGTTTGAGAAAATTCAAATAATCAATGAAGGTGCTAGGGATATCACACTGGAAGAATCTGGCTTTTCTGTTTCAGCTAAACAAGGACCGTAACTCTGGTGTTACTGCTTCGATCTAGCTGGTTTTCTAACTCGACCGAGCTGTCATTAATGTTAATAATATGTGCCAGTTTGTTAAACTTCAAATAATAAATGAAGGTGCTATCAAGAGTGCTCACACGGGCAGAATCGGGCTATTCATTTTCAGCTAATCAAGGACCGTAACTCTGATGTTACTGCTTCCATCTGACTGGTTTTCGAACTCGACCGATCTGTAATAAATGTTAATTATCTATGCTAGTTTGAGAAAACTCAAATAATAAATGAAGGTGCTAGACTGCTCACACGGGCAGAATCGATCTACTCTTTTTCAGCTAATCAAGGACCGTAACTCTGATGTTACTGCTTCGATATGGCTGGTTTTCGAACTCGATCGAGCTGTCATTGGTGTTAATATTCTTTGCCAGTTTGAAAAAACTAAAATAATAAATGAAGGTGCTAGAGTTGTCTAACGGGCAGAATCTGGATTTTCTGATTCAGTTAAACAAGGACCGTAACTATGGTGTTACTGCTACGATCTGACTGGTTGTCGAATTCGACGGAGCTGTTATTGATGTTAATAATCTGTGCCAGTAAGAGAAGACTCAAATAATAAATAAATGTGTAATCTAGATTGCTCACACGGGCAGAATAGGGCTATTCATTTTCAGCTAAAAAAGGACCGTAACTTTGATGTTACTGCTTCGATCTGGCTGGTTTTCGAACTCAACCGAGCCGTAATTGATGTTAATAATCTTTGCCAGTTTGAGAAAATTCAAATAATAAATGAAAGAGCTAGTGCGCTCACACCGGAAGAATCTGGCTTTTCTTCAGCTAAACAAGGACAGTAACTCTGTTGTTACTACTTTGATCTGGCTGGTTTTCGAACTCGACAGAGCTGTCATTGATGTTAATAATCTGTGCCAGTTTGAGAAAACTCAATAATAAATGAAGGTGCTATCAAGAGTTCCCAGAATCGGGCTATTCTTTTTCAGCTAAACAAGGACCGTTTCTCTGATATTACTGCTTCGATCTGGCTGGTTTTCAAACTCGACCGAGGTGACATTTATTCAATAATCTATGATAGTTTGAGAAAACTCAAAGAATCAATGAAGGTGCTAGAGTGCTCACATGGGCAGAATCGGGCTTATGATTTTAAGCTAAACAAGGACCGTAACTCTGATGTTACTGCTTCGATTTGGCTGGTATTCGAACTTGACCGAGCTGCCATTAATGTTAATAATCTATGCCAGTTTGAGAAAACTCAAAAAATAAATGAAGGTGCTAGAGTGGTCACACGGGCAGAATCTGGCTTTTCTGTTTCAGCAAAACAAGGACCGTAACTCATGTGTTACTGCTTCGATCTGGCTAGTTTTCGATCTCGACCGAGCTGTCATAGATGTTAATAATCTGTGCCAGTTTGAAAAAACTCAGTGTGCTCACTCGGGCAGAATCGCATATTCTTTTTGAGCTAAACAAGGACCGTAACTCTGACGGTTCTTCTTCGACCTGGATGGTTTTCGAACTCGACCGAGCTGTAATTGATGTTAATAATCTGTGCCAGTTTGAGAAAACTCAAATAATAAATAAAGGTGCTATCTAGAGTGCTCACAAGGTCAGAATCTTGCTATCATTTTTCAGATAAACAAGGACCGTACCTCTGACGTTACTGCTTCGATCAGGCTGGTTTTCGAACTCGACCGAGCTCTCATTGATGTTAATAATCTTTGCCAGTTTGAGAAAGCTTAAATAATAAATGAAGGTGCTAGAGTGCTCACACGGGCAGAATCGGGCTTTTCCGTTTCGGCTAAGCAAGGACCGTAACTCTGGTGTTACTGCTTTGATCTGGCTGGTTTTCTAACTCAACCGAGCTGTCATTTATGTTAATAGTATGTGCCAGATTGAGAAAACTCAAATAATAAATGAAGGTGCTATCTAGAGTGCTCAAACGAGCAAAATCGGGCTATTATTTTCAGCTAA
Source organism: Cyrtodaria siliqua (assembly GCA_037043455.1). NCBI lineage: Eukaryota > Metazoa > Mollusca > Bivalvia > Adapedonta > Hiatellidae > Cyrtodaria > Cyrtodaria siliqua. Next base: position 402,714 of record JAWPHD010000453.1, on the reverse strand, counting down.
TCAACGACCGTAACTCTGATGTTACTTCTACGATCTGGCTGGTTTTCGAACTCGACCGAGCTGTTATTCATGTTAATAATATTTGCCAGTTTGAGAAAACTCAAATAATAAATGAATGCACTAGAGTGCTCACACTGGCAGAATCTTTCTTTTCTGTTTGAGCAAGACAAGGACTGTAACTCTGGTTTTTCTGCTTAGATCTGGCTGGGTTTTGAACTCGACCGAGCTGTCATTGATGTTAATGACCTATGCCAGTTTGAGAAAACTCAAATAATAAATGAAGGTGCTATCTAGATTGCTCACACCGGCAGAATCTTGCTATCCTTTTTCAGCTAAACAAGGACCGTACGTCTGCTGTTACTGCTTCGATTTGGCTGGTTTTCGAACTCGACCGAGCTGTCATTGATGTTAATAATCTTTGCCAGTTTGAGAAAACTGAAGTTATGAAGGTGCAAAGTGCTCATACATGCAGAATCGGTCTATTTTTTTTCAGCTAATCAAGGACCGTAACTCTGATGTTACTGCTTCGATCTGGCTGGTTTTCAAACTCGACCAAGCTGTCATTGATGATAACAATCTGTGTCAGTTTGAAGGTGCTAGAGTGGTCACACCGGCAGAATCTTGCTTTTCTGTTTCAGCTAGACAAGGACCGTAACTCTGGAGTCACTTCTTAGATCTGGCCGGTTTTCGAACTCGACCGAGCTGTCATTGATGTTAATAATCTGTGTCAGTTTGAGAAAACTCAAATAATAAATGAAGGTGCTAGTGTGCTCACACGTGCCGAATCTGGCTTTTCTGTTCCAGCTAAACAAGGACCGTAACTCTGGTGTAACTGCTTTGATCTGGCTGGTTTTCGAACTCGATAGAGATGGCCTTGATGTTAATAATCTCTGCCAGTTTGAGAAAACTCAAATAATAAATGAACTTGCTATCTAGAGTGCTCACACTGGCAGAATCCGGCTTTTATGTTTCAGCAAAACAAGGACCGTAACTCTAGTGTCACAGCTTCCATCTGGCTGGTTTTCGAACTCGACCGAGCTGTCATTGATGTTAATAATCTGTGCCAGTTTGAGAAAACTCAAATAATAAATGAAGGTGCTATCTAGAGTGCTCACAAGGTCAGAATCTTGCTATCATTTTTCAGATAAACAAGGACCGTACCTCTGACGTTACTGCTTCGATCAGGCTGGTTTTCGAACTCGACCGAGCTCTCATTGATGTTAATAACCTTTGGCAGTTTGAGAAAGCTTAAATAATAAATGAAGGTGCTAGAGTGCTCACACGGGCAGAATCGGGGTTTTCCGTTTCAGCTAAGCAAGGACCGTAACTCTGGTGTTACTGCTTTGATCTGGCTGGTTTTCTAACTCAACCGAGCTGTCATTTATGTTAATAATATGTGCCAGATTGAGAAAACTCAAATAATAAATGAAGGTGCTATCTAGAGTGCTCACACGAGCAAAATCGGGCTATTTTTTTCAGCTAATCAACGACCGTAACTCTGATGTTACTACTACGATCTGGCTGGTTTTCGAACTCGACCGAGCTGTTATTCATGTTAATAATATTTGCCAGTTTGAGAAAACTCAAATAATAAATGGATGCACTAGAGTGCTCACACTGGCAGAATCTTTCTTTTCTGTTTGAGCAAGACAAGGACTGTAACTCTGGTTTTTCTGCTTAGATCTGGCTGGGTTTTGAACTCGACCGAGCTGTCATTGATGTTAATGACCTATGCCAGTTTGAGAAAACTCGAATAATAAATGAAGGTGCTATCTAGATTGCTAACACGGGCAGAATCTTGCTATCCTTTTTCAGCTAAACAAGGACCGTACCTCTGCTGTTACTGCTTCGATTTGGCAGGTTTTCGAACTCGACCGAGCTGTCATTGATGTTAATAATCTTTGCCAGTTTGAGAAAACTGAAGTAATGAAGGTGCAAAGTGCTCATACATGCAGAATCGGTCTATTCTTTTTCAGCTAAACAAGGACCGTAACTCTGATGTTACTGCTTCGATCTGGCTGGTTTTCAACCTCGACCAAGCTGTCATTGATGATAACAATCTGTGTCAGTTTGAAGGTGCTAGAGTGGTCACACCGGCAGAATCTTGCTTTTCTGTTTCAGCTAGACAAGGACCGTAACTCTGGAATCACTTCTTAGATCTGGCCGGTTTTCGAACTCGACCGAGCTCCCATTGATGTTAATAATCTGTGCCAGTTTGAGAAAACTCAAATAATAAATGAAGGTGCTAGTGTGCTCACACGTGCCGAATCTGGCTTTTCTGTTCCAGCTAAACAAGGACCGTAACTCTGGTGTTACTGCTTTGATCTGGCTGGTTTTCGAACTCGATAGAGATGGCCTTGATGTTAATAATCTCTGCCAGTTTGAGAAAACTCAAATAATAAATGAACTTGCTATCTAGAGTGCTCACACGGGCAGAATCGGGCTTTTATGTTTCAGCAAAACAAGGACCGTAACTCTGGTGTCACAGCTTCCATCTGGCTGGTTTTCGAACTCGACCGAGCTGTCATTGACGTTAATAATATGTGCCACTTTGAGAAATCTCAAATAATAAATGAAAGTGCTAGCTCATTGTACATATATAATAATGAAACATAACCCTGCAAGGTATGTCTGTTGTGCATTCTTATTGTACAGATATAAAAAAGAAATATAACTCTGCAATGTATGTGTATTTTGTATGCTGATTGTATAGATACAATAAAGAAACATAACTCTACAAGGTATGTGTATTGAGTATGCACATAGTACAGATTTAATAAAGAAACATAACTCTATAAGGTATGTGTATTGAGTATGCACATATTACAGATAGAATAAAGAAACATAACTCAGCAAGGTATGTCTATTGACAATGCTCATTTTTTCAGATATAATAAAGTAACATAACTGTGCAATGTATGTATATTGTGTAAGCTCATTGTACAGATGTAATAAAGAAACATAACTCTGCAAGATATAAAAAAGAAACATATCTCCGCAAGGTATCTGTATTGAGTATGCTCATTGTACAGATATAATGAAGAAACATAACTCTCGAACGTATGTGTATTGAGTATGCTCATTGTACAGATACAATAAAGAAACATAACTCTGCAAGGTATGTCTATTGAGTATGCTCATTGTACCGATATAATAAAGAAACATAACTATGCAAGGTATGTGTATTGTGTATGCTCATTGTTCAGATATAATAAAGAAACATAACTCTGCAATGTATGTGTATTGAGTATGCACATTGTATAGATAGAATAAAGAAACATAACTCAGCAAGGTATGTCTATTGACAATGCTCATTTTTTCAGATATAATAAAGTAACATAACTGTGCAATGTATGTATATTGTGTAAGCTCATTGTACAGATGTAATAAAGAAACATAACTCTGCAAGATATAAAAAAGAAACATATCTCCGCAAGGTATCTGTATTGAGTATGCTCATTGTACAGATATAATGAAGAAACATAACTCTCGAACGTATGTGTATTGAGTATGCTCATTGTACAGATACAATAAAGAAACATAACTCTGCAAGGTATGTCTATTGAGTATGCTCATTGTACCGATATAATAAAGAAACATAACTATGCAAGGTATGTGTATTGTGTATGCTCATTGTTCAGATATAATAAAGAAACATAACTCTGCAATGTATGTGTATTGAGTATGCACATTGTATAGATATAATAAAGAAACATATCTCTACTAAGTATGTTTATTGAGTATGCATACTGTACATATTAAATGAAGAAACATAACTCTGCAAGGTATGTGTATTGAGTATGCTCATTGTACAGATATAATAAAGCAACATACCTCTGCAAGGTCCGTGTATGAGTATGCTCATTGTATAGATACAATAAAGAAACATAACTCTACAAAGTATGTTTATTGAGTATGTTCATAGTAAAGATATAATAAAGAAACATAACTCTGCAAGGTATATGTATTGAGTATGCTCATTGTACAGATATAATAAAGAAACATAACTCTACAAATTATGTGTGTTGAGATGCTCATTGTACAGATAAAATAAAGAAACATAACTCGGCAAGGGATGTGTATTGACTATGCTCATTTTACAGATACAATAAAGAAAGATTACTCTGCAAGGTATTTGTATATAGTTTGCTCATTGTACAGATATAATAAAGAAACATAACTCTACAAGGTATGTGTATTGAGAATGCTCAGTGTACATATATAATAAAGAAACATAACTTTACAAGGCATGTGTAATGAGTATGCTCATTGTACAGATATAATAAAAACAAATCTGAAATGTACGTGTATTGATTAGGCTCATTGTACATATATCATATAAGGTAGCGCCGTGGTGAAATTGTTAGCATTGCGGCTTAGTAACCCAGGGATCGCGCGTTCAATCCCAGCCAGGACCGAATTTGGGTTAATTATCGAAATATTTCAAAAGTATTTCCTACCTTACCAGTCCTTCGGATGAGACTTAAAAAACCTAGGTCTGCTCGCTAAAATGCTTAGTGCAATACAGCGAGGATCAATAAACGCTTATACACACACACATATATCATAAAGAAACAAAACTCTACAAGGTATGTGTATTGATTACGCTCATTGTACAGATATAATAAAGAAACGTAACTCTGGAAGGTATGTCTACTGTGTATGCTCATTGTACATCAATAATAAATAAACATATCTCTGCAAGGTATTAGTATATAGTATGCTCATTGTACAGATATAATAAAGAAACATAATTCTACAAGGTATGTGTATTGCGTATGCTCAGTGTACAGATATAATAAAGAAACATAACTCTGCAAGGGATGTGTATTGACTATGCTCATTTTACAGATACAATAAAGAAAGATTACTCTGCAAGGTATTTGTATATAGTTTGCTCATTGTACAGATATAATAAAGAAACATAACTCTACAAGGTATGTGTATTGAGAATGCTCAGTGTACATATATAATAAAGAAACATAACTCTGCAAGGTATGTGTATTGAATATGCTCATTGTACAGATATAATAAAGAAACTTAATTCTACAAGGTATGTCTATTGTGTATGATCATTGTACAGATACAATAAAGAAACTCTGAAATGTATGTGTATTGAGTATGCCCATTGTACAGATAAAATAAAGAAACATAACTCTGCAAGGTATAGCTATTGTGATCGCTCATTATACAGATATAATAATGAATCATAACTCGGCAAAGAATGTCTACTGTGTATGATCATTGTACATAAATAATGAAGAAACATATCTCTGGAAGGTATGTGTATTGATTACGCTCATTGTACAGATATAATAAAGAAACGTAACTCTGGAAGGTATGTCTACTGTGTATGCTCATTGTACATCAATAATGAAGAAACATATCTCTGGTAGGTATGTGTATATAGTATGCTCATTGTACAGATATAATAAAGAAACATAACTCTACAAGGTATGTGTATTGAGTATGCTCATTTTATAGATATAATAAAGAAGCATATCTCTTCGAGGTATGTTTATTGAGTATGATCATTGTACAGATATAATAAAGAAACTCTGAAATGTATGTGTATTGAGTATGCTCATTTTATAGATATAATAAAGACGCATATCTCTACAAGGTATGTTTATTGAGTATGCACATTGTACAGATTAAATGAAGAAACATAACTCTGCAAGGTATGTGTATTGAGTATTGTCATTGTACAGACATAATATAGAAACATAACTCTGCAAGGTACGTGTATTGAGTACGATCATTGTAGAAATATAATAAAGAAACATAACTCTACAAGGTATGTTTATTGAGTATTTTCATTGTACAGATATAATAAAGAAACATAACTCTGCAAGGTATATGTTTATAGTATGATCAGTGTACAGATATAATAAAGAAACAAAACTCTACAAGGTATGTGCATTATGTAAGCTCAGTGTACAGAATAATGAAACATAACTCTGCAAGTTATTTGTATTGAGTATGCTAATTGTACAGATATAATAATTAACATAACTCCGAAAGATATGTGAATAGTTTATGGTCATTGTACAGATATAATAAAGAAACATAACTCTGCAAGGTATGTGTATTGTGTATGCTCATTGTACAGATATAATAAAGAAATATAACTCTACAAAGTATGTTTATTGAGTATGCACATTGTAGATATTAAATGAAGACACATAACTCTGCAAGGTATGTGTATTGAGTATGCTCATTGTACAGATATAATAAAGAAACATATCTCTGCAAGGTCCGTGTATTGAGTATGCTTATCGTATAGATATAATAAAGAAAGATAACTCTACAAGGTATGTTTATTGAGTATGTTCATAGTACAGATACAATAAACATAACTCTGACAGGTATATGTATTGAGTATGCTCATTGTACAGATACAATAAACATAACTCTGCAAGGTATGTATATTGAGTATGCTCATTGTACAGATATAATAAAGAAACATAACCCTGCCAGGTATGTCTATTGTGTATGCTTATCATGCTTATTGTACAGATATAATAAAGAAATATAACTCTGCAATGTACGTGTATTGAGTATGCTCATTGTATTATTATAATAAAGAAACATAACTCTACAAGGTATGTGTAATGAGTATGCACATAGTACAGATATAATAAAGAAGCATTACTCTGCAAATTATGAGTATTGAGTATGCTCATTGTACAGATATAAAAAAGAAACATAACTCTACAAGATATGTCTATTGAGTATGCTCATTGTACAGATATAATAAAGAAATATAACTCTGCAATGTATGTGTATTGAATATACTCATTGTATAGATATAATACAGAAACAAAACTCTACAAGTTATGTGTTTTGAGTATGTTCATTGTACATATATAATAAAGAAACATAACTCTGCAAGGTACGTGTTTTGAGTATGCTCTTTGTACAGATATAATAAAGAAACAAAACTCTGCAAGGTATGTGTATTGTGTATGCTCATTGTACAGATATATTAAAGAAACATAACTCTGTAAGGCATGTGTATTGAATATGCTCATTATACAGATATAATAAAGAAACATAACTCTACAAGGTAAGTATATTGAGTATGCGCATTGTACAGATATAATAAAGAAACATAACTCTGCAAGGTATGTCTATTGTGTTCGCTCATTGTACAGATATAATAAAAAAATTATCTGTGCAAGGTATGTGTATTGCGTTTTTCAATAACCAGATATATTAACGAAACATAACTCCGCAAGGTATGTTTATTGAATATGCTCATTGTACAGATATAATAAAGAAACATAACTCTGCAAGGTATTTATATTGCGTATGCTCATTGTACAGATATAATAAAGAAACATATCTCTTAAAGGTATGTGTATGTGCTCATGGTACAAATATGATAAAGAAACATAACTCTGCAAGGTATATGTATTGAGAATGTTCATTGTACAGATATAATATAGAAATATATAACTCTGCAAGGTATGTGTATTGAGTATTCACATTGTACAGATATAATAAAGAAATATATCTCTGGAATGTATATCTATTGAGTATGCTTACTGTACAGATATAATAAAGAAACATAAATATGCAATGTATATGTATTGTGTATGCTTACTGTACAGTTACAATAAAGCAACTTAACTCTACAAGGTATGTCTATAGTGTATGCTCATTGTACAGATATAGTAACGAAACATAACTCTGCATGGTATGTCTACTGAAAATGCTCAGTGTACAGATATAATAAAGAAACATAACTCTACAAGGTATGTGTATTAAGTATGATCAGTGTACATATATAATTAAGAAAGATATCTCTGCAATATATGTGTATTAAGTATTCTCATTGTACAGATATAATACAGAAACATAACTCTGCAAGGTATGTCTATTGCTTGTGCTCATGGTACAGATATAATAATTAAACATAACTCTGCAAGGTATGTGTATTGAATATGCTCAGTTTACAGATAGAATAAACAAATATAACTCTACAAGGTATGTGTATTGACAAAGGTCAGTGTACAAATATAATAAAGAAACATAACTTTGCAATGTATATATTGAATATGCTCATTGTACAGATAGAATAAAGAAACATACCTCTGCAAGGCATGTCTATTGAGTATTCTCATTGTACAGATATAATGAAGAAATATAACCACCAAGGCATGTGCATTGAGTATGCTCAATGTACAGATATAATAAAGAAATATAACCTGAAAGGCATGTGTATTGATTATGCTCAATATACAGATCTATTAAAGAAACATAACTCTGCAAGGTATGTGTATTGTGTATGCTCATTGTACAGATATAATAAAAGAAAATATCTCTACAAGATATGTGTATTGAGAATGCTCATTGTACAGATATAATACAGAAACATAACTCCAAATGGTATGTGTATTGAGTATGCTCAATGTGCAGATATAATAAAGAAACATATCTCTACACAGTATGTATATTGATTATGAGTATGCTCATTGTACAGATATAATAAAGAAACATAACTCTGCAAAGTATATATATTGAGTATGCTCATTGTACAGATATAATAAAGAAACATACCACTGTAAGGTATGTGTATTGAGTATGCTCATTGTACGGATATAATGAAGAAAAATATCTCTGCAAGGCATGTGCATTGAGAATGCTCATTGTACAGATATAATAAAGAAACATAACTCTGCAAGGTATGTGTATTGAGTATGCTCATTGTACAGATATAATAACGAAACATAACTCTGCAAGGTATGTGCATTGAGTATGCTCATTTTACAGATATGATAAAGAATCATAACACTGCAAGGTATGTGTATGTTGTATGCTCATTGTACAGAAACAACAAAGAAACATAACTCTACAAGTTATGTGTATTGAGTATTCTTATTGTACAGATATAATAAAGAAACATAAATCTGCAAGGTATGTATATTGAGTATTGTCTTTGTACAGATACAATAAAGAAAAATAACTCTGCAAGTTATGTGTATGGAGTATGCTCATTGTTCAGATATAATAAGTAAACATAACTCTGCAAGGTATGTGTATTGTGTACGCTCATTGTTGAGATATAATAAAGCAAGATAACTCTGCAAGGTATGTGTATTGTGTACGCTCATTGTAGAGATATAATAAATAAACATAGCGCTGCAATGAATGTGTATTGTGTATGCTCATTGTACAGATATAATAAAGAAACATAACTCTACAAGGTATGTATATTGAATATGCTCATTCTACAGATATAATAAAGAAACATAATTCTGCAAGGATGTGTATTGTGTATGCTCATTCTACATATGTAATGAAGAAATATAACCCTGCAAGGTATATGTATTGAGTATGTTCATTGCACAGATATAAAAAAGAAACATAACTCTGCAAGGTATCAGTTTTTTAGTATGCTCATTGTACATATATAATAAAGAAATATAACTCTGCAAGGTATGTGTATTGTGTATACTCATTGTACAGATATAATAAAGAAACATAACTCTGCAAGGTATTTGTATTAAGTATGCTCATTGTACAGATATAATAAAGAAACATAACTCTACAAGGTATGTATCTTGAGTATGCTCATTGTACAGATATAATAAAGAAACATACCTCTGCAAGGTATGTGTATTTAGTATGCCCATTGTACAGATATAATCGAGAAACATATCTCTACAAGGTATGTGTATTGAGTATGCTCAATGTGCAGATATAATAAAGAAACATATCTCTACATGGTATGTATATCGATTATGAGTATGGTCATTGTACAGATATAATAAAGAAATATAACTCTACAAGGTATGTGTATCGTGTATGCTCATTCAACAGATATAATAAAGAAACATATCTCTACAAGGCATGTGTATGGTGTATGATTATTCTACAGATATAATAAAGAAATATAACCCTGCAAGGTATGTGTATTGAGTATGCTCATTTCACAGATATAATAAATAAGCATAACTCTGCAAAGTATCTGTTTTGAGTAGGCTCATTGTACATATAAAATAAATAAGCCTAACTCTGCTAAGTATCTGTTTTGAGTATGATCATTGTACAGATATAATAAAGAAACATACCTCTGCAATGTATGTGTATTGAGTATACTCATTGTACAGATATAATCAAGAAACATAACTATCGGAGGTATGTGTATTGTGTATGCTCATTGTACAGATATAATAAAGAAACATAACTCTGCAAGGTATGTGTACTGAGTATGCTCATTGTACATATACAATTAAGAAACATACCTCTGCAAGGTATGTGTATTGAGTATGCTCAGTTTACAGATATAATAAACAAAAATAACTCTACAAGGTATGTGTATTGACAATGGTCAGTGTACAAATATAATAAAGAAACATAACTCTGCAATGTATATATTGAGTATGCTCATTGTACAGATATAATAAAGAAACATAACACTGCAAGGTATGGCTATTGTGTATGCTCATTGTACAGATTTAATTAAGAAACATAACTCTACAAGGTATGTGTATTGAGTATGCTCATTGTACAGATATAATAAAGAAAAATAACTCTACAAGGTATGTGTATTGAGTATGCTCATTGTACAGATATAATAAAGAAACATAAATATGCAATGTATATGTATTGTGTATGCTTACTGTACAGTTACAATAAAGCAACTTAACTCTACAAGATATGTCTATAGTACAGATATAGTAACGAAACATAACTCTGCATGGTATGTCTACTGAAAATGCTCAGTGTACAGATATAATAAAGAAAGATATCTCAGCAATATATGTGTATTAAGTATTCTCATTGTACAGATATAATACAGAAACATAACTCTGCAAGGTATGTCTATTGCTTGTGCTCATGGTACAGATATAATAATTAAACATAACTCTGCAAGGTATGTGTATTGAGTATGCTCAGTTTACAGATAGAATAAACAAAAATAACTCTACAAGGTATGTGTATTGACAAAGGTCAGTGTACAAATATAATAAAGAAACATAACTCTGCAATGTATATATTGAATATGCTCATTGTACAGATAGAATAAAGAAACATACCTCTGCAAGGCATGTGTATTAAGTATGCTCAATGTACAGATATAATAAAGAAATATAACCTGAAAGGCAAGAGTATTGATTATGCTCAATATACAGATCTATTAAAGAAACATAACTCTGCAAGGTATGTGTATTGTGTATGCTCATTGTACAGATATAATACAGAAAAATAACTCTACAAGATATGTGTATTGAGAATGCTCATTGTACAGATATAATACAGAAACATAACTCCAAATGGTATGTGTATTGAGTATGCTCAATGTGCAGATATAATAAAGAATTATATCTCTACACAGGTTGTATATTGATTATGAGTATGCTCATTGTACAGATATAATAAAGAAACATAACTCTGCAAAGTATATATATTGAGTATGCTCATTGTACAGATATAATAAAGAAACATACCACTGTAAGGTATGTGTATTGTGTATGCTCATTGTACAGATATAATACAGAAAAATAACTCTACAAGATATGTGTATTGAGAATGCTCATTGTACAGATATAATACAGAAACATAACTCCAAATGGTATGTGTATTGAGTATGCTCAATGTGCAGATATAATAAAGAATTATATCTCTACACAGGTTGTATATTGATTATGAGTATGCTCATTGTACGGATATAATGAAGAAAAATATCTCTGCAAGGCATGTGCATTGAGAATGCTCATTGTACAGATATAATAAAGAAACATAACTCTGCTAGGTATGTGTATTGAGTATGCTCATTGTACAGATATAATAACGAAACATAACTCTGCAAGGTATGTGCATTGAGTATGCTCATTGTACAGATATGATAAAGAATCATAACAATGCAAGGTATGTGTATGTTGTATGCTCATTCTACATATATAATAAAGAAATATAACCCTGCAAGGTATGTGTATTGAGTATGCTCATTGCACAGATATAATAAAGAAACATAACGCTGCAAAGTTTGTGTTTTGAGTATGCTCATTGTACATATATAATAAAGAAGCATACCTCTGCAACGTATGTGTATTGAGTATGCTCATTGTACAGAAACAACAAAGAAACATAACTCTACAAGTTATGTGTATTGAGTATTCTCATTGTACAGATATAATAAAGAAACATAAATCTGCAAGGTAATTATATTGAGTATTGTCATTGTACAGATACAATAAAGAAAAATAACTCTGCAAGTTATGTGTATGGAGTATGCTCATTGTTCAGATATAATAAGTAAACATAACTCTGCAAGGTATGTGTATTGTGTACGCTCATTGTAGAGATATAATAAAGCAAGATAACTCTGCAATGTATGTGTATTGTGTACGCTCATTGTAGAGATATAATAAATAAACATAGCGCTCCAAGGCATGTGTATTGTGTATGCTCATTGTACAGATATAATAAAGAAACATAACTCTACAAGGTATGTATATTGAATATGCTCATTCTACAGATATAATAAAGAAACATAATTCTGCAAGAATGTGTATTGTGTATGCTCATTCTACATATGTAATGAAGAAATATAACCCTGCAAGGTATATGTATTGAGTATGTTCATTGCACAGATATAAAAAAAGAAACATAACTCTGCAAGGTATATGTTTTTTAGTATGCTCATTGTACATATATAATAAAGAAATATAACTCTGCAAGATATGTGTATTGTGTATGCTCATTGTACAGATATAATAAAGAAACATAACTCTGCAAGGTATTTGTATTGAGTATGCTCATTGTACAGATATAATAAAGAAATATAACCTGCAAGGCATGTGCATTGAGTATGCTCAACGTACAGATACAATAAACAAACAAACTCTGCAAGGTATGTTTGTTGATTATGCTCATTGTACAGATATAATAAAGATACACATCTCTGCAAGGTATGTATATTGAGTATGCTCATTATACAGATAATAATAAGGAAAGATAACTCTGCAAAATATGTGTATTGAGTATGGTCATTGTACAGATACAATAAAGAAACATACCTCTGCAAGGCATGTGCACTGATAATGCTCATTGTACAGATATAATAAAGACACATAACTCTGCAAGGTATGTTTATTGAATATGCTCATTGTTCAGATATAATAACGAAACATATCTCTCCAAGGTATGTGTATTGAGTATGCTGATTGTACATATATAATAACGAAACATAACTCTGCCAGGTATGTGCATTGAGTATGCTCATTGTACAGATATGATAAAGAATCATAACACTGCAAGGTATGTGTATGGTGTATGCTCAATCTACATATATAATAAAGAAATAGAACACTGCAAGGTATGTGTATTGAGTATGCTCATTGCATAGATATAATAAAAAAACATAACTGTGCAAAGTATGTGTTTTGAGAATGCTCATTGTATAAATATAATAAAGAAACATACCTCTGCAACGTATGTGTATTGAGTATGCTCATTGTACAGAAAAAACAAAGAAACATAACTCTACAAGTTATATTTATTGAGGATTCTCATTGTACAGATATAATAAAGAAACATATCTGTGCAAGGAATGTGTATTGAGTATGCTCATTGTAGAGTTATAATAAAGAAAGATAACTCTGCAAGATATGTGTATTGTGTACGCTCATTGTACAGATATAATAAAGAAACATAACTCTGGAAGGCATGTGTATTGTGTATGTTCATTCTACAGATATAATGAAGAAATATAACCCAGCAAGGAATGTGTATTGAGTATGCTCATTGCACAGATATAATAAAGAAACATAACTGTGCAAAGTATGTGTTTTGAGAATGCTCATTGTATAAATATAATAACGAAACATACCTCTGCAACGTATGTGTATTGAGTATGCTCATTGTACAGAAAAAACAAAGAAACATAACTCTACAAGTTATATTTATTGAGGATTCTCATTGTACAGATATAATAAAGAAACATATCTGTGCAAGGAATGTGTATTGAGTATGCTCATTGTATAGTTATAATAAAGAAAGATAACTCTGCAAGATATGTGTATTGTGTACGCTCATTGTACAGATATAATAAAGAAACATAACTCTGGAAGGCATGTGTATTGTGTATGCTCATTCTACAGATATAATGAAGAAATATAACCCAGCAAGGAATGTGTATTGAGTATGCTCATTGCACAGATATAATAAAGACACATAACTCTGCAAAGTATCTGTTTTGAGTATGCTCATTGTACATATATAATAAAGAAACATAACTCTGCAAGGTATGTGTATTGTGTCTGCTCATTGTACAGATATAATAAGGAAACATAACACTGCAAGGTATGTGTATTGTGTACGCTCTTTATAGAGATATAATAAAGCAAGATAACTCTGCAAGGTATGTGTATTGTGTACGCTCATTGTTCAGATATAATAAAGAAACATAACTCTGCAAGAAATGTGTATTGTGTACGCTCATTGTACAGATATAATAAATAAAGATAGCCCTGCAAGGCATGTGTATTGTGTATGCTCATTCAAAATATATAATAAAGAAACATAACTCTGCAAGGCATGTGTATTGTGTATGCTCATTCTACAGATATAATGAAGAAATATAACCCTGCAAGGTATGTGTATTGGGTATGCTCATTGCACAGATATAATAAAGTCACATAACTCTGCAAAGTATCTGTTTTGAGTATGCTCATTGTACATATATAATAAAGAAACATAACTCTGCAATGTATGTGTATTGTGTATGCTCATTGTACAGATATAATAAAGAAACATAACTCTGCAAGGTATTTGTATCAAGTATGCTCATTGTACAGATATAATAAAGAAACATAACTCTACAAGATATGTGTATGGAGTATGCTCATTGTGCAGATATCATAAGGAAACATATCTGTGCAAGGAATGTGTATTGAGTATGCTCGTTGTAGAGATATAATAAAGCAAGATAACTCTGCAAGGTATGTGTATTGTGTACGCTCATTGTATAGATATAATAAAGAAACATAACTCTGCAAGAAATGTGTATTGTGTACGCTCATTGTACAGATATAATAAAGAATCATAACTCTGCAAGGCATCTGTATTGTGTATGCTCATTCTACAGATATAATGAAGAAATATACCCGGCAAGGTATGTTTATTGAGTAGGCTCATTGCACAGATATAATAAAGACACATAACTCTGCAAAGTATCTGTTTTGAGTATGCTCATTGTACATATATAATAAAGAAACATAACTCTGCAAGGTATGTGTATTGTGTATGCTCATTGTACTGATATAATAAGGAAACATAACTCTGCAAGGTATGTGTATTGTGTACGTTCATTGTAGAGGTATAATAAAGCAAGATAACTCTGCAAGGTATATGTATTGTGTACGCTCGTTGTACAGATATAATAAAGAAACATAACTCTGCAAGAAAAGTGTAATGTGTACGCTCATTGAACAGATATAATAAATAAACATAGCCCTGCAAGGCATGTGTATTGTGTATGCTCATTCTACAGATATAATAAAGAAACATAACTCTGTAAGGCATGTGTATTGAGTATGCTCATTGCACAGATATAATAAAGACACATAACTCTGCAAAGTGTCTGTTTTGAGTATGCTCATTGTACGTATATAATAAAGAAACATAACTCTGCAAGGTATGTGTATTGTGTATGCTCATTGTACAGATATAATAAAGAAACATAACTCTACAAGATATGTGTATTGAGAATCCTCATTGTACAGATACAATACAGAAACATAACTCCAAATGATATGTGTATTGAGTATGCTCAATGTGCAGATATAATAAAAAACATATCTCTACACGGTATGTATATTGATTTTGAGTATGCTCATTGTACAGATATAATAAAGAAACATCAATCTGCAAAGTATATATATTGAGTATGCTCATTGTACAGATATAATAAAGAAACATACCACTGCAAGGTATGTGTATTGAGTATGATCATTGTACGGATATAATGAAGAAATATATCTCTGAAAGGCATGTGCCTTGAGAATGCTCATTGTACATATATAATAAAGAAACATAACTCTGCAAGGTATGTTTATTGAGTATGCTCATTGTTCAGATATAATAACGAAACATATCTCTCCAAGGTATGTGTATTGAGTATGCTCATTGTACAGATATAATTACAAAACATAACTCTGCAAGGTATGTGCATTGAATATGCTCATTGTACAGATATGATAAAGAATCATAACACTGCAAGGTATGTGTATGGTGTATGCTCATTCTACATATATAATAAAGAAATATAACCCTGCAAGGTATGTGTATTGAGTATGCTCATTGCACAGATATAATAAAGAAACATAACTCTGCAAAGTATGTGTTTTGAGTATGATCATTGTATATATATAATAAAGTAACATACCTCTGCAACGTATGTGTATTGAGTATGCTCATTGTACAGAAACAACAAAGAAACATAACTCTACAAGTTATGTGTATTGAGTATTCTCATTGTACAGATATAATAAAGAAACATAAATCTGCAAGGTATTTATATTGAGTATTCTCATTGTACAGATACAATAAAGAAACATAACTCTGCAAGGTATGTGTATGGAGTAAGGTCATTGTGCAGATATCATAAAGAAACATATCTGCGCAAGGAATGTGTATTGAGTATGCTCATTGTACAGATATAATAAGGAAACATAACGGTGCAAGGTATGTGTATTGTGTACGCTCATTGTAGAGATATAATAAAGCAAGATAACTCTAGAAAGTATGTGTATTGTGTACGCTCATTGTACAGATGTAATAAAGAAACATAACTCTGCAAGATATTTGTATTGTGTACGCTCATTGTACAGATATAATGAATTAACATAGCTCTGCAAGGCATGTGTATTGTATATGCTCATTCTACAGATATAATAAAGAAACATAACTCTGCAAGGCATGTGTATTTTATATGCTCATTCTACAGATATAATGAAGAAATATAACCCTGCATGGTATGTGTATTGAGTATGCTCATTGCACAGATATAATAAAGAAACATAACTCAGCAAAGTATCTGTTTTGAGTATGCTCATTGTACATATACAATAAAGAAACATAACTCTGCAAGGTATGTGTATTGTGTATGCTCATTATACAGATATAATAAAGAAACATAACTCTGCAAGTTATTTGTTTTGAGTATGCTCATTGTACATATATAATAAAGAAACATAACTGTGCAAGGTATGTGTATTGTGTATGCTCATTGTACAGATATAATAAGGAAACATAACTCTACAAGGTATGTATATTGAATATGCTCATTGTACAGATATAATAAAGAAACATAACTCTGCAAGGTATGTATATTGAATATGTTCATTCTACAGATATAATAAAGAAACATAACTCTGCAAGGCATGTGTATTGTGTATGCTCATTCTACAGATATAATGAAGAAATATAACACTGCAAGGTATGTGTATTGAGTATGTTCATTGCACAGATATAATAAAGAAACATAACTCTGCAAAGTATGTGTATTGTGTATGCTCATTGTACAGATATAATAAAGAAACGTTACTCTGCAAGGTATTTGTATTGAGTAGGCTCATTTTACAGATATAATAAAGAAACATAACTCTACAAGGTATGTATCTTGAATATGCTCATTTTACAGATATAATAAAGAAACATACCTCTGCAAGGTATGTGTATTGAGTATGCTCATTGTACAGATATAATCGAGAAACATATCTCTACAAGGTATGAGTACTGAGTATGCTCAATGTGCAGATATAATAAAGAAACATATCTCTACATGGTATGTATATTGATTATGAGTATGCTCATTGTACAGATATAATCAAGAAACATAACTCTGCAAATGTATGTGTATTTTGTATGCTCATTGTACAGATATAATAAAAAAACATAACTCTGCAAGGTATTTTATTGAGTATGGTCATTGTACAGATATAATAAAGAAACATAACTCTGCAAAGTATGTGCATTGAGTATGCTCATTGTACAGATATGATAAAGAATCATAACACTGCAAAAGTATGTGTATTTTGTATGCTCATTGTACAGATATAATAAAGAAACATAACTCTGCAAGGTATTTTATTGAGTATGGTCATTGTACAGATATAATAAAGAAACATAACTCTGCAAAGTATCTGTTTTGAGTATGCTCATTGTACACATATAATAAAGAAACATAACTCTACAAGGTATTTATTATGAATATGCTAATTGTACAGATGTGATAAAGAAACATAACTCTGCAAGGTATGTATACTGAGTATGCCCATTGTACAGATATATTAAAGAAACATAATTCTGCAAGGTATGTGTATTGAGTATGCTCATTGTAGAGATATAATAAAGAAACATATCTCTATAAGATATGTGTACTGAGTATGCTCAATGTGCTGATATAATAATGAAACATATCTCTACACGGTATGTGTATTGAGTATGCTCATTGTACAGATATAATAAACATGATAAAGAAACATAACTCTTCCTAGTATGTGCATTGAGTATGCTCATTGTACAGATGTGATAAAGAATCATAACGATGCAAGGCATGTGTATTTTGCATGCTCATTGTGCAGATATAATAAAGAAACATAACTCTGCAAGGTATGTGTATTGAGTATGGTCATTGTACAGATATAATAAAGAAACATAACTCTGCAAAATATCTATTTTGAGTATGCTCATTGTACAGATATAATAAAGAGACATAATTATGCAAGGTATTTGTATTGATTATGCTCATTGTACAGATATAATAAAGAAACATAACACTACAAGGTATTTATATTGAATATGCTAATTGTACAGATGCGATAAAGAAACATAACTCGGCAAGGTATGTATATTGAGTATGCTCAATGTGCTGATATAATAATGAAACATATCTCTACACGGTACGTATATTGATTATGAGTATGCTCATTGTACAGATATTATAAAGAAACATAACTCTACAAGGTATGTGTATCGTGTATGCTCACTGAACATATATAATAAAGAAACATATCTCTACAATGCATCTGTATGGTGTAGGATCAGTCTACAGATATAATAAAGAAATATAACCCTTCAAGATATGTGTATTGAGTATGCTCATTTCACAGATATAATAAATAAGCATAACTCTGGAAAGTATCTGTTTTGAGAATGCTCATTGTACATATAAAATAAAGAAACATAACTCTGCAAAGTATCTGTTTTGAGTATGATCATTATACAGATATAATAAAAAATATACCTCTGCAATGTATTTGTACTGAGTATGGTCATTGTACAGATATAATAAAGAAAAATACCTCTGCAAGGTATGTGTAATGAGTATGCTCATAGCACAGATATAATAAAGAAAAATATCTCTCTGCAATGCATGTGCATTGAGTATGATCATTGTACAGATATAATAAAGAAACATAACTCTGGAAGGTATGTGTATGGAGTATGGTCATTGTGCAGATATCAAAAAGAAACATATCTGTGCAAGGAATGTGTATTGAGTATGCTCATTGTACAGATATAATAAGGAAACATAACTCTGCAACGTATGTGTATTGTGTACGCTCATTGTAGAGATATAATAAAGCAAGATAACTCTGCAAGGTATGTGTATTGTGTACGCTCATTGTACTGATATAATAAAGACACATAACTCTGCAAGGCATGTGTATTGTGTATGCTCATTCTACAGATATAATGAAGAAACATAACTCTGCAAGGCATGTGTATTGTATATGCTCATTCTACAGATATAATGAAGAAATATATCTGTGCATGGAATGTGTATTGAGTACGCTCATTGTGCAGATATAATTAAGAAACATAACTCTGCAAGGTATGTGTATTGAGTATGCTCATTGTACAGATTATAGATATAATAAAGAACCATAACTCAGCAAGTTATGTGTATTTAGAATGCTCATTGTACAGATATAATAAAGAAACATAAATCTGCAAGGTAAAAGTATTGAGTATGCTCCTGGTACAGATATAATAAAGAAACATAACTCTGCAATATATGTGTATTAAGTATGCTCATTATACAGATATAATAAAGACACATAATTGTGCAAGGTATATGTATTGAGAATGCTCATTGTACATATATAATAAAGAAACATAACTCTACAAGTTATGCTCATTGTACAGATATAATAAAGAAATAAAACGCTGCACGGTATGTATATTGAGTATGCTCATTGTACAGATATAATAAAGAAACAAAACTCTGCACGGTGTGTATATTGAGTATGCTCATTGTACAGATATAATAAAGAAACATACTTCTGCAAGGTATGTGTATTGTGTATGCTCATTATACAGATATAATAAAGAAACATAACTCTGCAAGTTATTTGTTTTGAGTATGCTCATTGTACATATACAATAAAGAAACATAACTCTGCAAGGTATGTGTATTGTGTATGCTCATTATACAGATATAATAAAGAAACATAACTCTGCAAAGTATGTGCATTGAGTATGCTCATTGTACAGATATGATAAAGAATCATAACACTGCAAAAGTATGTGTATTTTGTATGCTCATTGTACAGATATAATAAAGAAACATAACTCTGCAAGGTATTTTATTGAGTATGGTCATTGTACAGATATAATAAAGAAACATAACTCTGCAAAGTATCTGTTTTGAGTATGCTCATTGTACACATATAATAAAGAAACATAACTCTACAAGGTATTTATTATGAATATGCTAATTGTACAGATGTGATAAAGAAACATAACTCTGCAAGGTATGTATACTGAGTATGCCCATTGTACAGATATATTAAAGAAACATAATTCTGCAAGGTATGTGTATTGAGTATGCTCATTGTAGAGATATAATAAAGAAACATATCTCTATAAGATATGTGTACTGAGTATGCTCAATGTGCTGATATAATAATGAAACATATCTCTACACGGTATGTGTATTGAGTATGCTCATTGTACAGATATAATAAACATGATAAAGAAACATAACTCTTCCTAGTATGTGCATTGAGTATGCTCATTGTACAGATGTGATAAAGAATCATAACGATGCAAGGCATGTGTATTTTGCATGCTCATTGTGCAGATATAATAAAGAAACATAACTCTGCAAGGTATGTGTATTGAGTATGGTCATTGTACAGATATAATAAAGAAACATAACTCTGCAAAATATCTATTTTGAGTATGCTCATTGTACAGATATAATAAAGAGACATAATTATGCAAGTATTTGTATTGATTATGCTCATTGTACAGATATAATAAAGAAACATAACACTACAAGGTATTTATATTGAATATGCTAATTGTACAGATGCGATAAAGAAACATAACTCGGCAAGGTATGTATATTGAGTATGCTCAATGTGCTGATATAATAATGAAATATATCTCTACACGGTACGTATATTGATTATGAGTATGCTCATTGTACAGATATTATAAAGAAACATAACTCTACAAGGTATGTGTATCGTGTATGCTCACTGAACATATATAATAAAGAAACATATCTCTACAATGCATCTGTATGGTGTAGGATCAGTCTACAGATATAATAAAGAAATATAACCCTTCAAGATATGTGTATTGAGTATGCTCATTTCACAGATATAATAAATAAGCATAACTCTGGAAAGTATCTGTTTTGAGAATGCTCATTGTACATATAAAATAAAGAAACATAACTCTGCAAAGTATCTGTTTTGAGTATGATCATTATACAGATATAATAAAAAATATACCTCTGCAATGTATTTGTACTGAGTATGGTCATTGTACAGATATAATAAAGAAAAATACCTCTGCAAGGTATGTGTAATGAGTATGCTCATAGCACAGATATAATAAAGAAAAATATCTCTCTGCAATGCATGTGCATTGAGTATGATCATTGTACAGATATAATAAAGAAACATAACTCTGGAAGGTATGTGTATGGAGTATGGTCATTGTGCAGATATCAAAAAGAAACATATCTGTGCAAGGAATGTGTATTGAGTATGCTCATTGTACAGATATAATAAGGAAACATAACTCTGCAACGTATGTGTATTGTGTACGCTCATTGTAGAGATATAATAAAGCAAGATAACTCTGCAAGGTATGTGTATTGTGTACGCTCATTGTACTGATATAATAAAGACACATAACTCTGCAAGGCATGTGTATTGTGTATGCTCATTCTACAGATATAATGAAGAAACATAACTCTGCAAGGCATGTGTATTGTATATGCTCATTCTACAGATATAATGAAGAAATATATCTGTGCATGGAATGTGTATTGAGTACGCTCATTGTGCAGATATAATTAAGAAACATAACTCTGCAAGGTATGTGTATTGAGTATGCTCATTGTACAGATTATAGATATAATAAAGAACCATAACTCAGCAAGTTATGTGTATTTAGAATGCTCATTGTACAGATATAATAAAGAAACATAAATCTGCAAGGTAAAAGTATTGAGTATGCTCCTGGTACAGATATAATAAAGAAACATAACTCTGCAATATATGTGTATTAAGTATGCTCATTATACAGATATAATAAAGACACATAATTGTGCAAGGTATATGTATTGAGAATGCTCATTGTACATATATAATAAAGAAACATAACTCTACAAGTTATGCTCATTGTACAGATATAATAAAGAAATAAAACGCTGCACGGTATGTATATTGAGTATGCTCATTGTACAGATATAATAAAGAAACAAAACTCTGCACGGTGTGTATATTGAGTATGCTCATTGTACAGATATAATAAAGAAACATACTTCTGCAAGGTATGTGTATTGTGTATGCTCATTATACAGATATAATAAAGAAACATAACTCTGCAAGTTATTTGTTTTGAGTATGCTCATTGTACATATACAATAAAGAAACATAACTCTGCAAGGTATGTGTATTGTGTATGCTCATTATACAGATATAATAAAGAAACATAACTCTGCAAGTTATTTGTTTTGAGTATGCTCATTGTACATATATAATAAAGAAACATAACTGTGCAAGGTATGTGTATTGTGTATGCTCATTGTACAGATATAATAAGGAAACATAACTCTACAAGGTATGTATAATGAATATGCTCATTGTACAGATATAATAAAGAAACATAACTCTGCAAGGTATGTATATTGAATATGTTCATTCTACAGATATAATAAAGAAACATACTTCTGCACGGTATGTGTATTGAGAATGCTCATGGTAAAGATATAATAAAGAAACATAACCCGGCAAGGTATGTTTATTGAGTATGCTCATTGTACGGATATAATAACGAAACATATCTCTCCAATGTATGTGTATTGCGTATGCTCATTGTACAGATATAATAAAGAAACATAACTCTGCAAGGTGCGTGCATTGAGTATGCTCATTGTACAGATATGATAAAGAATCATAACACTGCAAGGTATGTGTATGGTGTATGCTTATTCTACATATATAATAAAGAAATATAACCCTGCAAGGTATTTGTATTGCGTATGCTCATTGTACAGATATAATAAAGAAACATAACTCTGCAAGGTATTTGTATTGAATATGCTCATTGTATAGATATAATAAAGAAACATAACTTTACAAGGTATGTATATTGAGTATGCTCATTTTGCAGATATAATAAAGAAACATACCTCTGCAAGGTATTTGTATTGAGTATGTTCATTGTACAGATATAAAAAAGAAAAATACCTCTGCAAGGTATGTGTATTGAATATGTTCATTGTACAGATATAATAAAGAAAAATATCTCTGCAATGCACGTGCATCGAGTATGCTCATCGCACAGATATAATAAAGAAACATCACTCTGCAAAGTGTCTGTTTTGAGTATGCCCATTGTACATATATAATAAAGAAAGATAACTCTGCAAGGTATGTGTATTGTATATGCTCATTGTACAGATATAATAAAGAAACATAATTCTGCAAGGTATTTGTATTGAGTATGCTCATTGTACAGATATAATAAAGAAACATAACTCTGCAAGGTATGTGTATTGAGTATGCTCATTGTACAGATATAATAAAGAAACATATCTCTACAGGGTATGTGTATTGAGTATGCTCAATGTGCAGATATAATAAAGAAACATATCTCTACACGATATGTATATTGATTATGAGTATGCTCATTATACAGATATTATAAAGACACATAACTCTACAAGGTATGTGTATCGTGTATGCTCATTGAACAGATATAATAAAGAAACATATCTCTACAAGGCATCTGTATGGTGTATGATCATTCTACAGATATAATAAAGAAATATAACCCTTCAAGGTATGTGTATTGAGTATGCTCATTTCACAGATATAATAATTAAGCATAACTCTGCAAAGTATCTATTTTGAGTATGCTCATTGTACATATAAAATAAAGAAACATAACTCTGCAAGGTATGTGTATTGTGTATGATCATTTTACAGATATAATAAAGAAATAAAACTCTGCAAGGTATTTGTATTGAGTATGCTCATTGTACAGATATAATAAAGAAACATACCTCTGCAAGGTATGTGTATTGAGTATGCTCATTGTACAGATATAATAAAGAAAAATACCTCTGCAAGGTATGTGTATTGAGAATGCTCATTTTACAGATATAATAAAGAAAAATATCTCTGCAATGCATGTGAATTGAGTATGCTCATTGTACAGATATAATAAAGAAACATAACTCTGCAAGGTATGTGTATTGAGTATGCTCATTGTACAGATATAATAAAGAAATATAACTCTGCAAGGTATGTATATTGAGTATTCTCATTGTACAGACATAATAAAGAAAAATAACTCTCCAAGGTATGTGTATTGAGTATCCTCATTGTGCAGATATAATGAAGAAACATAACTCTGCAAGGTATGTGTATTGAGTACGCTCATTGAACATATTACAGATATAATAAAGAACCAGAACTCTGCAAGTTATGTGTATTGAGTATTATCATTGTACAGATATAATAAAGAAACATAAATCTGCAACGTAAGTGTATTGAGTATGCTCATGGAACAGATATAATAAAGAAACATAATTCTGTAATATATGTGTATTAAGTATGCTCATTAAACAGATATAATAAAGACACATAATTGTGCAAGGCATGTGTATTGAGAATGCTCATTGTACAGATATAATAAAGAAACATAACTCTACAAGGTACGTATACTGAGTATGCTCATTGTACAGATGTAATAAAGAAACAAAACTCTGCACGGTATGTATATTGAGTATCTCATTGTACAGATATAATAAAGAAACATCCGTCTGCAAGGTATGTGTATTGAGTATGCTCATTGTAAAGATATAATAAAGAAACATAATTCTGTAATATATGTGTATTAAGTATGCTCATTAAACAGATATAATAAAGACACATAATTGTGCAAGGCATGTGTATTGAGAATGCTCATTGTACAGATATAATAAAGAAACATAACTCTACAAGGTACGTATACTGAGTATGCTCATTGTACAGATGTAATAAAGAAACAAAACTCTGCACGGTATGTATATTGAGTATCTCATTGTACAGATATAATAAAGAAACATCCGTCTGCAAGGTATGTGTATTGAGTATGCTCATTGTACAGATATAATAACGAAACATATCTCTCCAAGGTATGTGTATTGAGTATTCTCATTGTACAGATATAATAAAGAAACATAACTCTGCAAGGTATGTGCATTGAGTATGCTCATTGTACAGATATGATAAAGAGTCATAACATCTCAAGGTTTGTGTATGGTGTATGCTTATTCTACATATATAATAAAGAAATATAACCCTGCAAGGTATGTTTTTTGAGTATGCTCATTGCATAGATATAATAAATAAACATAACTCTGTAAAGTATCTGTTTTGAGTATGCTCATTGAACATATAAAATAAAGAAACATTACTCTGCAAGGTATGTGTATTGTGTATGCTCATTGTACAGAAACAACAAAGAAACATAACTCTACAAGTTATGTGTATTGAGTATTCTCATTGTACAGATATAATAAAGAAACATAAATCTGCAAGGTATGTATATTGAGTATTGTCATTGTACAGATACAATAAAGAAAAATAACTCTGCAAGTTATGTGTATGGAGTATGCTCATTGTTCAGATATAATAAGTAAACATAACTCTGCAAGGTATGTGTATTGTGTACGCTCATTGTAGAGATATAATAAAGCAAGATAACTCTGCAAGGTATGTGTATTGTGTACGCTCATTGTAGAGATATAATAAATAAACATAGCGCTGCAAGGCATGTGTATTGTGTATGCTCATTGTACAGATATAATAAAGAAACATAACTCTACAAGGTATGTATACTGAATATGCTCATTCTACAGATATAATAAAGAAACATAATTCTGCAAGGATGTGTATTGTGTATGCTCATTCTACATATGTAATGAAGAAATATAACCCTGCAAGGTATATGTATTGAGTATGTTCATTGCACAGATATAAAAAAGAAACATAACTCTGCAAGGTATATGTTTATTAGTATGCTCATTGTACATATATAATAAAGAAATATAACTCTACAAGGTATGTATCTTGAGTATGCTCATTGTACATATACAATAAAGAAACATAACTCTGCAAGGTATGTGTATTGTGTATGCTCATTATACAGATATAATAAAGAAACATAACTCTGCAAGTTATTTGTTTTGAGTATGCTCATTGTACATATATAATAAAGAAACATAACTGTGCAAGGTATGTGTATTGTGTATGCTCATTGTACAGATATAATAAAGAAACATAACTCTGCAAGGTATTTGTATTAAGTATGCTCATTGTACAGATATAATAAAGAAACATAACTCTACAAGGTATGTATCTTGAGTATGCTCATTGTACAGATATAATAAAGAAACATACCTCTGCAAGGTATGTGTATTTAGTATGCCCATTGTACAGATATTATCGAGAAACATATCTCTACAAGGTATGTGTATTGCGTATGCTCAATGTGCAGATATAATAAAGAAACATATCTCTACATGGTATGTATATCGATTATGAGTATGGTCATTGTACAGATATAATAAAGAAATATAACTCTACAAGGTATGTGTATCGTGTATGCTCATTCAACAGATATAATAAAGAAACATATCTCTACAAGGCATGTGTATGGTGTATGATCATTCTACAGATATAATAAAGAAATATAACCCTGCACTGTATGTGCATTGAGTATGCTCATTGTACAGATATGATAAATAATCATAACACTGCAAGGTATGTGTATGGTGTATTCTCATTCTACATATATAATAAAGAAATATAACCCTGCAATGTATGTGTATTGAGTATGCTCATTGCACAGATATAATAAATAAACATAACTCTGCAAAGTATCTGTTTTGAGTATGCTCCTTGTACATATAAAATAAAGAAACATAACTCTGCAAGGTATGTGTATTGTGAATGCTCATTGTACAGATATAATAAAGAAACATAACTCTGCAATGTATTTTTACTGAGTATGCTCATTGTACAGATATAATAAAGATACATAACTCTACAAGGTATGTGTATTGAGTATGCTCATTGTGTAGATATAATAAAGAAACATACCTCTGCAAGGTATGTGTATTGAGTATGCTCATTGTACAGATATAATAAAGAAACATAACTATACAAGGTATGTATATTAAGTATGCTCATTGTACAGATATAATAAAGAAATAAAACGCTGCACGGTATGTATATTGAGTATGCTCATTGTACAGATATAATAAAGAAACAAAACTCTGCACGATATGTATATTGAGTATGCTCATTGCACCGATATAATAAAGAATAATACTTCTGCACGGTATGTGTATTGAGTATGCTCATTGTACAGATATAATGAAGAAAAATATCTCTGCAAGATATCTGTACAATGAGCATACTCAATACACATACCTTGTAGAGGTATGTTTCTTTATTATATCTGTACAATGAGCATACTCAATAAACATACTTTGCAGAGTTATCTTTCTTTATTATCATAGTCAATATACATACCTAGCTTAGATATGTTTCTTTATTATATCTGTACAATGAGCATACTCAATATACATACATTGCAGAGTTATGTTTCTTCATTATATCTGTACACTGACCATAGTCAATACACATACCTTGCAGAATTATGTTTTGTTATTATATCTGTACAATGAGCATACTCAATACACATACCTTGCAGAGTTATCTTTCTTTATTATCATAGTCAATATACATACCTTGCTTAGATATGTTTCTTTATTACATCTGTACAATGAGTATACTCAATATACATACATTGCAGAGTTATGTTTCTTCATTATATCTGTACACTGACCATACTCAATACACATACTTGCAGAGTTATGTTTTGTTATAATATCTGTACAATGAGCATACTCAATACAACACCTTGCAGAGTTATGTTTCTTTATTATATCTGTACAATGAGCATTCTCAATACACATACCTTGCACAGTTATGTGTCTTCATTATATATGTACAATGAGCAAACAAAACAGACATACCTTGCAGAGTTATGTTTCTTTATTATAACTGTACAATGAGCATACTGAACACACATATATTGTAGAGTTATGTTTCTTTATTATATCTGTACAATGAGGATACTCAATATACATACTTTGCACAGATATGTTTCTTTATTATATCTGCACAATGAGCATACTCAATACAAATACCTTGTAGAGTAATGTTTCTTTATTATATCTGTACAATGAGCATACTCAATACACATACCTTGCAGAGATATCTTTCTTTATTATCATAGTCAATATACATACATTGCTTAGATATGTTTCTTTATTATATCTGTACAATCAGCATACTCAATATACATACATTGCAGAGTTATGTTTCTTCATTATATCTGTACACTGACCATAGTCAATACACAAGCCTTGCAGAGTTATGTTTTGTTACTATATCTGTACAATGAGCATACTCAATACAACACCTTGCATAGTTATGTTTCTTTATTATATCTGTACAATGAGCATTCTCAATACACATACCTTGCACAGTTATGTGTCTTCATTATATATGTACAATGAGCAAACAAAATAGACAATACCTTGCAGAGTTATGTTTCTTTATTATAACTGTACAATGAGCATACTGACTACACATATATTGTAGAGTTATGTTTCTTTATTATATCTGTACAATGAGGATACCCAATATTCATACCTTGCACAGATATGTTTCTTTATTATATCTGCACAATGAGCATACTCGATACACATATCTTGCGGAGTTATGTTTCTTTATTGTATCTGTACAATGAGCATACGCAATATACATACCTTGCAGGGTTGTGTTTCTTTATTATATATGTACAATGAGCATTCTCAATACACATACCTTGCATAGTTATGTATCTTTATTATATCTGTACAATGAGCAAACACAATAGACAAACCTTGCAGAGTTATGTTTCTTTATAATATATATACAATGAGCATACTCAATACACATACCTTGCAGAGTTATGTTTCTTTATTATATATGTACAATGAGCATACTCAATACACATACCTTGTAGAGTTATGTTTCTTCATTATATCTGTACAATGAGCATACTCAATACACATACCATGCTGAGGTATGTTTCTTTATTATATCTGTACAATGAGCATACTCAATACACATACCTTACAGAGCTATGTTTCGTTATGTTATCTGTACACTGAGCATACTCAATACACATACCCTGCAGAGTTATCTTTCTTTATTATATCTGTACAATGAACATACTCAATACATACATACCTTGCAGAGTTATGTTTCTTAATAATATCTGTACAATGAGCATACGCAATATACATACCTTGCAGAGTTATGTTTCTTTATTATATCTGTATAATGAGCATTCTGAATATACACACCTTGCATAGTTATGTATCTTTATTATATCTGTACAATGAGCAAACACAATAGACATACCTTGCAAAGTTATGTTTCTTAATTATATCTGTACAATGAGCATACTGATAACATATATATTGCAGAGTTATGTTTCTTTATTATATCTGTACAATGAGAATACTCAATACACATATATTGCACAGCTATGTCCTTTATTATAACTGTACAATGAGCTTACTCAATACACACACCATGCAGATTTATGTTTCTTTATTATATCTGTACAATTTGCATACTCAATACTCATACCTTGCAGAGTTATGGTTCCTTATTAAATATGTTATCAGTACAATGAGCCTACTCAATACACATAGCTTGCAGAGTTATTTTTCTTTATTATATCTGTACAATGAGCATAATCAATACACATACCTTGCACAGATATGTTTCTTCATTATATCTGCACAATCAGCATACTCCATACACATACCTTGCGGAGTTATGTTTCTTTATTGTCTCTGCACAATGAGCATTCGCAATACACATACCTTGCATAGTTATGTATCTTTATTATATCTGTACAATGAGCAAACACAATAGACAAACCTTGCAGAGTTATGTTTCTTAATTATAACTGTAAAATGAGCATACTGATTACATATATACTGCAGAGTTATGTCCCTTATTATAACTGTACAATGAGCATACTCAATACACACACCTTGCAGAGTTATGGTTCTTTATTATATATGTATAATGAGCATACTCAATACATATAACTTGCAGAGTTATGGTTGTTTATTAATATGTAATCAGTACAATGAGCATACTCAATACACATACCTTGCAGAGTTATGTTTCTTTATTGTATCTGTACAATGAGCATACGCAATATACATTCCTTGCAGAGTTATGTTTCTTTATTATATCTGTACAATGAGAATACTCAATACTCATAACTTGTAGAGTTATGTTTCTTTGTTGTATCAGTATAATGAGCAAACTCAATACACATACGTTGCAGAGTTATGTTTCTTTAGTATACCTGTATAATGAGCATACTCAGTATACATACCTTGCAGAGATATGATTCGTCATTGTATCTGTACAGTGAACATTCTCAATAAACATACCTTGCAGAGTTATGTTTCTTTATTATATCTGTACAATGAACATTCTCAATACACACACCATGCAGATTTATGTTTCTTTATTATATCTGTACAATTTGCATACTCAATACTCATACCTTGCAGAGTTATGGTTCCTTATTAAATATGTTATCAGTACAATGAGCCTACTCAATACACATAGCTTGCAGAGTTATTTTTCTTTATTATATCTGTACAATGAGCATAATCAATACACATACCTTGCACAGATATGTTTCTTCATTATATCTGCACAATCAGCATACTCCATACACATACCATGCGGAGTTATGTTTCTTTATTGTCTCTGCACAATGAGCATTCGCAATACACATACCTTGCATAGTTATGTATCTTTATTATATCTGTACAATGAGCAAACACAATAGACAAACCTTGCAGAGTTATGTTTCTTAATTATAACTGTAAAATGAGCATACTGATTACATATATACTGCAGAGTTATGTCCCTTATTATAACTGTACAATGAGCATACTCAATACACACACCTTGCAGAGTTATGGTTCTTTATTATATATGTATAATGAGCATACTCAATACATATAACTTGCAGAGTTATGGTTGTTTATTAATATGTAATCAGTACAATGAGCATACTCAATACACATACCTTGCAGAGTTATGTTTCTTTATTGTATCTGTACAATGAGCATACGCAATATACATTCCTTGCAGAGTTATGTTTCTTTATTATATCTGTACAATGAGAATACTCAATACTCATAACTTGTAGAGTTATGTTTCTTTGTTGTATCTGTATAATGAGCAAACTCAATACACATACGTTGCAGAGTTATGTTTCTTTAGTACACCTGTATAATGAGCATACTCAGTATACATACCTTGCAGAGATATGATTCGTCATTGTATCTGTACAATGAACATTCTCAATAAACATACCTTGCAGAGTTATGTTTCTTTATTATATCTGTACAATGAACATTCTCAATAAACATACCTTGCAGAGTTATGTTTCTTTATTATATCTGTACAATGAACATTCTCAATATACATACCTTGCAGAGTTATGTTTCTTTATTATATCTGTACAATGAGCATACTCTATGCACATGCCTTGTAGAGATATTTTTCTTTATTGTATCTGTACAATGTGCATACTCAATACACGTACATTGCAGAGGTATGTTCATGTATTATATCTCTACAATGAGCATACTCAATGCACATGCCTGCAGATTTATGCTTCTTTATTATATCTGTACAATGAGCATACTCAATAGACATGCCTTGCAGGTTATATTTCTTTATTATATCTGTACAATGAGCATACTCAATACACATATCTTGTAGAGTTATGTTTCTTAATTATATATGTACAACGAGCATAAACAATAGACATACCTAGCAGAGTTGTGTTTCTTTCTTATACCTGTACAATGAGCATACTCAATATACATACATTGCAGAGTTATGTTTCTTTATTATATCTGTACAATGAGCATACGCAATAAACATATCTTGCTGAGGTATGTTTCTTTATTATATCTGTACAATGAGCATATTCAATACACATACCTTGCAGAGTTATGTTTCGTTATTATAACTGGTCATTGAGCTTACGCACTTCACATACCTTGCAGAGATATTTTTTATTATATCTGTACAATGAGTGAACACAATAGACATACCTTGCAGAGTTATGTTTCTATATCTGTACAATGAGCATACTCAATACACATAACTTGCAGAGTTATGTTTTTTTATTATATCTGTACATGGAACATACTCAATACACATACCTTGCAGAGTTATGTTTCTTTACTATATCTGTACACTGAGCATACGCAATACACATACATTGCAGAGTTATGTTCTTTATTATATCTGTGCAATGAGCATACTCAATAAACATACCTTGAAGAGTTGTGTTTCTTTATTATATCTGTACAATGGGCATACACAGTACACATACCTTGTAGAGCTATGTTTCTTTATTATATCTGTACAATGAGCATACGCAATATAAATGCGTTGCAGAGTTATGTTTCTTTATTATATCTGTACAATGAGCATACTCAATATACATACGTTGCAGAGTTATCTTTCTTTTTTATATCTGTACAATGAGCATACTCAATATACATACCTTGTAGAGTTATATTTCTTTATTATATCTGTACAATGAGCATACTCAATATACATAGCTTGCACAGTTATATTTCTTTATTATATCTGTGCAATGAGCATAATCAATACACATACCTTGTAGAGTTATATCTGTAAAATGAGCATATTCTGTACAAATACCTTGCAGAGATATATTTCTTCATTTTATCTGTACAATGGGCATACACAAAACACATACCTTGTAGAGTTATGTTTCTTTATTATATCTGTACAATGAGCATACTCAATATACATACCTTCCAGAGTTATGCTGCTTAAATATATCAGTACAATTTACATATTCAATACACATGTCTTGCAGAGTTATGTTTCGTTATTATATCTGTACAATGAGCATACTCAGTACACCTCATTGCAGAGTAATGTTTCTTTATTATATCTGTACAATGAGCATACTCAATACACATAACTTGCAGAGTTATGGTTCTTTATTATATCTGTACATGGAACATACTCAATACACATACCTTGCAGAGTTATGTTTCTTTACTATATCTGTACACTGAGCATACGCAATACACATACATTGCAGAGTTATGTTCTTTAATATATCTGTATAATGAGCATACACAATACACATACTTTGCAGAGTTATGTTTCTTTATTATATCTGTACAATGAGCGTACTCAAAACACATTCCTTGCAGAGTTATGTTTCTTTATTATATCTATACTATGAGAATACTGAATACACATATCTTGCAGAGTTATATTTCTTTTTTATATATGTACAGGGAGCATACACCATACACATACCTTACAGAGTTATGTTTCTTTATTATATCTGTGCAATGAGCATATTCAATACACATACCTTGCAGAGTTTTTTTTTTTTTTATATCTGTAAAATGAGCATACTCAATACACATACCTTTTAGAGTTATGTTACTGTATTATAGCTGTACAATGAGCATACTCAATACACATATCTTGTAGAGTTATGTTTCTTTAATATATCTGTATGATGAGCATACTCAATAAACATACTTTGCAGAGTTATCTTTCTTTATTATATCTGTATAATGAGCATACTCAATATACAAACCTTACAGAGATATGTTTCTTTAATATATCTGTACATTGAGCATACTCAATACACATGCATTGCAGGTTATATTTCGTTAATATATCTGTACAATGAGAATACTCAATACACATGCCTTGTAGAGTTATTTTTCCTTATTATATCTGTAAACTGAGCATACTCAATACACATACCTTGCAGAGTTATGTTTCTTTATTATATCTGTACAATGAGCACAAACAATACACATACCTTGCACAGATATGTTTGTTTTATTATATCTGTACAATGAGCACACACAATACACATACCTTGCACAGTTATGTTTCTTTATTATATCTGTACAATGAGCATACTTAATATACATATATTGCACAGTTATGTTTATTTTATATATGTACACTGAGCATACTCGATACACATACCTTGTAGAGTTATGTTTCTTTATTATATCTTTACACTGAGCATTTTCAATAGATATATTTTGCAGAGTTATGTTTCGTTATTATATCTGTACAATGAGCATACACTATAGAAATACCTTGTAAAGTTAAGTTTCTTTATTATATCTGTACAGTGAGCATATCAATAGATATACATTGCAGAGTTATGTTTCTTTATTATATCTGTACAATGAGCATACACAATTCACATACCTTGCAGAGTTATGTTTCTTTATTATAACTGTACAATGAGCATACTCAATACACATACCTTGCAGAGTTATATTTCTATATTATATCTGTATAATGAGCATACTCAATATACATACCTTGCAGAATATGTTTCTTTAATATATCTGTACATAGAGCATACTCAATACACATGCATTGCAGGTTATATTTCTTTAATATATCTGTACAATGAGAATACTCAATACACATGCCTTGCAGAGTTATGTTTCTTTATTCTATCTGTACAATGAGGATCCTAAATACACATACCTTGTAGAGTTATGTTTCCTTATTATATCTGTAAACTGAGCATACTCAATACACATACCTTGCAGAGTTATGTTTCTTTATTATATCTGTACAATGAGCACAAACAATACACATACCTTGCACAGATATGTTTCTTTATTATATCTGTACAATGAGCATATCAATAGATATACATTGCAGAGTTATGTTTCTTTATTATATCTGTACAATGAGCATACACAATTCACATACCTTGCAGAGTTATGTTTCTTTATTATAACTGTACAATGAGCATACTCAATACACATACCTTGCAGAGTTATATTTCTATATTATATCTGTATAATGAGCATACTCAATATACATACCTTGCAGAATATGTTTCTTTAATATATCTGTACATTGAGCATACTCAATACACATGCATTGCAGGTTATATTTCTTTGATATATCTGTACAATGAGAATACTCAATACACATGCCTCGCAGAGTTATGTTTCTTTATTCTATCTGTACAATGAGGATGCACAATACACATACCTTGTAGAGTTATTTTTCCTTATTATATCTGTAAACTGAGCATACTCAATACACATACCTTGCAGAGTTATGTTTCCTTATTATATCTGTACAATGAGCACAAACAATACCCCTACCTTGCACAGATATGTTTCTTTATTATATCTGTACAATGAGCACACACAATACACATACCTTGCACAGTTATATTTCTTTATTATATCTGTACAATGAGCATACTTAATATACATATATTGCAGAGTTATGTTTATTTTATATATGTACACTGACCATACTCGATACACATACCTTGTAGAGTTATGTTTCTTTATTATATCTGTACACTAAGCATTTTCAATAGATATGTCTTGCAGAGTTATGTTTCGTTATTATATCTGTACAATGAGCATACACTATAGAAATACCTTGTAAAGTTAAGGTTCTTTGTTATAACTGTACAGTTAGCATACACAATACATATACCTTGCAGAGTTATGTTTCTTTATTATATCTGTACAATGAGCACAAACAATACACATACCTTGCACAGATATGTTTCTTTATTATATCTGTACAAAGAGCACACACAATACACATACCTTGCACAGTTATGTTTCTTTATTATATCTGTACAATGAGCATACTTAATATACATATATTGCAGAGTTATGTTTATTTTATATATGTACACTGAGCATACTCGATACACATACCTTGTAGAATTATGTTTCTTTATTATATCTGTACACTGAGCATTTTCAATAGATATATCTTGCAGAGTTATGTTTCGTTATTATATCTGTACAATGAGCATACACTATAGAAATACCTTGTAAAGTTAAGGTTCTTTGTTATAACTGTACAGTTAGCATACACAATACATATACCTTGCAGAGTTATGTTTCTTTATTATATCTGTACAATGAGCACAAACAATACACATACCTTGCACAGATATGTTTCTTTATTATATCTGTACAAAGAGCACACACAATATACATACCTTGCACAGTTATGTTTCTTTATTATATCTGTACAATGAGCATACTTAATATACATATATTGCAGAGTTATGTTTATTAATTATATATGTACACTGAGCATACTCGATACACATACCTTGTAGAGTTATGTTTCTTTATTATATCTGTACACTGAGCATTTTCAATAGATATATTTTGCAGAGTTATGTTTCGTTATTATATCTGTACAATGAGCATACACTAGAAATAACTTGTAAAGTTAAGTTTCTTTATTATATCTGTACAGTGAGCATATCAATATATATACATTGCAGAGTTATGTTTCTTTATTATATCTGTACATGGAGCATACACAATTCACATACCTTGCATAGTTATGTTTCTTTATTATAACTGTACAATGAGCATACTCAATACACATACCTTGCAGAGTTATATTTCTATATTATACTTGTACAATGAACATTCTCAATATATATACCTTGCAAAGTTATGTTTCTTCATTATATATTTTCCATGAGCATACTCAATACACATACCTTGCACAGTTAAATGTTTGCAATTGAGTTTTGTATACACCCTCCTGCTCTTTTTATTCTAAATGACTTATGACAGCAGTAAATAAGCCAATTATTTGATAAGAAATAACATAGTTCACGATTCCAGTAGGGGAAAGCATATCAAGATATATTTAAATTGTGTTTATGCTTGTGGTGTCGCATACATTGCCTCTACGTATCTTTCTAATGTTGGTTTGTTTTTATGCATTTTTGTCTTTGAGTTTCTGTGAGGAAACCCGTTTATTTCCCCGTCATAGGTATGTTAGGGTCGAGGAACCATCCCTTTGTCATACCGTATAATAAGCCATA
Organism: Cyrtodaria siliqua; assembly: GCA_037043455.1. Lineage (NCBI taxonomy): Eukaryota > Metazoa > Mollusca > Bivalvia > Adapedonta > Hiatellidae > Cyrtodaria > Cyrtodaria siliqua. Next base: position 365,139 of record JAWPHD010000453.1, on the reverse strand, counting down.
ACATATAAAGAGTAAAATATAATCAGATTTGTCAGTGTTTCATTCAGAATATTACTTCATTTATTAATATGTCCTCGAACTTTAAATAGATAGTTTAAATAAATACATTTAATTATGACACTTGTTTTAATCCACATGCCTACATAAGCGACCGGGACTCCCTTTGTTATTAGGTCTGTGACCGGGACTGTCCCTACCTATAAACAGTTGCTTAGATGCGGACACATGATTTAGATGTTTTAGAAAAACGACTATACACACATGTGTGTTTTAATATGCATTCATTCATTTATTCATGCGTGCATTCATTTATCCCTTCATTCATTCACAGACATATTAATAAACAGATAGGAAACTTCCTATCTTAACCAATGAAGTAACCAAAATATCATGTGGCACCTTAACTTTTCCTTCTATCTTCTCTCTCAATTATTTGTTATTAGGTCTGTGATTCATTCATTCATTCATTCGTTCGTTCGTACGTTCATTCATTCATATTTTCTATATTAGATGGTGTAAATATAATGAATGAAACTAAAATTACCCATTAATTACCAGAATATTTATTGCGGAACAGCTATCCTAGGTTACGCACCAGGATACATTTAAGAATTTAAGGGACAAACGGCAATTTTGCTCTTTTTTAAGTCGCGGCATTCTGTTAGTTTTTTTTACACATTTGAATAGTGTAAATAAATTGCTTTACATATTCTTAACTGTTGATTTATTTGCACCAATAATGTATTTAAACCTATGGTAGTACTGAAAACACAAATTGTACTACCTTTTATTTCAATATCTGACTAAATACAAAACCCTGCGGGGTTTTGAAAAACTTAAAGATCGTGCGGCGCGTGCGCTTATCGCATTGAATGTTAACCCTAACATCAAAATAGATGAGGCCGCCACTATTGAAGGTTATTTATTTCTTTTACAATTCAATTCAATTCAATTCAATGTATGTTATACATGAGTGCTCATTTATTAAAGAATTGTTTCGCATTTTTTTCGGCGTTTATGCGTTTTTAAATGTCGGTAGTAAATGGCGTAATCCATGAAATTTGCCATTTGATTACGGATAAAACACGCGATTCATGAAAAAGAAACAAAAGAGATTTAATCTCAAACATTAGAAAGTTCACTTAAAAGACGACGTGCTAAAAAACAACGTAAACGAGAAAAGCAGAAATATTTCAAATTACAAGAACATGTTATAAATGAACTGAAACAAGGTTTTAAAGATAAAAAATCTTAAGAAAGTATTCCAGAATTAAAACTGGTTGACAATCCAATATGTGGTTATTTCAAAGCATACGAGATATCAGTCGAGAAATACAAAGACCCTCAGAAACTATTCCGTGATAAGAAATCCATTATCAAAAAACAAATCATCAAAGAGCTGACAGAGACGAATGGATTAAAGTTTCAATTAGGTCTTACCGTAGATTTATTCAATGATGATATATTCAAAGATGCATTTATACAAGAGAGTCTTGAACGATTTACAAACACAGCATCCGGATTAGAAATTGATCACTGTGTTAAGCCTTACTTAAATATTGCAAAGTACGAGCCGTTAAAAGGTTCTTCATATATTCCTTTGCCTAAAGCAGTAGCTGATAAGAAAGCAATTATCAATGTAAAAAACGATGATGATAAATGTTTGTTTCATGCAATAAATTCTGCTTTAAATCCAGCTGAAAAGAATTCTGATAGATTATCAAAGTATCCTAGTATAGAGTTCTTAAAGAAAAATGGCATTGCTTTTCCCACTCCAATTTCTTAAATAACCAAAGTAGAAGAACAAAACAACCTTGCTATTAATGTTTATGGATGCATAGGAAAAAAGGTATCTGTGTTTCCATATAAAATATTAAAGCAACCCAAGGAAATAAAAAGAATTAATCTGCTTTTAATTTCTGGAGTCGTTGAGGCTGATTTAGAAAATGAAGATGATCCAAACAATGAAGAAGGAATTATAGATGACAAGTACAATCCGGATGATTATCCAGCTGAACCAAAAGTATTTACAACAAAATATCACAATTGCTGGATTAAAAATCTAGACAGATTACTCTATGATCAAAACAAACACCATAGTAAAACTTATTTCTGTGATCGTTGCCTTTATGGATTTTCAAGAGAAGATCTACTCACCAAACACAAAAAAGACTGCGATGGTATTAACAAAAAATCTTGTAAAATAGAAATGCCTAAGAAAGGTAAAAATCATATAATATTTCAAAACATCAAAATCAGATGCATGTGCCTCATGTAATATATGGTGATTTTGAAAGTATAATCGAACCAAAACTAATCAAGGTTGGCAAGAAATCTAAAATCACAAACGTACATAAAGCTTGTGGATTTGGATACCAGGTTGTTAGATATGATGGCAAAGCTAAAGAATCTGTTATTTACAGAGGTGAACATGTAGTTGAAAAGTTTTTAAATCATTTGGAATGTGAAAAAAGCAACATTAATAATATATTTGCTCACCCAAAACCATTAATCATGACGCAGCAAAATGAATTGAATTGAATTGGATTTTATAGTCGCACCAACAGCTAAGGTCATATGGCGACTTTCCAGCTTCCATTGGTGGAGGAAGACCCCAGGTGCCCCTCCGGGCAATTTTCGTGCACGGGCGGGCACCTGGGTAGAACCACCGACGTTCCGCAAGCCAGCTGGATAGCTTCCTCACATAAAGATTCCTAGGCCCCTGAGGGATCGAACCTACAGCGGTGAGGGGCAAGTGATTTCAAGTCAGAGACGTTAACCACTCGGCCACGGACAGGTAATATTACATGCATCCCAAACAACGCTGAAAAGTATATTTCATTTAGTGTCAGACAACATATATTCTTGGATAGCTTTCAATTTCTGGCTTCGTCTTTGGAAAGATTGGTTGATGCAACAGACAAATCTGATTTCAAAATAACCAAAAATCAGTTTAAAGAACAAACAGATTTACTTTTACGAAAATGTGTTTATCCTTATGAATATTTTGATAGCATGGATAGATTTAAGGAAAGACAATTACCACCTATAGAGGCATTTTACAGTGAACTTAGAGGTGAAGGTATAAGTCTTGAAGATTACAAACATGCTCAAAAAGTATGGAAAGAATTAAAATGTGAAACATTAGGAGACTATTATGATTTATATTTACAAACGGATGTAACTCTGTTAGCAAATGTATTTCAAACTTTTAGGAAAACATGTATGAATGCATACAACCTTGATCCTTTGCATTAATACACAGCACCTGGATTATCTTGGGATGCTTTACTTAAACATTCCAAAATAAAACTAGAACTTTTAACAGACATTGACATGCATTTATTTATAGAAAAAGGTATGCTTGGTGGAATTAGTATGCTATCAACACGATATGCCAAAGCAAACAATCCACACGTAGCTGATTATAACCCTGACAAGGGAAACATCTATTTAATGTATTATGATGCAAATAATCTTTATGGGTGGGCAATGAGTCAGCCACTTCCATATTCTGGCTTTAAGTGGTCGGAATTAGAAACCTTGCAAGAGCCAGAGAAAGGAAAAGGATATATCCTAGAAGTAGATCTAGAATATCCTAAAGAACTCCATGAAGCTCACAATGATTATCCACTTGCACCGGAAAGATTAGCAGTACAAAAGGAATGGTTGTCTGAATATCAGACAGGTTTACTGGAAAATAATAGCATGATAAATACAGAACAACTAGTCCCCAATCTTATGGACAAAGAAAGATATGTGATACATCACAAAAACCTGGAACTGTATTTATCATTGGGTATGAAACTAAAGAAAATACACAGAGTATTAGAATTCAATGAAAAACCATGGATGAAATCATACATAAATCTAAACACAGAACTTAGAAAAAAAGGTAAATCAACCTTTGAAAAAGATTTTTATAAACTTATGAACAACTCTGTGTTTGGTAAAACAATGGAAAATCTACGCAAGCGGACTGATATAAAACTAGTCAAAACTGACGGCTCTGAAAATGAAAAGATAAGAAAAATAATAACCAAAATCAACTTTAACAGGCGTATAATATTTTCAGATGAATTGTCAGCAATACATGTAAACAAAACAAAATTAACATTAAACAAACCAATCTATGTTAGGATGTCAGTATTGCATTTATCAAAGTACATGATGTATGACTGGTACTGTAATACGTTAAAGAAAAGATACGGGGATAAATGTACTAAATTATACACAGACACTGACAGCTTGCTGGTAGAAATCAAAACAGAAGATGTGTACAAAGACATGGCTGAATTGAATGATGAATATCACTTGAGTGATTATCCGCAAAACCATCCACTGCACGATAATACAAATAAAAAAGTATAAGGTAGAATGAAAGATGAATGTGCTGGTGTTGCTATAGCTGAGTACGTTATATTAAGACCCAAGCTATATTCTATTTTGAGAGCGGATGAACAACTCATTAAAAAAGCAAAGGGAGTAAAAAATATGTAATCCAAAAACATATCAACTTTGAAAACTACAAGGATGCATTGTTTAACAAGAACAAATACACCCATGAGATGAATATGATGCGATCAATAAAGCATCAAATATATGGTATAACAGTAAACAAAGTAACACTGTCACCATTTTACACTAAAAGATACATTCGAGAAGATGGAATTAAAACTGATGCATATGGATTTTATAAAAACTTATAAACGCGTTTGGGTATCAGCAGGAACAATAAGTAGTTCTTCTTTGACAAATCCTCTTTGAGGCGCTGGTGATTTTAAATAATATACTCTTATACCTTGCGTCACCATATAACTTTTAATCTTGTGAATATCTACACTCCACATTGGATCAGTTGCTCTGCGTCTTCCAGCCTGTCTGACCAAAGATAATGGCACTGTGTGGATATTTAGGATATTTAGTATCGTACTTCTTTGAATCTTCCATCTTCAAAATTGATTTGCGCATCTTGTATTATATATATATATAAATATTTAAAGGTTGATCTGACAGAACTTTTTGAAGCACCCTCGTACAACAACATGGACTGCACAATACATGGCTGAAAACATCACGAAAGTTATACAACAACTACGCGGAACATTACAAGACGATCTGGAACAAATACAATGTTGTTTTGCACCTTACACAATGCACCTACAACAAGTAGAAGCAATGGATACACAACAACAAAATCCGGACGATATCTTTATGTACGACACGTTGAATGCTGCCGCTTCAACCACTGACAACAAAGTGTCTACTAATGAGTATTTCTAATCTGATTTCATCAAAACATTTGCATGCTATACCATGACAGACACTCAATACAAAGTTTCATTATCACTACTCACAGAATGCCAACGAACAGTTGTACAGATTACAGATAAACAACTTCACAACCCTGCCCTGCCGCCAATACACATGTTCGTTACTGGAGGAGCAGGCACTGGAAAGTCATTCCTTTTTAGGCTACTCCGCGAACAAATACTACGATCAAACAACTCTTTGGTTCCAAATGTTCTTGTAGCTGCACCTACCGGAGTTGCAGCACATAACATACATGGGCTTACACTTCACAAATTGTTAAGTCTCCCAGTTCAGCATATGTCAAACACTACGTATTTACCACTCAGTGCTTACAACTTACAAAAACTGAAAAATACATTTGAAAACGTCACATTTCTTATTGTTGAGGAAGTTATTATGATCAGTTCAAATACTCTGGAACATATACATAGCCGTCTAACAGAAATAAAGGATACAGCTGAAATTTCACATTGTTATTTCGGGAATGTCAACATCGTGATAGTCTTTGGCGACCTGTACCAGCTTCGCCCAGTCTTCGGAAGCATGATTTACACCACACAACAGCTATTCAACTTGTGGACACAGCTCTTCAAAGTGAAAGAGCTGCAACAAAATAAATGATAAGAAGTTGATGTCGTATTCGCATCATTACTTAATAGAGTCAGAATTGGACACAGACACAAGACGACATACATGTACTAAAAACCATAATTATAACAACGAATTCGACTGCGCTTCAATCCTTTGCTACATATATTTCTGCAACAGAGTTGTATCTGTACATTTGTTTATATGGATAAGTATTGACCAATCAAATAAGTCAAGTTGTAATAATAAGAATATTTCAAAATGAATAACTATTAAGAGTCATAGATAGAAAGGAAAAATAAAAATATGAATTAAGATAAGGGAGAAACAAACATGGTAAATATTAGGTCGCAAAACACAATTTAAATACAATCAAAGTAGATACATCACTCAATTCAATCTGATAAAGTATGCACTTCACTAATTGTACTGTACTCCACACGTTATATACCGATATCGTATACTTCTCTCAATCCAAGATGAATCTTAAAGTATACAGTTCATTATCCCTGGACTTCTACACTGGCACTCGCACTAATGTTACAGCATGTTCTAACATCTTCCTACATACATACATTCTATCTATTCATGTCTTAGGCCATTCTATAGCTGTATGATATGCTGGTAACCATTACATATGTCCATCTACTCTAACCCCAACAACCAAAGAGGAATATCTACAATAGAATATTAACTTTGTCTGACTATGCCTTGAGTATTACGACTATTACATTAGCAATATTATTTACAAAATATCATCGCGTATAGAAACATCAGTGACAATAAACAATACAGCACGTATCATACATTTCATTGAATAACATATGTAAAATGATTGACTCACCAGGCCTTTATCACACACTTCCAGCTATTATTTCACCCATCTTACTTCTTCCAAATATCATTCCCAACTGACATTAACTGAATAAGTAATATATAGAGTCAGGTTTCAGCGAGTTGGCTTATTTAAACACCGAGATGGCGAGATGGGCGTAGCCCATCGAGGTGTTTAAATAACCAACGAGCTGAGACAGCCTCTATCTTTATTGAGTGTAGCATGGTGTACTTAGTAACACTGTGACGTCCTAGTGACCGTTCTCTAAATTCCAATATCCGGTAGTTGTAGTACGGCATAGCCACGCCCCTTTAGTTACCCTAAATTAAACGATTTAATGCTCTGCATTCATCAAAGAAAATGTCACCGACCATGCTACAATATGCTAGAGTGAACTATAGCAAAAAATCCCATAATTGGCCAGAGCTCACATATTAACAGTTAATATACAATTTGGGCATAATAGGTTCCCATTTGTATTAAAGGTCTATTTCCTTATATTGTAACATGACAACTTGTTAAAATTTCCCACAAAGACTCAATGCAAAAGACACATTGCCAGCCAACTACCAGTTCTCAAAAACCATGGACAAACAGTCTATGTCATCAATGCACACGACAGTCCCGACATCAAAATCACTGCAGATGAAACCAAATGTGGAGTTTTACACCACCAACTATGTCTTGCTATTGGTGCACGTGTCATGCTGTTGCGTAACATCAACACAGCAAGTGGACTTGTTAACGGTGCACAAGGCACAGTAACTGCTTAGAACGGCGTAGTGATATCCCGGAAAAAGAGGGTGAATTGCCCTCTGCTGTAGACAAACAGTTTGACAACCCTAACATCGGCAAAATCGCAGGCATATCCACTCACGGGAGGGTCTCAATTGTGCCAGTTTATGTCCAATTTTATTCTGGTGGCACTGCCATAACACGCTGTCAACTTCCATGAACATTATCATGGGCTACAACTGTCCACAAAATACACGGTTGTACCCTTTAAACTGCTGTTGTTGACCTTGAAGACAAGATATTTGCTTCCGGTATGGCATACGTAGCATTAAGTCGGCTGCAAATGTCACAACCGACCCTATCGTTTGCTGTGTCGATAGTTGTTTTTAGAGTTTGATGAAGACTCATAACATAAGGACATTCTAGTACCACTAGTTTGTATAACCTAGGTCCTAAAACTCCGCCCTGGCTAATCTCGGGGCTCATTTTAAAGTCGGTCGACATAAGTTATGGCAATCCAGAATGGCCGCCATTGACAATTCAACAACTACCATCCAGAACCACCATAACTTTCCTAAAATGGGTTTGGCGAGTCGGTAATGTACACGTCATTTAGATTTAAGGACATCTCAAAACTCAAGACATATATTGGACTTTTAGGGACCACCAAAACAAAAGTATCCAAATAACATTTATTCATATTGATAAAACATCATTATGATTAGTACGTTTTAATATATACGGTCTATTTCCGATTATTGTAACATGACAATTTGTTACAAACCTCCCACTCAAGATAGATAATATATTTTTTATTATCTCAACCTATCTCAAATTCAAATGTTTCAATAATCATCTATAATCTCGACAACATATCCGCAATTGCATTTTTCTCTCCGGCAATATGTCAGATAGTAAACCTGTATTCCTGTAGCATCAAGCTCCATCGTTACAACCTCATGTTCTGATCTTTTGTTTTGCTCAGCCACTGTAATGGGTAATGGTCTGATTCAATTTTGTACTCTTTTCCAAGCAAATACTCTCTGAGTTTATGTACCGCTTTAACTATTGCTAAACATTCCTTCTCTATAATACTATATGCCTCTTCCCTTGCCAACTTACTGACATACATTGTAGGTAGTCTGTCCTCTCCTTCGCCTTGCAATAGCACCGCTCAAATTCCTCTGTTACTTGCGTCCGTTTGTAAAACTAAATCCTTTGTAAAATCTGGACTCCGTAAAATTGGGTATGACATTATTGCTCGTTTCAATTTGTCGAATGCATCCTGGTGACTCTGTTCCCATTTCATCTTATTTGACAGTTTCTTTGCTGTAAGAACTGTCAATGGTGTAGCAATTTCTGCAAAATGTGGTATGAATCGTCGGTAAAAATTAACCGTTCCAATAAATGATCGAACCTGTTTCTTTGTCGTTGGAGCTGGTATGTCTTGTATCGCTTCTATCTTATCCCTTGTTGGATATATTTCCCCATTTCCTACTCCGTGTGTCAGGAACTCTAGCTCTGTGTATCCTATATGGCACTTGCTTGGTTTGGCTGCAACCTTTGCTCTTATGAGCGATTCAAACACTGCTCTGATATGTATAACATGTTCTTGTAATTACTCGCTGAAAATAAGTATGTCATCTATAAAGGCATCAGAAAAATTCTCCATTCCTTGCAGTATTATTTTCATCAATCTTACAAATGTAGCTGCAGAATTAATCATTCCAAATGACATAACATTGAACTGGCATTGTACAAACGGAGTAGTAAATGCGCTTATAAGTTTTGCATCGTTTGCTAGGGGTATTTGCCAAAATCCTTTTGTGCAGTCTATCTTCGTCATAAACTTAGCTTTGCCCAGTTTGCTTAATATATCTTTAAGGTTCGGCATCGGCTGTGGGTCAAATACTGTCTTTTGGTTCACTCTCCTGTAGTCGACGCATAATCTGATACTCTCATCTTTCTGTTTAACAATTACAATTGGTGACGCCACCGCACTGTTCGATTTTTCAATAATGCCAGCATCGAGCATGTTTTCATTTTCCTCTTCAACTTGTTCTCCATAGCATATGGTAGTACATATGGTTTCTTATAAGTTGGTATGCTGGTATTTACTACGATATGATGTTCAATTAATTCCGGTTTCCATGGTAACACATTTTCAGGATAATAGCGAGGATTGTGCGCATATAAAATCGATTTTAGCTAACCAGTAGGCCTTATTGCCTACTGACCGTTCCAAGTTGATAGCCCGGTCTTCACCACCCTTTCTGTTGTTTTTTGTCTCTTTCATTGTATTATCAAGTTCTTGTTTGCATTAGAGTGCGGACCTACGATGCCACTGCGTTCGGACGCTGTGGTTTCTATAGCACCCTATATCTCCCTCTTTTCATAATCTTTACATAATTTACCCAATTTATTTTTCTGATGCTCTGTCAGATTTTCATTGATTCTGATATCCTTCATTGATTCTCGTGCCACAAGTAGTAGGTTTCTAATTTCGATATCCTCCAACTCTGACTTTTCTTCTACTTGAGCTATACAACAAACTGTCTTGGTGTGTTCATCATCCTCATCTGTATGCCCTTCTCCTTCATGATTTCGCTCATTTTCATTTTCAAACCATGTCTTTAACATGTTTATGTGGAATACTTTCACCACTTGTCTATTAACTTTTATTTCGTAGTCTACTGGGCTGATTTTCTCAATGACCTCAAATGGTCCCTTCCATTGGGCTTATAGCTTATTTGTGTGTGTAGGAAATAACATCAGTACTTTATCATCTTGTGAAAGTTCCCTCTTCCTTGATTTCCTATGAAAGTACTTCTTTTGTCGTTTCTTGTTCTTGTTCTCTGATGCTGTTGCTATGTTTGACATATTGCCCAATCTCTCCCTTGTTTCTAATATGTAGCTGATAATAGATAGCTTGAGTGTATCTGTTTTAAGCTCTTCCAATTCCTCTTTCAAGATTGTAAGTGGACCTCTCACATGCCTCCCATACAGTAACTCAAACGGCGAGTAGCCTGTTGTTTCTTGGGGAACTTTCACAACCTTCTATGATGATGTGATTTATGAACTTCGTTAGATTCTTGGTCATGATCACTTTCATACTATTTTTGTTAAACTTGTTAAAAAGTTTATCAAAAGAGGTTATGACCCTATCATTTTGCAACGTACTGCATGCTTGGTGGTAGACCCTTTTACAGTTCACCACTATGCTTTCCTCTTTAATTGTACGATGACCGGACAGGCTGTGGACCCTATGATGACGCCTAACTAAAGCCCATTGGGACGGTGGCGTTTGATGTTTGTCTATGATCTTTCTTGTCGTTCCCTTAATGGTTTATTCTCTAGTTGCTCTGACTTCTGTCAAGTCATTGAGTACCTTCATTGTGGCTTTCTAGGCTATTGTTTTTTGTATTATATTTACACGAGCATATTTGTGTTTTACTTATATTGCCTATTGGGGATTTCTTTATTTACACTGTCCTGTTTTAATAGGATGAAAGTAGGGTAAATGTGAGGTTTATTGCACACTAGGACCGGTTTAAACCCCCATAGGCCTACTTTGCCCCTGACCGTTCCAAGGCGGTAGCCCTATTGTCAACCCTTTTGTGTTTGTGATGTCGTTTGCATTTAATATTACTTTTGCCTTCTTGTTTGTCTGTTTGCGAGTTTGTTTCTGTGTTTTGTGGTTGACTGTCCTCCTTGAATGCTACTTTCCCGTTCCGATCTTTTTATATTTCTCTATATGCGAATAGTAAGTATGGTATATCTAGGTCCCATTTTCTATTCTCTTCTTGTGAATAACATCTGAGCTTATTTTTCAATGTTTTATTGAAGTTTTCAACTAGCCCACTTGCCTGTGGGTGATATGGTGATGATTTGATCTTTTTAATATGTAATAACTTGCATAAATTCTCCATAATGAATGACATAAAATTGCTTCCTTGATCCGACAAAATTTCATCTGAAATGCCTGTTCGTGAGAAAATTTCGATCAACGAATTGGCAATTGTCTTTGCATCAATAGTCCTCAACGGAACTGCCTCTGGATATTTTGTCCCATAGTCGCTCACTACTAGTATAAACCTGTTTCCTCTTTCTGTTCTTTGCAATGGCCCAACTATATCCATAGCAATTCTTTTAAAAGGTACTTCCATTGCTGGAATTGATATTAATAGCGCCTTTGCCACACGTCTCTTCGGTACACTCTTTTGACAATTTCGACATAAGTAGTATAGAAACTGGGGGTACCAGGCCAGTTTTCCCTCGCGGGGAATGAGAACAACTGTGAAATATGCCAGGGGGAACTCAGGCGTAACTCTCATTTGCACCACCAAGATCTAAATGTAAGACACGCCTAAATCAACACCCCAACATATTTCAGCAGCTTTCTCAAGCAACCCCGCTCAGGGAAACTCGCCTGATACCCCCAGTTTCTATACTACTAATCAATCCGGTTTGCCATTTTAATAACATAACATTTGCAACTCGTTAGGAGAGCGCAATTTTATTTTATGTCTACTTTCGTCGAATCTACTTTCGGCGAAGTTTTTCAATAGCATTTGCAACTCGTTAAGCAAAGTCAGACGGAACCGGGCACTAGTCTTTATCATCGCTCTGCATATCATTTTACTTGTATGCTAGCGTATCTTGTCCATTATCTAATATGTACCGTTTATCATCATAAGCTGATAAACTTTTTTTATTTATTGCATTGCTACTTATGTTATGCTTTTGTGATCTAATAACTTTCATCTCATGATGAGCTTCAGTTGCTGTAAACAAAATCTTTTTGTAATCATCATGTGCTATCTGTTTTTTAACAACAAACTTTTTAACACCCTTGCATTTCTTTGCGTTAACCTCGTTATCCAGCACATACGAGTATAGTTTACTTCGCAACCCAACAAATTCAGCAATGGGTATTCCGCACGTTTCATCTTTCATCTTGCCAATAACTTTTTTAATAACCTTAAAATGAAACTGACTTTTTGGATCATAATCGCATTATCAAACAGTTCTTTATCCTTGTAAAAGTCTGCGTACACATCTTTTGTTTTTATTTCATAACACAAGGAATCGGTATCAGTAAATAATAACTTAGCTTTTTTATCATAATTGTTTTTGATATAGTTGTAATGGAAATCATACATCAAATATTTTGACATGTCTAAAATACACATGCCAACATAAATAGGACGATTTAAAACTAATCGTTCTTTTATTATGTTTACAGCAAATAAATCATTAAACATTTTACAAGAAATAAATGAAGGTCTTGCCGCATATTTTAAAAGAACCTCCTCGTCGTGAGTCAATTTAACATTAATTCTTTTTCTCAAGTTTTCCATAGTTTTACCATAAACTGAATTGTTCATCAGTTTGAAGAAATCCTTTTCAAAAGCATTGTTGATAAACGTATTCGGCATTTGTTTTCGAAAGGTCCTAAATATAGATTACCTTCAACTATTTTGATTTTAATGCCTGTCGTGCCCAGATCGCCCACTCCATTGAAGATTTTAGTATAACATGGTGTCGTAGAGAACATGCGGACCCAAACTCGCTTTCTACTTGGAAAAAGTCTATTCTTAAAATTATAGATACACGTATTAACTTTTATAATGCTAACCCCTCTTTACTACCTCCGAGACCTAGGTTTTCCTTTCGTAATTTAAAATCGGAAATTCAGGAATTTCATAATAAATTTGTTTTAGTTCCTGCAGATAAAGCAGCTAATAATGTAATTATTGTTTGACGCCTACATTACGTCAATGTTTTATCTCTGGAACTCGACAGCACCAATTCGTATACTCCTGTTAATTCTACTGAGGATGATGTTGTTTCCGCACATATCACTCGGTGCACTACTTTCAAGGCTGGTGTAAGCGATAAGCAAAATAAACTGCCTACCATGTACTGGATTCCTAAATTACATAAAAATCCATATAAGGCTCGCTTTATTTCTAATTCTAGTGCCTGCAGGACAACAAACATCTCCAAACTTTTAACTTCTTGTCTTACTGCTGTTAAAGATCACGTTAAACTATATATTGTGATAAAACTTAGGAAAACTATGGGATTAATTTATTTTGGTCTATAAAAAATTCAGGAGACGTCCTTGATAAAATTTTCAATAAAGGTCAAGTTTCATCATTAAGTACCTATGACTTCTCTACACTATATACAACCTTACCACATCATATTATTAAAGACAAGCTAATTTCTCTTATTCAAAAAATATTCGCTAGAGAAAATACTACATTTTTGGCATGTAATACTATTAAAGCGTTTTTTTTTACTAACGGCAGTATAGACAAGTATACTATGTGGACTTGCTATGAAGTTTGTGAAGCACTCATCTTCCTATTAGATAATATTTTCGTCAGGTATGGTACCACCGTTTATAGACAAATTGTTGGTATTCCTATGGGTACGAACTGTGCACCACTTGTCGCAGATTTGTTTTTATTTTGCTATGAAAGGGATTTCATGTTGAGTCTTTCACCAGATAACCAGGCAGATGTTATTGAAGCTTTTAATGACACCTCTCGGTATCTGGATGACATACTGAACATTGACAACCCTTTCTTTCCAACTATGGCTCATAATATGTATCCTAAAGAACTTCGGCTTAATAAAGAAAATATATCTGATAATAACGCTTCTTTTCTTGATTTAGATCTCTCGATTGAAAATGGTAAAATAATTAGCAAAATCTATGACAAGAGAGATGATTTTAATTTTGACATTGTTAATTATCCCCACTTGGATGGGGATGTTCCCCAAGCAACTTCTTATGGGGTGTATCTTTCTCAACTTATTCGTTTTTCTAGAGCTTGTACTCGAGTTGAGGACTTTAATATTCGTAATCTTTCTATAACTAAAAAGTTACTCAATCAGGGTTACCGTTACCATAAACTTCGTAAAACCTTTGCAAAATGTTATTATCGTAACCCTGATCTTCTTTCCAAATATAAATGTAATTTAAGGACTCTTCTGCGACAAGGACTATCACAAAATCAAAAGTTTATCAAAAGAGGTTATGACCCTATCATTTTGCAACGTACTGCATGCTTGGTGGTGGACCCTTTTACAGTTCCCACTATGCTTTCCTCTTTAATTGTACGATGACCGGACAGGCTGTGGACCCTGTGATGACGCCTACCTAAAGCCCATTGGGACGGTGGCGTTTGATGTTTGTCCATGATCTTTCTTGTCGTGCCCTTAATGGTTTATTCTCTTACTGCTCTGGCTTCTGCAAAGTCATTGAGTACCTTCATTGTGGTTTTCTAGGCTATTGTTGTTGTTTTTTTATTATATTTACACGAGCATATTTGTGTTTTACTTATATTGCCTATTGATGCTGCCTTGTTGGTTAGAGATTAGATCATGGCGGGGATTTCTTTATTTAACTGTCCTGTTTTAATGGGATGACAGTAGGGTAAGTGTGAGGTTTGGTGCACCCTAGAACCGGTTTAAACCCCCAGTGGCCTACTTTGCCACTGACCGTTCCAAGGCGGTAGCCCTATTGTCAACCCTTTTGTGTTTGTGATGTCGTTTGCATTTTTTATTACTTTTGTTTTTTCGTTTGTCTGTTTGCGTGTTTGTTTTTGTGTTTTGTGGTTGACTGTCGTCCTTGAATGCTGCTTTCCCTGTCCGATATTTTTATCCTTTTTTACCAGCTGTCCTCTTGGTAGTATTAAAATCTATGTATGTCTTTAACCACTCTGATTCATCAAACTGTAGTATTCGATGTATTTTTGTCACCTTTAATCCAAGCGTTTTGTACAATTCTAAGTTTCTAAAATGCACGACATACTTTTCTTTATTTTTCAACGTCGTAACAAGTTTATTAACACTACAATTTCCTAGATTAAACTTTTGTTTTAAATTTTTACAATAGTCTGACAACCACTCATCTTTTATATTTAAACTTTCTGGGGCGAGAGGATAATCATTATGCGAGTCATGTAGTTTTTCGGGATACTCGATATCACACTCAACAATGTAATTTGATTTTCCTTTTTCAAACTTATCAACCCATTTGAAGTTGCCAGTAGGTAACGGTTTACACATGGCCCACCCGTACAAGTTATTGGCATCAAGATATATGATGTACTTGCTTTCTTTTTTCTTGTCATAGTTTTTCATATATTTATTGATAGCCTGTGAATATCTATTTGCAATATAACTCGTACCACCTCTTAATCCTTTTTCCACAAACAAATATTGGTCAATATCAGTGATTAAGTCAAGTTGAATACCAGTCATCTTGAGGCACGCATCCCAGGCTAACCCAGGACTACTAAAGTAATGGCAAGGATCTAATTTGTAATACTCAATGCACATTTTTCTAAAGTTTTCAAAAACATCTGTCAGTAACAGCACATCAGTTTTAAGATACAGATCATGATATTCTCCCATATTTTTAATCTTAAATGTTTTCCATATGTTTATAGCAAGATCATAATCCGCATCTGAAATGAGTTCATCATTTAATTGGGAAAAAAGCTATCTTTGCTAGGTAACTTGATATCCTTGAAGCGTTCAAACTGTTCATATAATCATAAGGATAAACGCCTTTTCTTTTTAGCAAGTCTAACTTTTTACCGCTGTATTCTTGAGATATGTATTGAAACGACGGAACATTTTTTACTAAATTATCTAATGATTGGGACATAAACTGAAAACTATCAATAAACACTAAACTTTTTCCTAACATGAAAGCCATATACTTTTCCATGTTATTCGGTATAACATTTATGTTTTGTTTAAACTTTCCGATGTGCTGCATTATAAAGTGAGAATCATATCCTCTCAAGTTATGAAACACAACAGGTATTTTTCTAGTCAACCTGAAATTAATACTACATATGTCATGAGCGCTTCCCCTATACTTCCCAGTTATATGACAATGGTCCCTGACTTTTCTGATGGAGTTTTTGTATGCCACTGTATAACCCGCGTCGCCTTTTGTGAGAGTTGTTGCAAAACCATTACCACAAATATGACATGATTTAGATTTTTTGAATCTAGCTTCTTCTTTCTGCACATTACTAGATCTTTTTTAAAGTTTGCATTCATAGTTTGTTTGCACCACTTTTCTTCTTCTATCATTTTTTCCAAAAACTTGTAAACAGCATTTGGTCCTCTGTATGTCGCAACTGGTTTTGAATATTGATCATCATAACAACAAACAACCTTATACCCATAACTGCAATCAGTATGCTTTTGATATGCTTCCGTATGTGATTTTTTATGATTGTTTGATGCTGAAGAAATACTTTCGGTTACTGCTTCAAAATCAGCATATATAACAAACGGAACCATTAGCTGCCTGTCATAGTTTTTAAACTTAACTTTTTCATCTTCGTTTGGCATTTTTATTGCTTGTTTTCCATTAAGTGAGAGACAAACAGATTTTTGTTTTTCCAGAACTCTTTCTAATGTAAAGCATTGTAGGCATGTTTTACAAAACCATTGTTTTTCATTGTGCGCTGTTTGATTATACATCAAACTGTTAAATTTTTTTTATCCATACGAAATGATTTTTTTCTTCTTCGGTGATCAAAAGCATATCACATGTTTTTTCTGCTTTCATTTTTGATATGTACAAAGGGTATACTTGATTATCTTCATACCCAAATATGTTAAAACAAATGTTGTTTTGTTTTTCTATTTTTGGGATTTGTTTGATAGTAACAGGAAATGTTATTCCCTTGTAATCAAGATCATCAATATGCTTTGTGTACTTTGTTATTCTCTGTGGTTTATTATTGACAGGGAATTTATAAGCCAAATGACACCATCTGAAGCATTCGTTATTTTTTTCATTTTTTATATTGATCAGTCCTTTTTTAGAATTAGCAAGTTCTTTTGGTAAATCCTAATAAGAGCTACCTCGTAAAGGCTTATACTTTATTCGATTTATGTAATGTGCATCTACTGATTCAATTTGCCAACCACTTCCCGACTGAAGCCAATTTCCAATTCTATTTATAATTTCTTCTCGTGCTTTGTCTGATGCTTCTGATATTTGATTTTTATTTAATATTATTGCAGCCTTTGAGGCAAAGTAAGCTGTTTTGTATATAATATCAAAACCTCCTTATGTTCTTTATCATGTGGTACTTTTTTTTAAAAGTAAGTTTTATATCAACGCTTAATTTAAATCCACCTGTTTTTCTTAGTTCTTTTTTAAGAAAGTTTACAACTTTTGATTGTGTTTTTTGTAGTTGTCTGAGCGGATCATTACTGACAACATTTACTTTAAATACCTTGCTATACTGTTTTGGGGATGTTTCAATTTCTCGGATACTCATTATATAATATTACATGAGATTATTTCTTTAAGCCCCTATTAATTAATTAATTATTTAATTATTTTGAAGTAAAATATTTATTTCCTGGTTAGATTATTTTTTTTTTTTTATTTATCCATACATAATAATTTTAATTCCTCGTTCAAGTAAAACATCATAGTGGGCAATAAAAGAAACTTTGTATAAAGTTGGATGGTAACTGGTTGCCTCTGAAATTTGTTTTTTGCACAAAGAACGTAGTTTGTTTATATCTCTTTTTTCTATTTTCCATGACAGTTTTAGTTGTTGTGTCATTGTTATGATTCTTTCTGTCAAATCTTGAAAGTTTGAAAAAATTAAAAGCTCAGCATCTAAATTACTCGCATCTTCAAAATCAACCGTTTGGGCATGTGCTATTTAATCTTTTTTAAAGTTCTTGATTTCAATTTTTACTTGTTCCATTATAATATTAAATAAGATAATATTTTTTAAGCCTATATTTAAATATATGATGCTATAGTATAATATAATGAATTGCAAATATTGTGAAAGAGTTTTAGATATTATTGATCCTCCTGGGGTGTGCATAGATTGCATCTTATTTTACACGACAAAGAAGCTTTGTAAATATTGTACCAGAGCCAAGCTGTGTTACAAGTGTACATACGCATTCGTGAATTGTAACGATACTTGTGAAGTTTTCGATAAAACGAGCGTGTTTGCCTTAATTGTGGTACCCACAATGGTTATAATCTTATCACAGGTTGCACCTACAACCAAAAGAAAACTATTTACCTCAGGAAGTATCATTTGGGTAAATACTTGGTGGCATTTGATTTGTCTTCTAAAAATAGGGAAAGATTTGAAGATTTGTTTTACAAAATTGTAAAGATTTTGGATCAGATAGAAGGTCGGAAAAGATCAATCAAATTTGAATACATTTTTCAGAAAATATTTAAAATATTAAAAATAGAAAAAGAAACAAAACCGATTAAAACAAAATCAACCAGAGACAAGTACGATAGGATATGGAAACAAGTCGAATTACGGATTAATGCCATGACCGTTTAACTTGAATCTTTTCATATACATTTCCAGAGGTTCTGTAAAGTTATCATTCTTTTGAATCTCTAATATTTTATTGAAGGTAATCCTAATTACCTCTTCATCATTTTCTAGTCCTGTTGTTGTTTGGACATATGATAGAAGTTGTTTAAAACTCCTATGATGTGTTTTTAACAAAGTCTTTTTTTCTGCTATTCTTGTTTTACTCACTAAAACAGCAACTACTGGAGGAACTGCGCCAACCACAGTTATGAAAACAGGAATTGCTGGAACTAATGCTAGGAGAGCACCACAACCAATTATTCCGCTTGTAATCTGTAACGTTGTGTTTATAATACCGCACAATTTATAACTGCGTCTGTATGCAGCTACAAGTCGCGTCAAGTGATCAATTAATTCTTCTTTGGTTTTCATGTATAATTACAGTTAGACAATAATTTAATTAAAATATTTAGAAAATAGTTGCTCGTGTTCTTTGGGTAATATTTTGCCTATTTTTAACAATTCGTCGATTATGCTAATACCTTTATTTATTAGCTGTGGGCTATTATTCCCTGATTCGATGCTTCTGCATACCAACTCAAGATCATCCATCAAATCATTAGGATTATTGTAATATTCAACATCAGCACAACCTCCTAAAATCTTTTTGAACTTTGAAGAACCCTTGTGAATTGGTAAATTAGATAATTCTGTTAGTTTCTTAAAAGCATTCTGAGACAGCCTCGAATAAGTTTTTTTGTTATTGTAACGCTTTGTTATCAAGTCTATAAAATCATCATCCACTTTCATATCTAGCACAACAGCTTTTCCTTGCTTGGCAACAAGTTTTTGATGGCCAACAAGCTCGGGTAAATCAATTTGCAACATTCCATAGCGACCATCTTTATCAACTTTATAGGAATTTCTTTTTTGTTGTAATCCCGTGCCTGAAAATACTTCGCTATGCAGAAGAATGGCATCAATTCTTTTTCTATAATGTTTTAAAGCTTTTGACTCGTTTGCCAAAGTGCTTTGAAGTTGTTTGTAATGATCTTTCTCGGTTGCATCCTTTACAATTTTTAAATGTTTAGTGACTGCAGCCCTGTCGTGACCATTTTGTTTGATAATATCACTAAGCCGTTCGAGTACGTCTGCAAGTTCTTGGTCATTATCTTTAACTACACTCGATGGTAAGGGCAAGTCATATAGATCTATCACTTCTTTATCGATTCCAACATCTAGATCAGCAGTAGTTGGTTCTTCAGCAGATAACTGGGGTAATCCCTGATACATTTGTTTTTCTTGTACTTCCTCACCTATTGCTGTTGGAAGAGTGACTAATTGCTGACTTATTTTCGGAAGAGAAGCTAACTGCTCGGTTAGCTGTTCTGAATGACTTTTTATTTCGCTAGTTACAGGTTTAAATATTTCTTTGTACAAATCACGACTAGCTCCTTTTCTAGTCTTTTTTGAGTAACTTTATTCTCATATTCTTTGACAAGCTCGCTTGCTTTTCGCTTTTTTTCTGCTAATTCTTTCCATTTTAACAAAGACATGTATAATATAAGGTTAGATTAAAATAAGTTAAATTAAGACAAGTTGATATGAGTTAAACCAAGTTAAGATAACTTAAATCGAGTATTATGCAGTTTTTGTTTTCTTTTTAGTAGCAGGCTTAACTACTTTCTTAACCGCAGGTTTAACTGCTTTTAATTTTTTTCTGATGAGTCTAATATTTGCATGTGCTTTTTCAGACTCATTTTATATTTTAACCAACTTCTTTTCCAGATGTGTTATCTCAATAGGAAATTTAGATTTGCTTAACATTTTATTTATATGCTTCCTCTCCGCTTCTTATCCTATCAAATAAATAGTATTTGGTCGTTCTTCTGTTTTCGACAAACTTCCTGGATTTTTCATTGCCGGTCTCCAGGCAGGATCTGCATATTTTTGTTTTGTAGGTTCTGGGATATTCATCTTAACCTTTTGTAATCCGTAATATCTAACTTGATTAGCCTTAAAACATTCTGCTTCTGTTCCAAGTTGTTTACCACGAGGGATTTGCTTTATTCCACAATACGCTTTAGACATATATATATATAATATAAGGTTAGATTAAAATAAGATAAAATCAGATAAGTTTAAGATCGGTTTAATTTTTACGCATTTGCTGCATCATTAATTTTCGCGCCTCGCTGCCCGCAACTTTTTGCATTTTAATCCATTTCCCCGGGGTCATGCCTTTTATTATTCCTTTGAGATCGGCTGCTGCCTCAGCTGCTGCCTCATCTTTTTGTATTTTAATCCATTCTTCGGGGGTTATATCTTTTACCCAGCGTTTTTCGCCTTTGGGTTCAGCTTTAGGTTTAACTGCTTTCTTAACTCTAGGCTTAACTGCTTTCTTAACTGCTTTTGTTACTGCAGGTTTAACCGCTTTTGTTACTGCAGGTTTAACTGCTTTTGTGACTGCAGGCTTGACTGCTTTTTTAACTGCTTTTTCAACTGCAGTCTTAACTACTTTTTGTAATCCGTAATATCTAACTTGATTAGCCTTAAAACATTCAGCTTCTGTTCCAAGGCGTTTGCCGCGAGGGATTTGTTTTATTCCACAATACACTTTAGACATATATAATAATACTTAGATAATATTAATATTATCTGACTATTATTATAATGAAAATTCCAAACTATGATATGAAAACAGAAAACGGTAATTTTAAACAGATATGGAACTTCATGCCAGACTGTTGTTTTAGAATGTTAATTTGCGGTAATTCAGTATCTGGCAAGACAAACACACTAGTTCACATGTTGCTGAAACCTTTGGTTTACTACGACAAGATTTACTTGTTTGCTAAAAACTTAGAGCAGTCCAAGTATCAGGTCTTATCACAAAAACTTGAAAAGATAGCAAAAAAGGACAAAACCCCAGTTGGAGATATATTACAATGTTCAAATGATGAAGTTATTCCTGTGGATACCTTAAATTCTAATGCTCAAAAGATAGCTATTTTTGATGATTATGTTTGCGAGCGTAATCAAAACAATATTATTAATTATTTCATCCAGGGAAGACATAAAAATTGTTGTGTAATTTACTTGTCACAATCTTATTATAAAACTCCCAAAGACATTGGTTTGAACTGTTCTCATTACATCTTCTTCGCGACTCCGGTTAATCGCGAGCTGGGTATGCTTTTCAAAGAACAAGATGTCAGCAAAGAGCAGTACAGAAAAGCGACTGACAAGCAGTACGACTTTCTGTATCTGGATCGCCCTAGGAAGTTAGTAAAACGTAACTTCAACGGTGAAATTTAATATAATCTATATTATAATGGGACTTTTTAATGATCTTGATGAGGAAGTTACTACTCGCAGTGCCAATATTACAAATTTTGATATTGTGCTGTCTGAGTATGTAAAACAAAAACATCTGGTTAATTATCTTAACAAAGGCAGAAACCAGGAAAATGTTTTGAGAAGTGAGCTTAATATGGATAATAATAAAATTACCAATGTTGGCAATCCAACAAAAGCAGATGATGCAGCAACAAAGCAATTTACTCAAAGAAGAGTTGCAAAAATCATACGTGATTATAATATTGATAAAATTCCAGACATGATGAAAGATTTAACAACAGGTGTTGATGATAAACTAAGCCTGATACAAACAAAGTTACAAACAAACCGCGAACAAATGATTGAAATTCTAAACGGATTGGATGATGAAATAAATCTTCTAGGTGATGCTTTGAAAGAGCTAGAAAAAAAAAAGACGGATTGGAAGATAGTGAAAACTACAAGAAATTAAGTGAACAAATAAGAGCTGGTGTTCAAAATATTAATGCACGGATTGGGGAAATCAATACACAAATGGTTGACAATAATGAACTTGAAACTGCTATTGCTGATGCTTCAAAACAAATGAGAACTGCTTTTACTACTGAAATAACTCAGATTAAAATATTAAATGAGCAGATAAACACCAACGTTGCTGATATCAACAAGGAATTTGAAGACATCAAAAAGAAAATGGTTGATGGTAAGTCACTGGAGGCTGCTCTGAAAAAAACTGGTTGACACTGATACACTTAAGAATGCTTTTGGTGATGTTTTAAAGCGATTGAAAGCTGCTCAGGATAAAAGAAGCAAAGCTTTTGATGACGAAATAGCTTTTCTCAAAGAGCATAATCAAAAGTCTGATAGCCGGCACACAGCAGTTCTTGATATAATTGATGGGTTAAGAGAAAAAGTAGACTATTTAAGTCGGATTCTGCTGTTTGAATATACGATAGACGGAATAAGTATTATCCAAGACTATGGTGCTGATAATATTTTTGTATCATATCCTACGCAAAAACCACTTGAAAGATCCGGGAGTTCACGAGCTTTTCTCCAGGCGTTTACTTTTACGGCTAATCCACTTATAAAAGGTGAAGAATATTATGAAAAAAGATTTTCGGAGTGATTGCTATTTATTAAAGAAGGCCGTTATGTATTTGAAATAGATTTTACTTACACAGGAGCAGATATAGAAAGTTTCTATATTCATGTAACAGATGATGTCGGAAAGCATCTTCACCCGATTATAAAAAATGACAAACGAATAATGAAATAAACATTTGAATTATATCTTAAACCGCCATATAGTATGGAATTCAGATCACACATAGAACACAACACTACACAAGTTTTCAATTTTGAAAAATCAAGCTATAAACTATTTTACATACCGGAATGATTAGTATGAAGAAAAATTATCCATTCTATATTATATGGAACAAAAAATTATATTATCATCGGAAAAAGCGTCAATAATTAATAGCCCGAACACACCGAGTAATTTTACAACTGTGTTTGATAGACCATTAATATTAGGCAAATACAAACAGTATGGCATCGGACTCGATAAGATTAATTCCATGACTTACTCGTGGTATAATATTAGTGAAGATTTTAATAACAAAGTGATAAGGTACCACAATGGAACAGATTGGAAAACTATTAGTTTTGCAAATGGAAATTACAGTTATGCTGATATCGATAATTACATAAAAGAAGCATTGACTGTAAACAATGATTTAACCGATGACTCGCCTGTCCCGATAAGAACTGAGTTTGATTTATCACGTTTCAAATGTTTGGTTACCATTCATAATAACTTTGTGCTTGATTTGAGAGAATCAAACTTTCACACCTTGATCGGATTTGACAAAGATGCAGTTATTAGAGAAACTAAATTTGGAACTGTGACACCGAACATAACAAATTCTATCGATACGTTGTATATCCACTGTGATTTAATAAGTAATTATATTGTTGATGGATCATACGGGGATGTTATTTATGAAATAAGTACAGCTGATCTTACGAGATCATATCCTTTCAAAGATGAACCGATAAGAGTCGGATTCTGTGAAGTAAACAAAACAATCATTAACAGTATTAATATTTACATAACCGATTTCTCCGGTAAAATTATTAATCTTAATGGTGTCCACACATTATTTCGATTTGTTTTGAAGGAATTAATGTAACATAAGTTATATGGCATGTTTAAAAAAAGTTTATGACACTAGCACGAGAACATATACTCAAGTTGATCGATTGACTGGAGCTGGTATATTTGACATTCTTTCAAAAGTCGGATCGAAGATATTCAGCGAGTCTGTGAAAACAGCAGGCAAGAAAGCATTAGAAACTGCTGTCAAGCAAATCATAGAAAGCGGTTCTAAAAAACTTGGAGATGAAGTAGGAAAAATGGCTGCTGATAAATTAGTTTCAGTTATTAAACCTAGTAAACCAAAAGGAGAGATGATTCTAAAAGAACTTACAAAGGCTGATAACAAAAAAGAAGTTGTAGCTGAAACTGAAGAAGATGTAGCTTGGACTGAAGAAGATGTAAATGCAAAAAATAATAGATTACTTTCCGGAAGGGGAATTCATACAAGAATTAATCGTTTAATTAATAAAAAATAATCTAATTACTAGTATATAACGATGTTTCGAAGTAATCAATATAATACTAGATACGTGCACGTACCTATTCAGTTAGACACCCCCGTAACACGACCAGGAAATAATACCAGACAAATGAAAAGTGGTTATCAGTTTACACTAAATGACAGACGTTCTTACTTTGATTGGTATAATGCATATTTTGAAATCAAGTTTCAAGTAAACAAACTTGCTGATGGAGCCAATTTCGCAGACGCTGACAGAATTGCTTTAATTAACGATGCAGCTTCACTGATTGATCAAATGCAAGTAAAGCAAAATGGGAAAATAGTTTACGATGGAAATAATCTACACAGATTTGTTAATATCAAAAGCTTGCTTGAAATTTCGGATGACTATGCAAAGACAACTGGAACAAACGAATATTTTTATTTAGATAGTACAGATATTGCAGAATCTCGAGATGATCAAGCTGGTTATATCCCGGGATTTACTACTCGTCATGTTTTAATCATAACTAAGCAAAAAGTTGACTCTATAATCCCATTAAATAAATATTCCTTCTTTGGAGGTTTGGAAACAAACATGCTTCCTCCTAGTCAGATTCAAACCAGCTTACAACTGACAGATGATAATGTGCTAAATTTCAAATCAAGTGGTGATGATGGCCGAGTAATTATTAATAAATTAGTTTTGTGGATACCCAGAATGATATTTAACTCAGATGGTTTAAGTTACATAATAACAAATCATATGATATCAACAAGATGGACTTACCTCCTTGAAATGATACAAGAGAGCGGAAGTTCTGATCTAACTGAATCCGTATTTAGAATAACGGCTGGAGTCAAAAGTCCAATACACGTTTTTGTGTATTTGCAAAGGGCTGACAAGAGTTCTTCTCAAACACAAAATCCTCACCTTTTGGATACGTTTAAGGTAAATGCTGCTAATACTAATTGCTATTTACAATCAGCTAGACTGGAAGTTGGAAATGGAGTTTATTATCCAGAAACTGAATACAGTTACGATAATATCATAAGAATATTCAGAGAATTATTCGTACAAGTAAAATGATAAAAACACCGAAACTTTACTCAATGTAGGTAATTTTAAAACTCTTTTCGGAATGATATATTTCGATATGAGTTACAAGGAAAATGAAGTTAGTATTGATCCAAAACAACTAAGTCTGAAATATAAATTAAATATACCTCCTACCGCTCGATATAAAGTTTATGCTCTGGTTCTCTATGAAGTAGATGTTGTTATTGATACTGTCGGGAATGAATTGGTAATAGTTTAATCTAACTTATAATATAGATGACTTACATAAATTATTCAGTAAATTTAACAGATGGACAAAAACAGAGTTTAGCGAGGGCTTATGAGGATAGGAGTGAATTAACACTTAGGTTAAAAAATAACCAACTAACTGGGAATTTCCCCTTGTCGCTGACAGCTACTCAGATTAACAATATCAACAAAGCTAAATCTGGCGGACGGGGATTAGACATAAATATATCAAAATCACAAATGAGATCCCAGTCTAAAAATGGAGGCTTTTTAGGTGCATTAGCTGGTTTGTTAACTAAAACAATATTACCAACAGTTGCTAGATTTGCTCCAAAGATATTAGGACCTCTAGCAACCGGGGCACTTAGTGGTCTGGCAAGTACTGGAATTGGTAAAATATTTGGAAATGGAATGATAACTGTTCCTGCTGATAAAAAACAAACACTTCTAAAATCAGATAAATTAACAGCTGGACAAAAAAACAAAAAAGCAAAGTCAAAAGGTTCCTGCACGATTAAACTAACACAAAAACAACTGCAAGACGTACTGGCATGTGCTTCTAGTAATAAAACGGCAACTGTTCCTAGTGATAAAAAACAAACACTTCTAAAATCAAATCAATTAACAGCTGCACAAAAAAATCAAATATCAAAGTCAAAAGGTCACTGCCCTGTTAAACTAACTAAAAAACAACAACAGGACGGAGGATTTCTTGGAATGCTTGTATCATTAGGAATTCCATTGATTGGATCTCTTATTAGTGGTTTAACTGGAAAAGGTTTGCAAGTAGATAAAAGAGGACAAGGTTTGCAAGTAGACTCACAAATCAGGCCATACAGAAGTATCCCATTCATAAAAAATAAATAAAAACAAAATGAACCTATATCTAACTTAGATATAATGAAATGGGTTAAGCAGCTAGGTATACAGAACTTCAGCGGGGTGTACAGCAAAAACAAATTACCAGCAAAACAAAATAAACAAGAATGTGGTATTATGAATCTTGATGATCATATTGGACCCGGCACACACTGGACTTGTTACTATGATAATTATTACTTCGATCCGTTTGGCTTGAGCCCACCAAAAGAAGTTTTAGCGTACATGCCTGATATAAAATACAACACTATTCAATACCAAGATAAAACAAGTGTTCTGTGTGGATATTTCTGTCTGTTTTTCATTAAAAAGTTACAAAAAGGAAATAGCACGTATGATATTCTTTACAAATTATTAAAACCATACAAACTAATAGAAAATGAAAACATTATAAAATCATATTTTGTAAACGAAGTTTAATCTAATCATATTATATATGAGTTACTGTATTAAAGAAAAGATGGTTACTGAAAATATTAATCCTCAGTATGTTTTTGCAAAAAATGGTAGAAAAATGTTAAGAGCAACTTGTGCGCTTGTGGTACTACTAAAACAAAGTTTGTTAAAAACACAGAAGGTGGAAATATTGATATTCATAAAGCTTTGCTCCCTTTGCTACCCAAAAAGGGCTAACACTTCCTGGTTATAAATATTGTGGTCCTGGTAATCCACTTGATAGCGGAGAACCGGTAAATGAATTGGATGCTGTTTCTAAAGATCATGATTATTGCTATGACGAAAATCCTAGTAATAAATCAACGTGTGATAAATACATGCTTGCTGGTTTGAAATCTAGTAAGTCTAAAACTATCGGAGAAAAGATTGCTAAGAATTTGATAGTAAAACCAGCCATTAGTACAAAATATAAACTTGGTCTTGGAAACTCAAAAAACTAGAAAAGGCGTTGAAATGGACTGACAAGTTAGCAGATGAACTTCATAAACCTATACGAAGAAAGTTCACTCAACGCCGTGTGATTGTTAATGAAATTGATAAAATATGGTCTGCTGATTTGGTTGATATGCAATCGTTTTCAAAGTATAATAAAGGTACTAAATATTTACTTACTGTTATTGATTTATTTAGTAAATTTGCTTGGGCTATACCCGTTCCAAATAAAACTGGTTTAGAAATTACTGAAGCGTTCCAACAAATAATGAGTACAGGAAGACAGTGTAAATTGTTGTGGGTTGATCAAGGTGTGGAATTTTACAACAAAACGTTTAAGCAATTTCTTGATGATAATAATATCGAAATGTATCACACGTTTAATTTTGGAAATGCTGTAGTAATTGAACGATTTAACAGAACTTTTAAAGAGAGGATGTGGAAATATTTTACAGCCAACAATACAAATACGTATTTAGGCGTGCTTCAGGCGATGGTTGATAAGTATAATAATACAAAACATCGGAGTATTAAAATGACACCAACTGAAGCTAGTAATGAGAAAAATAAAGGAACAGTGTATTTCAACTTGTATGGAAAAATGAAAAGTAATCAAATTAAGCCAAAGTTTAAAAAAGGGGATAATGTTAGAATCAGCAAATATAAAAGAGCGTTTGAAAAAGGTTATACCCCAAATTGGACTGAAGAAATATTTATTGTTGATGAAATTCAAAACACAAATCCTGTGACATACAAAATAAAAGTTTTAAACAACGAAAACATTGACGGAAGTTTTTATGAATTAGAAATGATAAAAGCAAAGCAATAAATATTCAGGATTGAAAAAGTAATACGACTTGATTACAGAAAGAAACAAGCATTGATTAAATGGAAGGGTTACAATGAGGATTTCAATACCTTGGTCTCATTTAAGGATATTGAAAATATTAAATAAGGGCTTAAAAATAATAACATATACTACTATTATATAATGGGACAAGAAAGATTAGATAAGGTTTGCAGAAAACTTAACAATTTAAAAGATAAATATAGAAGAGAATTGATGAGAGGCAGACAACTCCAAGTAGAATATGAAGTAGTTCGTGATGATTTTATGGACACTAAAAAAAGACGATTGCTGGTTGAAATGGATAATTATGAACGCGAGCTGAATAGTAACAGAGAAGAGCTTCTGAAATACAAAATAGCAAAGTGTAGGAAAATAAAATACTCCATGGTAAAAAATGATATGCAGAGCGATGATGAAGACTACTGCCCGGTTCCGTCTGACTTTGCTTAACGAGTTGCAAATGCTATTGAAAAACTTCGCCGAAAGTAGATTCGACGAAAGTAGACATAAAGTAAAATTGCGCTCTCCTAACGAGTTGCAAATGTTATGTTATTAAAATGGCAAATCGGATTGATTAGTAGTATAGAAACTGGGGGTATCAGGCGAGTTTCCCTGAGCGGGGTTGCTTGAGAAAGCTGCTGAAATATGTTGGGGTGTTGATTTAGGCGTGTCTTACATTTAGATCTTGGTGGTGCAAATGAGAGTTGCGCCTGAGTTCCCCCTGGCATATTTCACAGTTGTTCTCATTCACCGCGAGGGAAATCTGGCCTGGTACCCCCAGTTTCTATACTACTGACATAATCTGCAAAACTTTGCGACATCAATAAAGATTCCAGGCCAGAAGAAATATTGGAGTTGTCTGTCTCTCGTCTTCCTATTCCCGAGATGTCCACCTAGAGAATGTTATGCGCTATTGCCTTTATCTGTTCTCTGTATTTCTTTGGAACTACAATTTGTTCTATTGAATCTCCACTCTTATTTATAAACACTCTGTAGAGTATATCCGCTTTGTATTTACAATACGACATTTTTGTACTTCTATCATTGTCTCTGTCCTCTTGAGAATCTACATATGATCTTACTTTGTCAAGTGTCTGATCTTGTTCCTGTTCTTTTTTCATGTTACTTCCAGAAAATGATATATCGTTTGCATCATCCATGTTTTTCTCCTCAGTCAATATTTCCTTTTGCCTATGCATGACTTTTTCCTTCAGTATTTTATCTTCTTATTTACTTTATTTTTTGTCCTCTGTTTCGAGTTTTCCTTTCATCTTTCTTGTCTCTACTCCCTGAAATGTGCTACTTTCCTCTGTTATATGACCAATAGTTCCTATCACTAACTCTGCAAATGGATTAGTCATAACTAGAGCTTTGACATTCCCTGTGATGTAGTGTGTTTCAATGTTAATGAGTATCTCTGGGCATTAACATTCACTACCATTCGCCAATGTAACCATTTGGAATTGTCCCGTTTTCTGTCCGACAGTATCATATTTATCATCAACAGAAATTGTTGTGCATCCTGTATCTCTTAATACTTTAACTGTTTCACCACAGACTTTGCCTTCCGTTATTATAAGACCGTTTATTAACATACTGTTTTTATCGGACATTTTGTCTCTCGATTCAATCGGGATAGTTATAGAACTAAACATACTTTGCTTCTTTTTAGGTGAGTGTAACAGGCCATATGCTTGCTTTTCTTTGTCGTTTTTATCTTTGAACGACTTTCCTTGATCATACAGTGCATTTTGTTTTACTGGGCATTGGGCAATGAGATGGTCTTCACTTTTACAGTGGAAACACTTCCTCGTTTCAAAAGGTTTGTAGCCTGAATTACTATGCCCTACACTATACGGTCATGTTGAAAATCCATGTTTTGTGTTGCCATAGAGTCTCTTTGTTGGTCTCTGAACATAGGTGGTCGGTATAACTGTTTTTTTAACATCTTTATGTGCTAATTGGTATGAATGTGCCAACGATACCAATTCCTGAACCGATTTTGGTTCTTTTTCTTGTATATAAGTTTGCAGTTCTACATTGCAGCTACTCATTAGTTGATCTCTTAAAATTAAATCCACCACTTTGCCATAATCTTCCTTTATATTTTCACTGTCTTGCCAGTGTGTGAAATAATTTGTTGTCCTAATTGAAAATTCTTTGAAGGTTTTATCCGTTTTTTGCCTTGAATTTCTATATTTGTCGCGATATTCCATCGGATTTAACCCATATCGTTCTAAAATTGCCTGTTTGATTTTATCATAATCTTTACTATCTTCCAACGACATTCGCGAATATGCTTCCAACGCTTTTCCTGTCAATTGTGGTACGAGCCGTATAAGCCATTCTTTCTTGTCCCATTTATGCAGTTCTACTAATCGTTCAACCGACGTCTAAAAGACTTCAATATTTTGACCTTCAGTGAATTTTGGCAAAGAAACATTTATCTGAATACTTTCCGTTGTATTTGGTTTAACCTTAATTTCTTCTGACTTTAACTCAATTTCTTTAAAACAGTATGAGAGTGGACCTTTGGAAACTGCCGAACACGACATATACGAAATATTGCAGTCTCGGTTTGATTGAGACTGTTCATGAACGTAGTGAAATATGCTAGCTACCTTAAGCCTTATTTCCTTTTCATTTTCTAACTGTAACACCTTTAATTGTCTATATTTCTCTTTTTCAACTCTATCTTTCTCTTTTTCTATCACAAGTCTCTGAGCTGCTTTCTCGGCTCGTTCTGCAGCCCTTTCATCACGCTCCAATTCCCTCAATCGTACGTTTTCCTCTTTTTCAGATTTCTCTCTCAAATATACTAAACACGACCCAATATCTCCTCCTTTGTCGATAACCTTTTCAAACCAATCAGGTACCTTATCTGCCATTTTACAACTACTCTGTTTCTACACTCAATCACATATACATATTCCCTTGTTTTAAACTTAAATGTTTGATCTTAAATTACCCATATAAACCGCTGCCACCATTGCAACAGTGTTGTATCTGTATATTTGTTTATATGGATAAGTATTGACCAATCAGATAAGTCAAGTTGGAATAATAAGTATATTTCAAAATGAATAACTATTAATAGTGATAGATAAAAAGGAAATATATGAATGAAGATAAGGGAGAAAATATTAAGTCGCAAAACACAATTTAAATACAATCAAAGTAGATACATCACTCACATCAATCTGATAAAGTATGCACTGTTATTGTTCAACTGTATTGTTATACAGTTCACTAGATTATAACCCTGGATTGTATCTTGTCAACGCAATATGGTAGTGAGTAACTAAACTTCACTAATTGTACTGTACTCCACACATCTTCCTACATACATAAATTCTATCTATTCATGTCTTAGGCCATTCTATAGCTGTATGTTGATATGCTGGTAACCATTACATATGTTCATCTACTCTAACCCCAACAACCAAGGAGGAATATCTACAATAGAATATTAACTTTGTCTGACTATGCCTTGAGTATTACGCCTCGCAATATTATTTACCGAATATTATCGCGTATAGAAACATCAGTGACAATAAACAATATAGCACGTATCATACATTTCATTGAATAACATATGTAAAATGATTGACTCACGAGGCCTTTATCACACACTTCCACTATTTCGCCCATCTTACTTCTTCCAAATATCATACCCAACTGACACTAACTTAATAATATACTAGAGTGAACCATTGCAAATAATTCCATAATTGGCCAGAGCTCACATATTAACAGTTACTATACAATTGGGGCATAATAGGTTCCCATTTGTATTAAATGTCTATTTCTTATTATTGTAACATGACAACTTGTTACAATTTCCCACACAGACTCAATGCAAAACACACAATGCCGGCCAACTACCAGTTCTCAAAACCCATGGGCAAACAGTCTATGTTATCAATGCACACGACAGTCCCGACATCAAAATCACTGCAGATGAAACCAAATGTGGAGGTTTACACCACCAACTATGTCTCGCTATTGGTGCACGTGTCATGCTGTTGCGTAACATCAACACAGCAAGTGGACTTGTTAACGGTGCACAAGGCACAGTAACTGGCTTAGAGTGGCGTAGTGGTTTCCCGGAAAAAGAGGGTGATTTGCCCTCTGCTGTAGACATACAGTTTGACAACCCTAACATCGGCAAAATCGCAGGCATATCCACTCACGGGAAGGTCTCAATTGTGCCACTTCATGTCCAATTTTATTCTGGTAGCACTGCCATAACACGCTGTCAACTTCCATTAACATTATCATGGGCTACAATTGTCCACAAAATACAAGGTTGTACCCTTCAAACCGCTGTTGTTGACCTTGGTGACAAGATATTTGCTTCCGGTATGGCATACGTAGCATTAAGTCGGCTGCAAATGTCACAACCGACCCTATCGTTTGCTGTCTCGATAGTTGTTTTTAGAGTTTGATGAAGACTCATAACATAAGGACATTCTAGGAACACTAGTTTGTATAACCTCGGTCCTAGAACTCCGCCCTGGCTAATCTCTGGGTTCATTTTGAAATCGGTCAACATAAGTTATGGCAATTCAGAATGGCCGCCATTGACAATTCAACAACTACCATCCTGAACCACCATCACTTTCCTAAAATGGGTTCGGCGTGTCGGTAATGTACACGTCCTTCAGATTTCAGGAAATCTCAAAACTCAACACATATATTAGACTTTCAGGGAACACCAAAACAGAAGTATCAAAATAACATTTATTCATATTGAGAAAACGTCATTATGATTAATAAGTTTCAATATGTAATGCATTACGATACGTATAATCAGATCTGTGGACATTAGCTATAAATAATAAAGAAATATAAGGTCGTTACAAAAGCTATAAGCAACTAGATTTTAGATTAATTCAATGTTCAGTTGTTAGACCTATCCACTTTTAAGTGAGACATCCACCATATATAACAGATACAATTTTCTACCCAATCTGTTCATCAGCAATCGAAAACTAGCAATAAACAAAAGTACATACATGTATATAAAACTACAATGTGACCCAGCTTATGGCATAAGTTTATGCAAGCGTTTCAGTTATTCGTTCCAGTTGAACAAATTATCAAACCCTCGATATAATTTTAACACCACTTGGTGGTCCACATCTATAAATTGGATACTATCAGGGAATCATGTATGCGTCTAACTATTCGCCCCAAATAGGCAAATTTACGACAGTATACCAATCATTATGACTTATCGTGAAATAAAAACACAGCTTTTGCTAGTCTACACATCTCAATATAACACTTAGCACTCTGAATCACGGTATACAATAGATACTATACATGACGAAGTCCATGATGAAATAAAAGTAACCTCGGAGTGTGATGTTTTAGCATATTTTATGGTAGAATTTATAAGTTACATATATTCGAATATTTTTGCAGACTTATATCAGTGCGATATGAATACGCATGTCTTACAATTAATGCAGGGACATGGCTTCAAAGTCCTGTAGATATATGGTGTCTGAAACACGTTACGCATCACTGCGTGTAACATTCTATGATCGGCCATATATGCAATGTCATTTTAGTTTAAATACAAAACATTTATTTAAATATCAGTATGCATTATTCTATAATTTAGTTTCATACAATACATGTTAATTTTTATACTAAATCACGTTGGTTTTCTCGGAAGTACAGGCCGACAGGATAGTTTAGAAGTGAAAAATACAACCAAATAAATTTAATACGTCCGAAATAATGAACTTCGTATTACAATAGAGATGTGGTCTCTCAAATTATAAAGTTTTCGAAAGGTGTGTTAGAAATATAGCAGATGGCAACGAATTTTGGAGAGAGATATGTTATGCGTTCTTACCCTAGCAAATTGTCAACGGAAGTGATGAAAATTACAAAGCGGTAGACTGTGTTAAACTAAATTAGTCTATCGGACTGGTTATGAGTGAAAGTATAAGAAAATACCCAAATTATCTCCTAACAAAAATAAGTGAAAGCGTGGAGCGTCACACAAACATCACATGGATTGCACATAACAGCACTCAACCCAAAAGGAATTATGACATGTCAAGCCATCCATGACGAAATGTTTTGCTTACGTTCACTTGGCGACTACACACAGTAAAACACAGCGCAACATGTAACTGGGTATAGACAGAAAACGTCCAACAGAAGTTCCCTCTTTGGAAACGTTCATAGTATCTCTTGCTTTTATTAATTTCACACAAAAATAACCCTGGTACAAACACATTTAAACATATTTTCAAACACTGCCGGTATCAAGTCCGAAAAACAGTCGTGAAAGGTCGGTGTTTCATTTCGGTACTGCGTAAATAACTCTTTCCAATAATATCGCAAAATTCTGTTTTGCGATCTCACGACGGGCGCTTTGTGATCTCGCAAAGAGTCTAGCGACTTCATGGCATGCGTTTTGTTAACTATTCTTAAGGGACACTCGGCAATCTTCATTCCTGTAAACCTCGCCATCTTGTCAGTTTGTCTTCATAAATTACATTTGTTCAATCAATAATAATTATCAAACTACCAAATATCAAACTAACGCGATAGCCGTTATCGCGTTAGCATATTACAACCTATTGCTTATATTGCGCCAGTAATATATGCAAACTTACCATGGAATATCTCCGAAAAGTTGAAACTCATAAATGTACATAATTATATGCAACCATCTTCAATGTGGAAATGATAATGGTTTATTAAAACGAGACGCTACCTTTACTGCCTGATAAACACTTGCAGATTGCCAAGTGTCCCTTTAACAGTAGTCAGAGGTCGGTGTTGCATTTATGTATTGGGAAAACAGCAATATGCCTATAATAATGGTCTTATTTCTCTGCCATCTCATGCCTTTTGTTCAGTGATTTCCTGACATATGTTGAGTGATATCATGCGTGTGTATTGTTAAATATTCAAACAGTAGTTAAAGCACACTGTTTTGTGTATTGGGAAAACAGCACTATACCAAATAATGGTCACATCTGTGTTGTGCTCTTACCATGTATGTTTAGTGATCTCATGAGGAACTAGACATGCATTTTTGTTAAACCGTTTAAAGGGACAAATGGCAACCTTGATTATTGTAAAACTCACAGGATCTTGCTAGTTTTCATACGTAGATTGTGTTTGTTCTATCATATCAATTATCACAATAATATAAATGAAATCGTATTTGCAGGACATTTGAAAACTCAGATTTCCCCTTTCTTTTTTAAAGTCCAAATGATAATAATTTACTAAACTCAGATGCTAATTTTAATGCCTGCTAAACACTTGCAGACTACCACGTGCCCCTTTAAAATAGTGAAATAGTCTCTTTCATATTGATGCATTGTAAAAAATAGCAATACACCTGTAATAATGGTCACAGTTGCCTGTGAACACTTGACGTGTGTTTAGTGACATCATGTTTAGTGATAATGTGCTAGTGTGACTTGTGCTTTGTTACATATTTTAACAGTAGTTAATGGTTGCCACTTCATTAGAGTCATCATGTCGGATGTCAATGATTTTGCGCCATGTCTTTAGTGATATCGTTACGTGCTCTGTTAAAAATTGTACCACTAGTTACAGAACAATGTCTGTTATGTGTTCTAGACAGTTACCAATATACCAGCAATAATGATCACAATTGTTTTTGATTTCATGACATGTATTTAGTAATCTCGTGAGGAAAGGCCCATTCACCATATGTTCTCTTCATGTAAATGGAGGATGAGCATTGCACATTCTTTCCTGTTAGGCACCATATAACATTTCATGTGTTGCTTCGCCTTTAAACCCAAATCAATTCAACTGCCCTGTTTACAGCATTCTCTAAATCCACCTTTCATATCTTAAATGGTGGCAGCACAGTTAAAGACAGATACTGCCACCTTGATTCAAAAACAATTGTTTACTCTACCCATTCGTTTTATACATATTTAATGCATACAT
Source organism: Cyrtodaria siliqua (assembly GCA_037043455.1). Lineage (NCBI taxonomy): Eukaryota > Metazoa > Mollusca > Bivalvia > Adapedonta > Hiatellidae > Cyrtodaria > Cyrtodaria siliqua. The sequence continues at coordinate 328,478 of JAWPHD010000453.1, read as the reverse complement.
GTGTTTATAAACCATTATTTACAATCATACGGACATGAAACCACATATGCACATGTGGAAACGTGGCTCCATCGTAAAAGGAGTGTCTACAATAGAATTTGCCACAACTCTGCAGTTCTGCAGGTTAGTAGGTTCTAGGCCCATTCTCCATACTTTACATAGATGTAAATGGAGGATGAGCATGGCATGTTCATCCCTGTTTGGCGCCATATAACATTTCTTGTGTTCGTGCGCCGTAAAACCCCAATTCAATTCAAATACAAAACAATTTTTATATCCACTAACTGCTAATTTACCACACCAGTAACATATCTAGAACTATAACATACAAACCAAGCGAACTAACACCTCTTCATTTATATCTAAATGCTACAGGATTATTTATTACACATGCTCCTTTCTGAATTCAATTCATCTTCAAAACGTTTAGATAGCCGTGTCTTCCGTCACTGTTTACTTTCTAAATTTTCATTAAATCCTACATGTATGTCTTTCAGAAAAACACATGTACATATGCGCATTTGCTAATAAAAACCAGAAGAACATTATTTCAATACTTCTTTATTTCGTTCCCACAGTTTCATTGTTATTGCAGCACGTCGTCATAGTATAGATGGTATAGTACTATGACTTTTCTTGTTACCTATACCTTGCTACCGTACTCTTTAATAATTGACTAGTTTATTGTTCATTTGCATTAGTTTTCGCGTAAAATATGATCTACTTTTGTCGACGTTCCGTAAAGCACCATTACGTATTCATTCATTTGGTCATTCGTTTCCTTCATTCATTCGTTCGTTCAATCATTCGTTCGTTCAATTCATTCATTTATTCATTCATGCATTCATTCATTCGTGTTCTGTATGAACAAAAAAGGATATTGAGTACTGCAGAAGTGATGTTTGGTGCTCCCAGAAACCTGATTTAAATCGTTGACGGTATTTTTGCTACTAACTCCTCCAAGACGATACCCAAATTGCTAACCCGTGTATGTTTTTAGTGTCCCGTATCTTACTTTTATTTAAATTTTTTGTATCGAATCCAGGTAATTCCGGAAATTATACACGTCCTGTTAAACCGTTTAATGTTCGAAGTGTTCACCTTACACCATTGCATGGCACATGACATTACTAGCGGAACATGGCATTACTGGCGGAACATGACATTACTGGCGGGACGTGACATTACTGTCGGAATATGACATTACTGGCGGAATATGACATTACTGGCTGGGACATGACATTACTGCGGGAAAATTGATATTTGATATTGATACAAACACCATTCGTTCAAAGAAGTAAGCGCACAAAGGCATGTGAATCTTTTTTCCTTCAGAGATAGATCCTAAATAGGCACACTGTATTAACCTTATTTATTATATACCTATCAGTGATTTATAAGGATTTCTCAGTGAAATAATTTTAGTATCAGCCAAAATTAATATGGGCACACCAGTGGCGATATAATTTTTTTAAATCGTCACTGGTTTGACGATATCACTTTGCCGGAACCAGTTTTTTACCATTTTGTATTTAATGGTACTGTAGATTGCTAGTGCTTTCAACCTGCAAATTGTAATGGCTCATTTCAAAAGCTGCCAAATGCATACGCGAAGGCACCTTGCGGGGTGGGGGGGTGGGGAGGGGAGTATTTTCAATTAAATATCCTTAAACAATCATTGATAGGTGTATAATAAATAGAATTATTAATAGACTCGATGTGATACAAAATACATGTCACTCGAACTCGTTGTAATTCGGTTAAAAAACTAATTCTTCGAACTCGATTTTTAACCGAATTATAACGTGTTCGAGTGACATATTTTTCATATCACACTGAGACTGTTGATTATTCTCTATATGATTATATACTGTAATTGTCATATAGCAACATTAAATTAGCCAATTTCTTAAAATGAGTCAAATATCAAGGTCACTTTATTCCGAAAAAAGGCTAAATGGTTTATGAGAGATTTGTCGCAATACTGACGAAAGTCATTTTAATCGTATTCAATGGATGTATTCTCTGTTGTTGATGTCAACAGCAGTAACATTATACAGATTAATCATACTGAACGAGGACATGTATATATTGTGTTTCTGTTGTCGTGTCGTTTATACATTATAAAAGTGCGTATCGAATCAATATATATATAACATGCCATGTTTTGAATCCAAATATATACGCAAGCACCAATTACCTGTTATCTTAATATAACTAAACTAATTGATTCTTATATAATAAATAAGCATAATAATATATAGAGAATAATAAATGAGTATTTTCATATCACACCCTATATCAGGCCTGAGACAACATATCAAACCGAAAGCTTTAGCTCGAGGGGTGATATGGGTTGAGGGCTTGATATAGGGTGTGATATGAAAATAAGTATTTGTTATTCTATTTATCATATACTCCAGCAATAACTTTGTTGAACTGTCAACTTCAGCTAATTTACTCCGCTGTTTTCCAGGGAGAAAAACAATAATGTTATTAATAGATTTAATCCCATTCTGATGTGTTCACATCTGGCGCGTAAGTGTACACGACATTTATTTATTTCCGAAATTTGATTTTAAATATATGCCACTGATTTTGAAAGTGTCTAATTCAGTAAATGAATGGTCACAAGTGGTTATTTCATCCACGGATGGTTAATTGCCCGGCAACTAAATCCTGATTGATATGACTAGCTAGGTCTATGTCGTATCGTGTATTGAAAATGAACGTATTTATAGGAAAGTTTATATTGATTCATTTTTAAGCATTCTTTGTTATTATGATACAGTGGGTGCTGTTATCAAATATTCATTTAAATTTGTGCAAACGGATGTTCTATGAAAGAAAGCTTAAATCACCGTGTTTAGTGCAGTTTTATAACAACTCAATTCTGTTGTTTTTCAATTACCAGACGGTATACCCTGTTTTGCATCATTAGCGATTAACTATATCTGTTTATATTGTGTAGACGTTGATCCTATGAGACAAAGATACCGCAAAGTTAGTAATTTGGATATGCATGATTTCAGTCTTGTATGAGATTTCTTAAAATAAATCAGACTGCATAATTTCTTGTAATACGCTCATAGTTGCTTTTACATGTTTACAGGCGCCCGTTGCTATACATATTAGCATAGTTATTAATAATTGACAATTTAAATAATGGACAAAGTAGCTAAGATTATAGGAATGTAGTTTAATGATCCATGGAAAAAGGTACATATTTTATGTTATATATGTTTTTAGCATGGTAAACTTGTTCACCAAGCTTAAGTAATCATGTTTTTTCGCGGATCCTAACTACAGCCTCACTGATGAATCGACGCATTGCCTGAAAAAGAAGACCCATATTGTAACAGGTGTTTCTTCTTTTCTAGTGCGGATAGTCATTTAGAAATTTCAAATAATTTCCTCGATACATTGTTTAAGTTATATATTGTTTATGTAGATATTATCGTGTTGCTGTGCGTTCTATAAATATATCAATCATGATCATCATCACGTGATCATCACGTGATCTTGCGTAAAATGTATTCATACGCTGTATTGTTCTCCTAGGATAGTGTATTGAGATTTGTAACCAGTTAATTTTATGATTTATTTCTCTTGCAGCACCATCAAACGCATATCTTCAATCTTTCTCAGATTTATATATTTAAGAAATATACATGACCTTTATAGTCTTCATATAATATTTAATAGGTTTGGTCAGTAATGGTTATCGCATAAGCTACTATCCTTTGTAAAAATGTGTTGCTGCCCATTCTCCAGAATAAGAATGTTAACTTACTTTGTAGTACGCTGTGTAATGTTCTTAAGTTTTTACCTCCCTTGCTATGAAATTAAATGACTGATTCGGTAGTAAAATAATCCTGAATACTTGTGCCAATCGTGTCGGCGAGACCGAATGCAAATCTACAAGATCTGACTGGGTATATATGACGTCATTTGGTCTATTCGGACTCTCCGGTTTTAGAATAAGTCCCATTATAGTTCATCAAAATGTATAAAGGATTGTTAGCTCAGTCGGGAGAGCGGCAGTCCCAGACAATTATAAAGCGAGCGGGATGGGTTCGAATCTGAGCAGGACCCAACTTTTTTTGATATTTTTTTTATGTCAAAAAACTTGTTTAATTCATGTTTAATGGTGTTAAAAGGGGTACATCAGGATTTTTCTAGAAACATTCTAAATTATAAAATTGTTCCAGTTCACGATATAAAACACTATCAATAAAATGTGAAGCTAGAACCATTATGTTAATGTCTAAAGTTTCAGAACACCATATAGCTGGGGTGGAATCGCATGTAATATGCTGAAATTAACCCTGGTGCTTCACCTAGGATAGCACGTATTACTGTGCAGAATGAATTTCTTTGTAAATAAAAGATTTTGTAGGCTCATTATGTTTTGGTCATGTAGAATAAATATTATTTGTCAATTTTAAATCGGACACCTAGACCCCCATAAAAAAGCCTGATGTATTCCCTTTAAGGCTTAAGTCGGAAAACAAATTGTGTGTGTTTGTGTGTTTAGAGATTTTTACGACTTTTATCTATGCGTCAATTTTGTAGAGGTAGAGGTAGACCTCATCTGTTTTGAAACAAACTCGTAGAACCACAGTCCTGCCGCGCGTTGGTGAGTAGCTGTAGTTAAACATTCTTCAATGTGCAAACGTGAAACAAGCTTGACTCGAACGTATAACTGTAGCATTGAGAGATATACATTACACAAACAAGAATAGATCTAAACACAAATATGTTACCTTTTATTACAGTTTTCAAATTACATGCAAAACTGATTGAATTATATTCTGTTAAGGCCAAAACACAAATATGTTTAAAAACAAAACAAAGCAACAAAAAAATGAAGGGATAAAAAGTTGTGTCGGGAGTAAAAACGGCGATTCGGTTGGGTGACAGGAAACAAAACACTTTCTTGTTTAGGCCTAAGGTAGTAAACGGAATTTACCGTGACTTTGGTGATTATTGTCAACAAGCGATTTGTCGACTTAAAAAAAATCCACGTAAAAATTACAATTAGGGATATGAATCATGAAATTCTTAGTAGCGTAGCTACCTGTTAGGCCAAAAGGCCCGGGCCTTCACATCATGTTCACATACATGGTTGAAAAATATAACAACGAAATAATTGTATAGACACATCATGTTCATTCCGAGTTGTGAGATTAAATCATAAGGTATCCCGAGAACTGTGGTACTTCGAGTTGTGAAATAAATAACAACGGTATCCCGAGACCAGGGATACTCCGAGTTGTGAGATTAAAATCAAATGAGCACAAAGACTTCCTGTGTTGCAATGGTTGTGCTACACCTATAAGAATACTTAACTACGAGTACATTTTCAAAGCAGCTATTCTGACAAAGCCTAGACTATAACGCATTAAAGAAAGAAAACTTTTCGCGAATAGACTAAGAATCGATCAAGATATACGCGTTTCAAAAAAGAACAGAACGGTCGACAGCGACAAAATTCAGCGTCCTTTTTTTCAGTTTTAACCTACCTTAACTGTTTTATAAAATGGCATTGGGCCAACCTATACTTGATATCATGGATTAAATGCTTCATATAGTCAATAAACAAGAAGAAATCAAGAGGTTTAGCTAGTAAAAATGCTTTTTGAATGCAAAATGTACTGATTTTCATGCCAGAATCAAATTTTCATGGCAATTTGTTACTTTTGATGGCATCATGCCTTAATTTGGTAACACTACATGAATATATAGGCATCCCAAATTCTCCTAAATGAAAGTCTGGTACTAGTTTTGTGCTTAAAAGCCAAGTTTTATTGATTGGGCAGGATACCTTGGCTACAGTTCTCTCTGACATTATCTCAGTAAACCCAATTTTAGGGGGTAAGGGGGAGAATTTTGTGGTGTCATACTTATAAAAGCAGGATTTTAAAAATAGTAGTGCTAAATTATGATGACAAATACACATAACTACATGTTGATAACAAACAAGCCTAGTTTTAGTGGAAAATGTTTCTCCAGGCCATCATTTAAAGACTTAAAACATCTGAAACTCCAAATTAAGGCTAAAGCAAAAAAATAATTTAAAACCGGTTTAAAAGAGTGTAAAGTGTTTTTTTGAAGATAAATTATCATTCCAAAAGAAAAAATGCCAATTAAGTAAGAATCTGAGAGAAAATGACAATTCACAGATCTCGCCTCATAGTAGGCCTTATTGACCGTTCCAAGTCGGTAACCCTGTCTTCACCACCCTTTCTGTTGTTTTTTGTCTCTTGCATTGTAGTTTCTAGTCCTTGTTTGCAGTACAGTGCGGACCTACGATGCCATTGCGTTCGGACGCTGTGGTTTCTATAGGACCCTATATATCATATTATAGATGTAACACGCTCATTGATTGTTGCATTGAGTTGTTTGTAAATTAAAATTTAAATGCCATGTTGTCATTCATATCTAGACCCAAATTAAAAACGAATAACTTATAATCTCATCGCAAATGACACATATGCTGCCAAAACATCCACAGAAAAATGGGGGTCATGTATCTTCTAAGAAAGAACTCGTCTCATGAATGAATGGTCCCTTTAAAAACATAAACACTGAGATGCCATAATATTGTATTCATACACTCATTTCTATATAAGCAAAATAAATTAAAAAATCACAATTTTAACATGACAATGCTTGAAAAATCTAACAAATAGATCAACAATGTGATATAAACCAAAAATAGCACTTTAAATTAGTGAAAATGCCTTTTTTTACAAAAAGAAGTGAGAATTATTTATTGGCGCCATTATGCGACTACCCCAGGCCGACACTTCGTGTGTTGCAATGGGTGTGCTACACATGGAAAGAAACCTTCCATTACATGGATGCACAAATCATAGTTCACCATGCTCTCAGTACCTTCGGTACTTTGATTTGTTCCGCTCATGAGTTCGATTTTGGCCCCAAATCCTGAGTTCGACAATTGTTCAAGTCCATGTTTTTTGTTTAAATGTGTTTAGTTTGCATAAATCTATCGAATATTATATATGCTGAAAAAATGCCGACATTGTAAAATGAATAATCTAACTCAATTAAAAAAACAAAACAAAAATACTCTGAAATCATAATCAAAGTACATGAAAAATAATCCGACTTCATAAAACTAGCGTGCTTGCGTGCGCATGCATACATGTATGAGGCTTACATCGCTTTTAACAATATTTCAGTCGTATCACGCAGTGAGCTCAATACTCACCATTATATTGCTGCCACACTGGAATACCACGCCGTAGACACATGACATTATACCCCATCCAGTCGCATCATACTGACACCGGGTCGACCAATTCTAGAACTACCATTTATAATTATGCTGAACGTAACGGAAGTGGGTTACTAGTACCATGTTTATGACGTCTTTGTTATGACCCGGCCGCGGATTAAACCAACGATAAAAAAAGAAATGAAATAGTCGGGGAAAACGTTACCACCCCCGGTATCCGTATAATATGAACGCGGGTGGAATAAGGCCATACGCGGGTACGGGAAAGACGCGCCACATTACATGTACGCTCAATATTTGTCATTTATTTAAATATTATATTCGTTATAAAATTAGTTTTTGCTTTGTTAGATTCCCTGAATATTTTTCTTCACATCCATATCTTATGTTTTTCATTTTAGTATTGTTTTAAGTAATTTTATCCGTTTTGAACTGGGCGGATCGGAAAAATCCGTGTCACCAATTGATATTTCGTCGATTTTTCAATAATACAGTAATTTTGACACGATACTAAGGACATGCACATGTAAAACATTCATTATGTTAGTCATTTTGTCTGTATTTGATCCCTTAATACTAACTAAGGGTTTTTAATCTGGCGTTTTGTGAGAGAGGGGTCCCAGAAAGTGGCGGCAGCACGTTTGCTTATTTAGGTCAAGGGATCACGTAGTCGATAAAACTCGTGGTTTCAAATCATTTACATATTTTTTTCTCATCGCTTGAAAAAAACGCAGTTAGTTATGAGAATTGAAGAGGCCGTTATTCCCAGTCTTAGATTCAAGCGATAAGAAAAAAGTATTTAAATGAAATATTTTATTTTCTAATATGACACACAACATCAGTTTTTTCCCCTTGGTATGGAGAATACGAGTTTGGTGTCCGCGTTATTCCTATTGTTTGATCCCTAGACTGAATTACATTGATTTGGTGAAAAATAAAACGTTGTTTGATCATTACGGTGATTTAATCCAAACTCCCGACCGTTCTTACATAGTCAATCAATGTGGTGGTGGTGGTATTGACGTCTCTCCCTTTAGGAATTTAAGGAAGGATGGTGAGATAAACCGGGAAAGTCTCATCATACCGTTTCGAGAAGAACACATTTTTTTAATGACACTTCTCTTTCTAGTAAAACAGGCTCAGTAAAACCGAGTCTCTTGTGTTATTTTTGCTTTCGGTATTTGTTTTCCTCAAACACTAAAAAGGTGATCCCAACAAACATAAACGAGAGAGACTCGGTTTTATTGAGTCTGTCCTACCCGAAAAAGCAAAATGCCACTCTATCGCTTAATTATCTCAATACAATGTATCGGCTTAATCTAATCAACCGCTAAGTAGCGGTAGTAGTAGTATGTCTAACACAAATGAAATTCATTCTGTACACAATATACTGAACGGAAACGGGTGATACCAAATAGTCATTATTTATCAGTATTAAACAAATGATACATAAAAAAAACAAACACCCAACGAGTTGTCGGTCGTAAATTGTTAATACACAGTAACGCATCCAACTTGTTGACATTTCAAACACACCCACTGTCCGTTGTGTTCTGAAATCATGAGTTTCACGTATTTCCCCAAACAGTTTTTACAACAAAACGCGTGACCGCACGAACCCACGGCTATTGGGGTGTTGTTGGCGCTCAAACACATTAAACATGTATCCGGTTCGAAGTTCTTAGCTATTTTCAGCCAATTTTCCTTCACTTGCACAAAATGCTCTCTGGCTGTTGAAAAGTATGTTTTGTGTTGGGCGTTCTTTCGAAAGTCGTTCGATTCACAAGTGTGTTCGAGAGAGCTGAGCCATCCGTCCGCGTAATCTAGAAAACTGATATCTGTCGTGATAGATTTACAAACCGCCTTGTTCCGGTCACGGTGTTCGGATAGCGCACAATTTGGTTGTGTCGGCGTCAACGTTTCAACGGTAGTAGCAACTCCTTCCCCTTGTTCTGTCTGCGAAGAAGTAGCAACTCTATGACTCTTTCCTTGACGCTTTCCTCGTTGTTCTTTAGGCGAAGGGGTTTCAACAGTACCAGTAGCCACTTTACGACATTTTCCTCGTTTTGTTTTCGCCGTTTCTTTCAGGAGCGTTTCCTGAAACAATAAAAACACGCGTTTGAGGCACCCCCACCGCAGGTTCGAATCCCACTCGCCGAGTGGTAGTGTCGATGGCGGGAAACCTACGTAAAGGTGAGTTGTCTGCCTCGTTCGTATAATAGCCTAAAATGTGCTAAAATGACAACCCCAACAAATCGACTAAAACTATAAGTGTACAATCAATGGGGATCAGCGATACATATTATCGCTGAGTAAATTCATCTATAAAAATTAGCACACGCCGATGTATAAAACGGTATTCGATGCCTACCGGTTGATAAACTAGATAAACCCAAAATGCTATCATCGATTACCTTCACTTGTAGAGTTTTGTATACGTTTAACGTGACTCACGGCGTCTCGTTTCTAGATGGGTGTGCAACCATCAATTAAACGAATAGATAACTCAAATTATTAACTACTGACCAGTACTTATAGTAGAATAAAACGGCATAAATCTCAGATTTGTTTTAAATATATCTATGCCGTTTAAAGTTAATATGATATTACGGTAAATCGGGCCGCCAATTTCAATCATTGATAAACTCTTCAAGATTACCCTTTAAAACTAGCAGCAACGTGCAGCGATTTATTGTCTGTGCGTTTTATACCTTTTTGTGTTCGCGAATATAAGAATAGTAAATTTTGGGGGAGGTGACTGTATGAAATCCTTATTTCTAGATACGATAAATAAAAGTAAATAAAATAGTAGGTAAAAAGATACCTGAGAATCCGCATTATTGTTTTTTCGTTTGGCTGTTGTAGAATTGCTTGTAGATGATATTGGTTCTTTTACTGGTTCTTTCCTGAAATTCTCCATAACATCCCACACATTATCGGGCTTTGTTTGGTCAGTTCCGATAAATCCAAACTGTATTCCTTTCAGCTGCGCATTGGCCATATTTGACTAATTTACAACGAAATCAGTATCGGATTAGATAAGCAACAGCGTGCGAACATCTTAACTGCTACGTGGGAAATGTTTGTTTACCCCGATTTCACTTAATTCTCGTACATGTAAACAACATCGGTTCCAGAGACCTATATAATTTATTTACCACGGTCGATTTTTCTTAATTAGCATACATGTAAACAAGATAATTGAAATGCGCGTAACTTCACCACTCGACCTATATAATTTATTTGCCCCGATTTTTCTTAACATGTAAACAACATAATGGAATTGCGCGTTACTCTTGTTTATTGCGTGTTATTTAGGTTTTATTTTGAAGAATGCATTTCGACCATGACGATCTTATAATTGGCGTCTACGGTGATTGATTTGAGCGTATATCTCCTCTAAATACTTTTAAATATTGCGGATCCTGTAAATTGGAGGGTAACTTTTAACGTGCCCTACCAACACAAACGAAAAATAGTATCGTTAACCTTAGCGATACCAACAACGGGATATACCCCCCGATTTTAGGGGGGGGGGGTATATTTTTAGGCTCCCCCCCCCCCTATTTTTTGTCCTAAAAAAATGAAAAAATATCCACATATATCCCCCGCTATACCCGTAACAATTCGGACCAGAAAAAAAAGTGTGAAAGGTACTACTTGAAATCGAACGTGTGCGCTATTGGTCCCCATTGGTCTGTAGCGCGCACCCCAACAACAAAAGTAGATAGTTTTATACAGCTGCAATACCGACTTGTTGTAAACGTATTCAATCAATGTATTGTCTTTTAAGAATGCGTGCCGGAGAATAGGAACCAATAAGTTTCACTTCCATGTACATGAGGGTTTAGAGATGGATGGCCACCCTTTTGGTAGTTCTATCAATTAACGAATTTAACTCTTAAACACCACATGTACATTTCTTGATAGTCTCGGAGAGAATCATATTACTTTTACCACCGAGTGACCGCGCGGGGAAATGAGGTAAATCTGAATTGTATAGCTGCACAACTATTGGCAGATAATTGATAAATACCCGTGGAATAATTTCCCGTTTAAAGAATAAAATTTTACTCTCGCTTTTCACATATTTTATCTATAATTGTTGTGTATTAATTTCGATTTAAATCGACATTACCGTGTTCATGAAACAAAACGGGGCCGGAGAACTTCAAATACACTAAGGATTATATTTACGGAGCCGTAATAAATACGTGATTTGTCGTAGCTATGTTCCTGCGAGTTAACTGCGGGTTAGCGAAACGTCAATTATTTAATTTTATGTACGTTAGGTGTAATTTAATCTTGATCGTATCGTGAATTTATGGTAATCTTGTCTCTTAGTTAACCGTATATATTAATGAGGTTTGTGCATGTTATTTGAATATGAATGGTGTTTTACATGTTCGCACATGTTAGGCTATATATCATTTTTCCTGGTTAAAACCTGGGGCCCGTTTTACTAAACATCTTACGATAATGTTGATCGAGCTTAACTTTATTCTACCATTTCGATGTAAAGCACTTATATTACAAAAGACCAAATGTGTTGAACTAGCACACCGTTCAATTAAACTATATAAACGTGATCTGTCTACAGTCTTCCTTTTGTCTCTCTCTTTACACGTGTCCTATATTTAAAGGTGTGTATGAGGAAATGCGGATCTAAGAATGAAAGTCAATCATTAACACGAAGTAATAGTGTCAGGAAAACAGTTTATTCGGGCATATACAATAATTAATGCAGGGTATTGAAAAATTGAGACATACATTTTATACCAAAATGAAAACACACCCAAACATATATTACATTTACTGATCGGAATAGTTTTTTCCTTCATGTCAATATGTGTGGTATTTGTGGTTGTCCGATAAAGGGTGTTCTGGTCAGACTTATATGAACTATATTCACAAATATTTTGATGTTACGTTATTGTAATCGCCATTGGGGTATAATTGAGTTTGAAAAACATGCGCGAATAAGCACGTAGAGAATAAGGGTTAACCTCGCCACACCGTGGGACTTATTTTAAATACCATGGCTGTTTATTTCACCCAAGAGGTGTAAACAAGTTGATACTCGGGTTATAGTTTAAGATGTATAATGGCTCGCCACATTTCACGTTTACGATTTGTCAAAAAAATAGACAGCCGGTCACGCCTTGATCCCTTATTACGGTTTGCGAGAGGGTTCTGATGCTAAAGGTGAAGTTATTTTCGTGTTGGCTTCCGAGCGCAATAGACATGTCTGCTGTAGTGTTGCGGTTTCAAGAGTTTCAAAGGTCGGGAATACTAGAAAAAGCTGAACATCTTCTTAACAACCTCGAGAAGTTAATCGAATGCGATGGGTGTAAAGAAGATTTTCCTCACTCGTGTCATTGGAGCGTTAGTGATGTGGGTACTTTGAATGAAATTGACATTGATAAAACGATAGATGTGGCGCAATTTCTAATGGACAATGAACGAGAATTGGATAAAGAGCTCGGTAAGTTTACTAAATCTACTAAACCTGTACTTAAAGCTTTTATGGTTTATCAATCATTAGTGTAAACGAAATTGCGGGTAAGTAAATTTAATCTCTCAGGAGTTTATTGTGTTGGTATACCATTATTGGGCAAAAGCAATTTGTTTTATACTATTCGTGAGTTACGTAGACACTTACACGTCTTTTGTTTGTTTGTATGGTCGATTGTTTTGTGGTGGAGGCAGCCCACCTACTTTTCCTCGGTAAAACCAGTACTGTACACAAGTCAGTGCGATGTATCGTTGTGTTCATTCCAATAACTTTTAAGATAATTTCAGATAATGAGATAAAACCGCATGTGTTATAATCGTATCTCATTCTGACGCCAGACGGTGATTTCACCACTTTTCGTAATTACTGAAACACGAGAAAACATACATGGCACACTGAAACAAATTGACACGTGTTTTCACAGAGAAACAATGTGTATGCTTAAGTTCTCGTATCCGCATTAATATCACTTGGCTCTAAAATTAGCTATACAATTGTGCGTTTTGACGTATATCTGACTGAGAACTTAAGAAATATTTTTTGGACAAATAAACATTTGACAAAGTTGAATTACCTACACCATAAACAAACAATTGACGCCTGGCTTCAGTTTTTATAGCATCTTTTCATTTTTCTCAAATATGACATAATAGTAGCTAAGCCGAGTTGATTCTCAAAAATGAACCGCCACTTTCAAGTTCTAGGATACACAACGTTTTCTGACACCACGAATAGAACTATAAATGTTTACAGATGTAACCAAACAACAATACCGGCATACGAGTTGAATGATTCTCAACCTACGTGTTTCTTTTATTTTTCCAGGATACACTTCTCTGGTTCGGAGACAGTTACATGCCGCGAATGGTACAGAAGACGATGATCTGATGGTGTTATTGTCGGCGTTTGAACCGGAAAAGCGGGCATCATTTGAGGAAGCTAAGCAAAAAGCCAAAGACGAGATTATTACATGCTCTGTATGCTTTGCAGACGAAAAAAGAATGGCATTAATTCCGTGCGGACACATGTTTTGTTATAACTGCGTACGGAAGATGAGAGAATATGGCGACAAATGTGGCTTCTGCCGAATGGAAATACAAACCGTGATCCGAGCCTATTTCACAGACTAATGTATTTTTGAGATTTGATTACCGCGTTGTTTGTACTTTTGTGTTACATACGGACGTTACTCGAACATTTATGGGACACGGGGCATTCTTGAAGATTTTATCAATCTCTCGATTATTTTAACGTTCAACCTATTTACATATAAGTTTTTAAATCAATCGAGACGCGGTGAGTGCTTTTAAACGATTTTCACCAAGTGTTTCTTTCGCAATACCTCGCTCAAAATAAAATTGTACGACTTGGTAATATGTTGGTGTTGAAATCTCGCACGGATGATTGCCGGATCATTCTATGTATTAAACTCTTAATATATACTTAATAGTTGTCAAATACTTTTTAAACAGTAACGTTATAAATTCAGCGTATGTTACTTCGTCTTAAAATATCGTCTCTATTTTAACTTATGTTAGACTGAATTATCTACAATCACATTTCCTCAATGATGCATTGAGATAAAACACGTTATTTCGGAGATAATACGCTACGGTACCGGTTAAACATAATTGATATACCTCGTAAACTATTCCTTTAACCCTTAAAGAAATGGCAGTCTAGCGTATGTCTGTTAGACAGGTATAAGCACATAGATCGCTGATTCATCAGATACTCGCAGAGAAATTCACTTATCTACTTGATTTAGGAGTTTAAATCAGTTAACACTATCATTTGTCATAGACACGCGTTAAGGGGTGTTGCATCGTAAAATCATGCTGAGATACTTTAGCGGAGCACACATGTGGGAATTCTTCAAGCGTTTGTACGAATAATGTATATACAGATGATTTTGAAACTCACCTATGAAATTATACAAATTGTCATTAACTGGAAAATATTGTGTATGTTTATCTATCTTTATCTGTTTCATTAGAGTACTCATTGATTTATTATAAAAGGCATTCTTAGAGGAATAGTCCATTTATCGTGTACGACTAGTATGTAAATTATACTCGAATAAAATAACTACACTAAACCGTGTTATGTATAGATCTGTTGTTATGTATCTGTTGCGCTTGACTCAAGCATTACCCGTTTTTTTCACCTCTCGGGAAATGTTTGTTTTCCTAGTGATGAAAAAAATATTTAACGAGATATTTCTCAAAAGTTGGTGTGTCGAGGTGAGATATTTTACCTATATTTCGGAGAGTAGAAGGAAAACGTTTCATGTGTTCAAGCATGTCTGAAGGACGCCGCTAGTTTGTTTTTAAAGATTGCCGTGGACAGAGCTACTACAATGCAAAATATAACCAGATTAATCGTCTATAACTGTTACGATTTCAAAGGTTTCTTTTTTTTTACACATCCATAAACTTTCCATTTAATTGTAGTATGTAACGGTTGTATATACTTTTACCACTAATTCTGCGGAATTCATTGTAACGATTTTGAAACAGTTAACACCAATATACCGTTTCCATTAGTTTGGACCGGACACGTAATTCAGGCTGTCTTGCGTGATGGCGCTACTAGTACCATTGACGTGAAGTCATTCTTATTCATTTAACGTCTATTGTAACAGACTCAAAGTTGGGTTTAATCACCGTTGGTGTCTAAATGGTGTAACACGTATGGTCAAGATGGGGATCGAACCCATAAGTTGTGATGATATAATGGGCGTCCTTTCCGTATAATGTATTTCCTGTTCGACTTTTATACTTATATTCAGAAGTGGGTATCATAAAATAAAAAAGAGTGAGTTTTTCCTAATTTTTATTTATATCCGCTGGAGATAAAGTAAGCCGGCGCACCCGTTGTTGTGTTATAAATTATATTACTCGATTATTTGAATCTACCTCTTTGATACCATTAAGACAAATTACACATTATATACTGAGCAAAAATAAAAAGTATCTACTTTCTTTTTCTGTAAAATCTGAGACTGTAAAAAACAACTTGTAGCACGATTTTCTTTTAAGTAACATATTTCATCGTAATAAAAAATGAATCACAGATTAAAAATATAGGTGTGAAAACGAAATTAACAAAACTTAACGAATGTTCAGCAGAAAGTTCACTGAAATACTCAAAAAATATTAAAAAGCTCGCTAATATGTCGTGTTTCCACTTTACAATTTGGTGTAAAGTGGACACGAGAGATATTTGCACACGCAATATTAGCGAGTTTGGGAATATTTACTTTGTATTTGAATGAATTTTCTGAATCTATGATATTGTGGTTAACCTTTACATTCGTTAAATTTTGTTAATTTCGTTTTCACACCTATGTTTTTAAATTGCGATTATTTTTTTATTATTTCGATGAAATTTTGTGTCAACATCACATAAAAATGTTACTAAAAGAAAATTATGCTGCGGTTGTTAGTTCTTTCTTACAGTCTCAGATTTTGCAGGAAAACAAAGTGGATACTTTCTATATTTGCTGAGTATATGTAAACTTATGGTAGAACAATACGAAAACATGAAAACTGATTTGTTTACAGTGTATGCAAACAGGTTCAAATTACATGGAAGAGCTATATACTATTAAACGGGCACGTGCGATTTTAACACACGATTCTCAAATAACGACGTAAACATATGGATGTTGACGGCAGCACGTTTGCTTATTTAGGTCAAGGGATCACGTAGTCGATAAAACTCGTGGTTTCAAATCATTTACATATTTTTTTCTCATCGCTTGAAAAAAACGCAGTTAGTTATGAGAATTGAAGAGGCCGTTATTCCCAGTCTTAGATTCAAGCGATAAGAAAAAAGTATTTAAATGAAATATTTTATTTTCTAATATGACACACAACATCAGTTTTTTCCCCTTGGTATGGAGAATACGAGTTTGGTGTCCGCGTTATTCCTATTGTTTGATCCCTAGACTGAATTACATTGATTTGGTGAAAAATAAAACGTTGTTTGATCATTACGGTGATTTAATCCAAACTCCCGACCGTTCTTACATAGTCAATCAATGTGGTGGTGGTGGTATTGACGTCTCTCCCTTTAGGAATTTAAGGAAGGATGGTGAGATAAACCGGGAAAGTCTCATCATACCGTTTCGAGAAGAACACATTTTTTTAATGACACTTCTCTTTCTAGTAAAACAGGCTCAGTAAAACCGAGTCTCTTGTGTTATTTTTGCTTTCGGTATTTGTTTTCCTCAAACACTAAAAAGGTGATCCCAACAAACATAAACGAGAGAGACTCGGTTTTATTGAGTCTGTCCTACCCGAAAAAGCAAAATGCCACTCTATCGCTTAATTATCTCAATACAATGTATCGGCTTAATCTAATCAACCGCTAAGTAGCGGTAGTAGTAGTATGTCTAACACAAATGAAATTCATTCTGTACACAATATACTGAACGGAAACGGGTGATACCAAATAGTCATTATTTATCAGTATTAAACAAATGATACATAAAAAAAACAAACACCCAACGAGTTGTCGGTCGTAAATTGTTAATACACAGTAACGCATCCAACTTGTTGACATTTCAAACACACCCACTGTCCGTTGTGTTCTGAAATCATGAGTTTCACGTATTTCCCCAAACAGTTTTTACAACAAAACGCGTGACCGCACGAACCCACGGCTATTGGGGTGTTGTTGGCGCTCAAACACATTAAACATGTATCCGGTTCGAAGTTCTTAGCTATTTTCAGCCAATTTTCCTTCACTTGCACAAAATGCTCTCTGGCTGTTGAAAAGTATGTTTTGTGTTGGGCGTTCTTTCGAAAGTCGTTCGATTCACAAGTGTGTTCGAGAGAGCTGAGCCATCCGTCCGCGTAATCTAGAAAACTGATATCTGTCGTGATAGATTTACAAACCGCCTTGTTCCGGTCACGGTGTTCGGATAGCGCACAATTTGGTTGTGTCGGCGTCAACGTTTCAACGGTAGTAGCAACTCCTTCCCCTTGTTCTGTCTGCGAAGAAGTAGCAACTCTACGACTCTTTCCTTGACGCTTTCCTCGTTGTTCTTTAGGCGAAGGGGTTTCAACAGTACCAGTAGCCACTTTACGACATTTTCCTCGTTTTGTTTTCGCCGTTTCTTTCAGGAGCGTTTCCTGAAACAATAAAAACACGCGTTTGAGGCACCCCCACCGCAGGTTCGAATCCCACTCGCCGAGTGGTAGTGTCGATGGCGGGAAACCTACGTAAAGGTGAGTTGTCTGCCTCGTTCGTATAATAGCCTAAAATGTGCTAAAATGACAACCCCAACAAATCGACTAAAACTATAAGTGTACAATCAATGGGGATCAGCGATACATATTATCGCTGAGTAAATTCATCTATAAAAATTAGCACACGCCGATGTATAAAACGGTATTCGATGCCTACCGGTTGATAAACTAGATAAACCCAAAATGCTATCATCGATTACCTTCACTTGTAGAGTTTTGTATACGTTTAACGTGACTCACGGCGTCTCGTTTCTAGATGGGTGTGCAACCATCAATTAAACGAATAGATAACTCAAATTATTAACTACTGACCAGTACTTATAGTAGAATAAAACGGCATAAATCTCAGATTTGTTTTAAATATATCTATGCCGTTTAAAGTTAATATGATATTACGGTAAATCGGGCCGCCAATTTCAATCATTGATAAACTCTTCAAGATTACCCTTTAAAACTAGCAGCAACGTGCAGCGATTTATTGTCTGTGCGTTTTATACCTTTTTGTGTTCGCGAATATAAGAATAGTAAATTTTGGGGGAGGTGACTGTATGAAATCCTTATTTCTAGATACGATAAATAAAAGTAAATAAAATAGTAGGTAAAAAGATACCTGAGAATCCGCATTATTGTTTTTTCGTTTGGCTGTTGTAGAATTGCTTGTAGATGATATTGGTTCTTTTACTGGTTCTTTCCTGAAATTCTCCATAACATCCCACACATTATCGGGCTTTGTTTGGTCAGTTCCGATAAATCCAAACTGTATTCCTTTCAGCTGCGCATTGGCCATATTTGACTAATTTACAACGAAATCAGTATCGGATTAGATAAGCAACAGCGTGCGAACATCTTAACTGCTACGTGGGAAATGTTTGTTTACCCCGATTTCACTTAATTCTCGTACATGTAAACAACATCGGTTCCAGAGACCTATATAATTTATTTACCACGGTCGATTTTTCTTAATTAGCATACATGTAAACAAGATAATTGAAATGCGCGTAACTTCACCACTCGACCTATATAATTTATTTGCCCCGATTTTTCTTAACATGTAAACAACATAATGGAATTGCGCGTTACTCTTGTTTATTGCGTGTTATTTAGGTTTTATTTTGAAGAATGCATTTCGACCATGACGATCTTATAATTGGCGTCTACGGTGATTGATTTGAGCGTATATCTCCTCTAAATACTTTTAAATATTGCGGATCCTGTAAATTGGAGGGTAACTTTTAACGTGCCCTACCAACACAAACGAAAAATAGTATCGTTAACCTTAGCGATACCAACAACGGGATATACCCCCCGATTTTAGGGGGGGGGGGTATATTTTTAGGCTCCCCCCCCCCTATTTTTTGTCCTAAAAAAATGAAAAAATATCCACATATATCCCCCGCTATACCCGTAACAATTCGGACCAGAAAAAAAAGTGTGAAAGGTCTCAGCAAACGCGGATTTTACTACGATTTAGTCCTCTTGTTCATACAGTCTGTACAACATAACGATGTAAATTCGTGTACACTATAATCGTGATAGTGAGATTTCTTCAAGATAGATACAGCTGTTTCGCAATCAGGTTGTTGAAAAATCTTTCCGCTGATGGAATCGACAATATGACATCCCGACGGCGTAGTGAGATTCGTGAATGTAGCTACGTGCATGAAATAATCGTCATTCGTCAATGGTACAGTTGTAGGATCAAACTTAATAAGAAACACCGACGCCTTTAGTGTTTGGAAGTTCCGCTTCTCGTATTTTTCATTTATGAAGTCAATTAGGAAATCGTACGAATTTCGATCGTTCACTTCAAAAGGAGGACACGACATTGAAATAGAAGACACCAACTTCGCGTCTTTAAATTCTGACCATGTCTTGTTTGGTGATTTTGGAATAAAGCTGTGATCGCCATAATCGGTAAATCTAAAACTATTGGTATAATATATAGTCTCTCTCGGTGGACAAATCTTGTTGCCATCATATTCATCATACAAAATGTTCCTTTCTATATCGTATACGGGACACCTTAATAAATAGAGACCGAAAGATGGTAATCGAATCATATCTCGAGTGTAGTCGGTTCTATTGATGAACGACAAATAAATCAAATTTCGGCCGAATTTCTTGTAGAACTGGCGCGTCAAAAAATTAAAGGTTTCGAAATAAGTATGTTCGTAAGGAGGATGAGCATATGGAAACGTCGACTCACTCGCTAATACTTCGAATGTAGGGTCGATGGTTATGAAACAGCACGATTTATTGCGCACCATTCCAACGGTTAAGGTTGAGTTACAGGTCTCGCAATAGCAAGTTTGATGGTAGTTTGACAAAGTATTTCGTTGAATATCCGGATTTATAAATGTCCAATTGCTCATTAAATCGCTCGATAAATGATACGAACCCTCGGATTTCGTCATCATTAGACATCCAAATAGAGCAAACGCTTGTAGCCACATTTTATTGTTAAATGAGAGTCGAAATTAAAACAAGTTTAAATACTTTAATAGTGCATTAACGGTATTTATTTTTATTTCAATCAAAATAGCAAATTCTCGTCGTATACACAATCTTCAGAATTGTCCGTAAAAGACAACCCGAAATTAAAACATCGACTGGATTCTCAAAAGGTTTACACCGTGCGTTTGAACAGTGTCGGTTTTGGTGTTTTCTAGCCGAATCATGCTGGTCTGGAAACACGATTTTCTGCTTTGATCGGTTTACGAGAAGCACTCATATACTAGTCGACGAGTATGGGTTGCACTATTTCTTACACGAGACAACATTTTGATAACACTTTTTAGGGCGTATGATAATCAAACGCATCTCAGTCAATAACTCTTGATTTTAATCGCTTTAATACTTTTTTTTCTCTCACCAGATCTCATCGATCGCTTGAAATGAGATCTCAGAAGTCTTGTAGGATATACTTTATTTGCTCTTTCATGTTGCTGTTTTCTTTTCAACCGTTTCGTAAACATTCCCTGACCGTGGTCGGATACCGAAACACACGTTAATGCCTTATCTTGAGTCAATTCGTCGTAAATTTGGTCCACCAAATATTGAATTGTAGTGTCTTCAATGTGTATGAACGATGCGATTGATTTTAAGTAATCGTGTTTCATGACTGAAAAAATGTCAGCGTGGTTTGTTTCAAGTTTTTCGGTTGTCGATAGATTTCGGTTGCGTTCTGTTTCTTTGAGTCTCTAATTGGAATTGAATCTGAAAACAACTTGGTTTGTTTCAACTTCTTTTTCGAGGGTTGTTGATCGTCGGCTTTTCTTTTTCTCTTTGATTCTAATTCGGATATTTGCTTGCTGACTGGTGGTGACGTGTAATAATTATAAAGTGAATTGTTGAGCAGTTGCTTGTTGTTTTTTGTAGCTCCTTTTAATATGTTATTCTCCTTCTTCGTTGACTCGAGCGCGATGAAAACTTCGAAATCTTTGGGGTGAGCTTCGGATGAAGTTTTAAGATTGAGCAAATCAGCGAAATAAGCGTATGTTTGTTTCGGATGAATTACTGCCACGATAGAGACGACTTCTCCTAAAATTTGTTTCGCGATGGCCCGAGTATCTAAATCCAGAGGACTGTTAACTTGTCGAAGTTTGTTCAGATAATCTACAGATTCAAGTTTGACGCTGGATTTTTTTTCGTGGTTATTGACTTTGATAACGTTAATAGAGATTTTGTCTAGTCCACCCGTATCAACGATTTCACCACGCTGTTTCATTCTCTTGAACAATGCCACCCCAGAATCCGCTTTAGTGCTGTTTAAACGATTGGCCGTCACAGTCACCTTTTTCCTGGAAGAAATCCTTTTAAGATTTATACATTCTGTCGATAAACTGGTCACGATATCACTCGCCAAAGTATAAGTTTCCCACATACTCGGGTTTCGTCGTAGCATGCCCCGGAACATCGCATTTTCGACATCTTCTGTGGCCTGCAATCGATTTCTCTTTCGTACATTTAATCCCCTGATAATGTAAGAATCGTCTTGTTCATCGTCTGTGTCCATGACACGAGCGAAGTAATGCTTTTGTCCAAATATCACGAACGGTAGCATCGTCTTTTCGTGGTCTAGCTTGCTGGGAGGCGAATATATGGCCTTCTGTGGCTGAGATGCGTGCAAGTCGTTTAGCTCATCCGTTAACCGTTTGGAAATCGCCGCAGAAATCATGCATCCTTGTTTGTAAGGGTCGTTATGATATTGATTTAATTTCTGTTGGTCCTTTTGGTATATCCATCCTCTTCTTAAGAATTCATTGCTCTCGTACAAGTTGCACAGTTCTGAAATGGTGAGATTTAAATGAGACATCACCGAATCGGTATCTCCGTATACCACTCTACCATTACGATTTTCTTCAATGTACGCTCCAACTTTTTGAATATGCTGACGACCTTTCGCAGTGATGCCCGCGCTTATTTTCCATTGCCCCATGTGGGGTAATATGCCGTAAAACGAATTAGCATCGACTTTGTAAGTGTTGCTTTTTTCTTCGACCAGTAAGTTGTCCGCCTTATTGTCGAAAGTACCGATAAGTCGTTTGAACTGCAGGCGATTATTCAGCACTTCTTCCCACACTTCACAGTAAGTGGATTTGACGTGTTTGGTGGTTAGAAAACAAATATAATTGTTATCAGCTTCCGATTTCGTCAACTTTGTCACGTCTACACGATTGTGATCGTCGCGGGCGTAAATGTTGATTACCACGTAATCATCGTTTAATTTTAAACCGTTGTCTATTATAGTTTGCCTAGATATCTCGGTCTCGGGTCCCATGTTATGACATACACCGATCATCGGATACATGGCTGAAAAATCGATGCAATCTATAGGTCTCTCAAACTCCCCTCCAGGATTCGGTAAGTATACGTATGCTCCATCGTACTTACTCGCTTTATCGAATTTCATCAGCAAGTGTTCTGAAAGCCGAGCAAACACTTCTTCACAAAAGGTTTCATACGTGTGCACATCGGTAAATCGCTGTCCACAAACGCTACTCTTATACAAATAGAGAAATCCTAGCATTGACCTTTTCAACTTTCCGCTGCTGTTTTCGTTTAAATAGGTAGCAAACGCCGTGATATCTTCCTGAAACTTTTTCTGTATCAGATCCTTTTCGAAGTAATCGTCTAGCAGGTGTTTTACTGTGTGTGTTGAAGTAATTGTTCGACGCGTCAGATACCGGACAAATAACGTCAGTTCTTTACTCAGCGCTCTTTCATTTTCGAGCAATACATCCGTGTTCTGTCCCCGCCTTTTCCATTTTGTCAAGATGACTGGCGCATACCTTCCCAGCTTGTTGTTTTTGAAATAAGCGCTGATCAAGCCTTCTATATCGTATTCTATTTTCGTGGGTTCGGTCAAGAATCGAACATACAACAGCAGATGCGTTAGCGTGTAGTAATGTACGCCGTGCTTGGTGTTTTTTATCTTGGCATTCTCCAGCTGTGCATCCAGAATCTTCAAAGCACCGTTGAAGTCCACGCACTTCCAATGCCCAAATTGCTGGTTCAAGTCGAGATGCTTGACCATCGTTTTGGTTTTAATTTCTCCCGATTTAAACTTGTCTATCAGTTCGACGGCGGTGGGAATCAATGTTTCTCGTATGTTGTACAAGAAGTATTGAAGTAATTGCGATATGCCGAGTCTGTTGTTTTCTATCGCGGGCTTGATCTTCATTTCTTGAAGCATGTTTTTGCGCTTGAAGGCGTAATAAAACTTGGGTGTGAGCATCGGTGTCTTTTGCGAGTTGAAAAACTGAGAGTGTGGAATTTTCGAGGCATACGAGCTCATGAGGAAGAACTTGTAGGCGACGAAATTGTCCTTTGTGTTCAGGAGTGCCGTGCAGAGCAAGGAATCTACCAAACAATATTTTAAAAGCTTGCTCTTGTCAAGTATTTGATCCGAATAATACAGTCGAGGGATGTCGGTATAGCTTACGTCGTCTTTACCGAATCCCAGAGCCGATTTGGCCAACTCGTCTAATTTTTCGCCCTTGTGACAACGATAGAGATCATTTATCAAGATTCCCGGAAACAGATCATAACTTAGATCGAACAGGCTGTTGTCTTCTAACATTGAAATGTCGTCAATTGCTTTGCGTTTACGAGAGGCTTTGAGAGCGTGCTCGATGGACTTTTTAGTGCTGTAAAAGCCGTGCATGCTGGATATTTCTTCGTACAAATCGATCTTGTTTTTATCCGCCGACTTTAAAAGCACTTGCAAGTCAAACCCCAAGATATTGTACCCGGTCAGATAATCGGGCTTTACGTCGAGACATATCTCTATAAATTTTTCAATCAGCTGCTTTTCGGTATCCACGCAATATATCTCTACTTCTGGAAGTCGTTGGTTCGAACTATATTGTTTCATATACGAATAATCGTAGTATTGGGAATCTCTCGTCGCTTCTCCAACCACGGCTCCTATGACTCGGTATATCTGTTTGCCTTCCTGATACACCATGCTTATTTGAATAATCTGGTCATCCATCTTGTTGCCCGTCGCGTCCACTAAAATAGTCTCAATATCGAAAGCGAGAGTTTTGTGTTGGTAAGAGTATTCCTTAATGTGAGAATCATCGATAATTCGGAGGTTTCGTGCACTGCCGAAAATCACGGTTTCTGATTGAACGAACGAAGCTTTCATCAAAAAGGGAAAAATGAAACCCGTAGGTTTTTCGAGAAGTCTACCCTTGAAATACAGTCCAGTGTGCCCGTCGTATAAGTTGTAGCAGAATTCGTTGATGAATTTGTGTGAGTTACCGTACACAAGGTGTTTGTTTTTGACTAGACTCAGAATGCGTCTGCTGCTTTCTTGTTCAGAAAAGAAACTCTCTTTCCTGCATAACCGTTCTTTGTATTTTCCGGTATTAACATCGAACTCATCGGACGCGGCGCAACGCATACTGAACGTACCATTTATCTCATCGGGAACGTAGTGCGTATATTGTTCTCCAACCACGGTCACCAAATGTTTCCGATCCTGTCGAACAACACCCTGCTGATCGCACTCGTAGCACTGAATTATGACAACTTCTGTCTTGCTTTTAGGATTTTGCGTAAGGTGATCTCGTACGTACTCGGGGATAGACTTTAGGTCGATGTTGTGTTTCGAACAGTAGCAAAGAAGCTCTATGTTTAACACCGTGGTACTATACATGTCGTGAATGTAAAAGAAATCGGTGGGCTCAGGAGCTTCTTGGTGCTCTTCATCAATACTGTCACTACCTAGATACTCATCCATTTCGAAGTATGGAGAAATCGGGCGTCTCGGTCTTTTATACTAACACGAAAATAATTATGTGAAGCACCATCAATCTCTATGAACAAAAAATATCCAATTGCGATTGGGTATACGGTAAAAATAAAAAATACAAAACTCTAACAAGAGAGTCTTTAGTATATATACCCTAACGATTCTTCTTAGTTTGCAGTTTTTGTTTGTCACAAAATAAATACAAATAATGATTCGATCGGTACGAAAGCTTCTTCTATTTTATATTAACAAATTAACGACGGCGGTTCTTCAACACGGCAAAGGGCACCCCGGATTTAAACGAAAAACGTTTAACAAATGGATCAAAGAGATGGGGTCTTTGTCATTGAAGAAAAAGAAAAAAAGCGCGGTAAATTCGTTGTATAGGTACTGCTGCGCGTTGATGTGTTACGTTAACGCGCGTGTACTGGTAAGTAAAGACAAAGATATATATTCCGACGAATTTGACGATATGATGAGACGATTTTACGCTCTTATGAGCGAAGGGACTCGCGCCGCGTTTGACTACGACAGAGAGAAGGTCCTCGAAAAAATGGATAAAGAGTTCGTAACTGGCGTTAAGGGCGCTAGCGATATATACGTCGTTTACGATCGCTATATGAGAATCGGGGAGATATTTACGGGCGAAGACGCTCTGAAAGACGCTCAATCGAGGATCAATTGGTGCGATTGGTGGTGCGGCGATGATAGCGTCAGACGGTGGACGTCCGAAGATTTGACGATAAATTGGAGGGGAAAAAATTACTTTTATTCCTTTACTAGACCGTTTATCCCCACTAACAATCCTGAATTAGCCGAGCGATTTTGCGCCGCCGAAATGTGGTTGGATTATGATAACTGCGAGCTCGGGGATCATTTGGACCCGCGTTGCGGCGAATCGTCCGAGCAATTTAACGATGATGCTATAAATGACAGGATATTTGTGGGTAATGGCACATTTCCGCCCATCGATTACGACTGTCCGGATAGATGCTCTTGTTCGGAGGGAGGATATCGGAATGTCGCTCGATGTAGAGAATCCGTTCTGAAATACTACGAGGATAGTGAAAGGAAATTAAGACGGAACGAGTATACAAATTCGCGAATAAACCGCTAAAAAAATATGTATCGATCGAATAAAAATATCAACAAAATCCCTCCCTTGTTTGTGAATCGTTTTTGAAACTCCATCCAGTTTTGAAAGCCATTTTTTGTTATTGGGTATATTAAAAATTGTTATTTGGGTTATTCGAAACTCTTTTATTTCTCGGGCATAATCGTTCCGTTTCCTGGAACCATAAAGTTAAGATTTTGTCTAACGAATTAAAGGATAAATATCACTCCAAAGAATTGCAGCAACAGCATATTTGTCCGGAATATATATGCGAACGCAACAACGACTTGGGTTTGATTCCTCCACCGACACAATTTCGGTGAAATATGACATGAGCCGAAATAAGGTCATAAGATTTTATTCACAAAAATATCTGCGCTCGAGTGGTTTTTATTAAGCCGTTTCGTCTGAGTTCTGGGAGGTAAACACGATTGTCACTCACGTATATCGGTGTGGATCGTCTTGGACGGATGAAATCATCCGCTGAGGATTTTGAACTGTCGAAAGCCCTCTTGTCGAGACTTGGCTCGTTATAAAATATACTGCGGATAATTTCGGGACTAGATATCACTCGATCCTTAAACTCTAGCTTTTCCCCAGACGTAACATCTACGTTGTAGGGAGCGTTTTGTGGAAAAACTAACTGTTTGTTCATGTATTCGAGGTAGTCGATTATATAGAGTCCATCGTCAGTTACCGCATACCTAGGCACCGTGTATCCAACGGCTTCCGTGTTGGCTCGTAGTTGGTCTTGCAGTAGAATTAGATGACGAGGTTGCAAAGGATGCTTAGTAAAACTGAATCCAGGAGCGGTCTTGAACAAAAACATACCTGGACGTTGGAAGAAATCGCAATAAGACAAACGCAAACTCAGAAACGGCTTTTGTAAATCATGAGTTGCATATGTGGCAAATGCAGCGTAGTTTTCGACCGCCTTTTTTGCGGCTGTGATCAGCTCGATTCTATACTTATAAATTCGGTTAATGTCCATGGATGGTTCATACTGCGTGTTCCATAGCTGTTCAAAGGTCCGTATAACGGCATACGGTGCAGCCTCAGCGGATTTTTCCATTTGAAACTCGAATGCAGTTATCGAGATAGGAATGATTCTGAACTGGTACTTGCTAGACGAAGCTTTCAAACTGCTCTCATGTAATTTTAAGTTATATTCCTCCAGTTTCATCTGAAGTTTCAATTTTTCATTTTCGTCTTGTTTGTCAATTTGCCTGCTTTTTAGTTGGGCCATCAAATCGGCCTTGTATTTTTCCATATTTTCTTTCTGATAAGCTAATAGCGCTGCCGATGTCAACCGCTTTTCTTCAAGGTCCTTAGTGAACTGTTGTTTACGATCTTGCATTTCGAGATCCGCCGTTTCCTTGCCATTTTGAAGCTTTTCCGCAAATTCTTGCTTGATAAAGGTCATCTCCGCAGAATAATCCATTTTGTCTTTTTCTAACTGTCGCTTAAACGTTCGCTCCATATGTTGCGATACCTCGTCCACTAGATATTTCCTTTCGTCTCGTTCGCGATTAAATTCCTCCTTAACTTTTAACATGTGGACTTCGTAGTTTTGTTTGTCGAACGACATCGTTCTGGAAAACTGTTGCTTGTTCTGTTCAATGTAAAGGGCGTGTTGATCCTTTAATGTTTGCATATCTACGGCAAATTTTTCGTTTCTTTCTTTCAATTTGGTTTCGTGCTCTTGTTTCTGCATTTCTTGAAACTGGTGAAATTGTTTTCCCAACATCTCCATTTTAGTGTCTTGTTCGTGTTTGTTATCCTGTAAATCTTTTTTGAACTTTCGATCACGTTCGTTTTCTTGAGACGTATACCAATCTCTTTGCTTTTGTTTTTCGCTTTCGATTTCGGACTGCACTTTCATCAGATTAAACTGGTTTTTAGCTTGGATTTCGGTTATGGCTATAGAAGATTGAATTTGATTCAATTTGATGTCGTGATCCATCTGCGTCGATTGTATTTGAGCTTGTAGCTTCGCCCAGTCTAGATCGTTGTGCCCCTTTCCTTGTTGTTCTTCTTTCAACTGATTTATCCGTTCGTGTATTTGAGACAGTTCTTGTATCTGATCTAAAGCAGTATGTAGGGATTCTTCTTGGTCGTGTAACAAATTTGCCTGCGTTTGATAGTCGGCAATCGCATTTTCATTGCGACTTACGTGCTGAGCCGTGTTTGTAATCGTGTCATTTATTTTTCGTATCTGGGTCATTGCTGGTTTATATTGCTTCGCTAACTGATCAGATGTCAGCACAGATTGAATATGATCCTTTAAGTTATCGTTGCACAGCTTGCTCTTGCTTTCCGATTTTATTTTTACACCGGTTATTTGGTTTGGTACATTCGACAAGCCAATGGAGCTATCCTGTGCTGGAAGTTGTGATTTTTCATCCTTATGTTTTGGTAATACGGGTGAAACTTGGCGAACGACATTATAACCTCTAGTTGAAACCAAATCTCTTTTTCCTTTCACATCATTTTTTCTTTTAACGCATAACTTGGGTTTTATTTTCTTGGCAACATGTTTGCGTTTTCGTTGTTTTGGTAGCGTTCCAGCCATTTCTTCACTCAAGCATATGCCTTCGGTTGCATGCACATGTTTTCTTTTCTTTTTAGGTTTATCACCAACTTTATTTAACTCAGCCTTAACCTCGAGATTAGCGTATGGATTTTGTTGTGGTTCTGGTTTAACCTTTCTAACTTTGCGAGAAAATTTATGATTAGCCGGTAGATTATCAGACTTTATGTTTTTTTGGAAAACATCACCGAAGAGTTTCTTGTCTTCGAAAGCATCATCACCAAACGTTCGATAAAGATCTAAGCTAAAATCTTGCATCTCTGTTTTTTCCGCGGATACTTTTTGGCGTGGTTCAATTTTTACTTGCCGTGCTAACGTAAGATTGTCCGGTAGTTTTTCAATTTTAGTGGTTAGGTGTAAGCCTAGATCTGACATCTCTCGTTCCCCTGTGTCGTGTTTCTCTGTTTTAACTTGATATTTTAAGACTGGAGTATCCGATAGTTTTTCGGCTGCTATGGTTGTCTGTAAGCCTGCACCTATCGCTGTAGATAATTCCGCTGCAGAATCATCTTTTGATTTTATCGAATCCCACGACGAATCGTTGGATAATGGATGAATAAATACATCTGATGTATCTTTAATATGGATGTTAGTGGTTTCTTGATTTTTAGAACCTGTCTTACGATTACCGACTAAAAGAGATTTGTGTTGTTGCAGCCAGTCCCGAGAATAGTCAGTTTTCGATTTGGGAGAATCGATATTTGCATTTAGTCTTGTGACACCAATTTTAGCATCACTTATTGGAGTTTGCTCATCCTGTAATCGTGAGGGTTTTATGAGAACTCGATCTGATTGCTTTGTCTTATGCTGTTGTGGAGGTATATAGTACAGACAGTTGTCCTTCGGCCTTACATGATCCGTTTCTTTATGTTTCTCGCTTGCGATTGTACTAAATATCATCGTTGAAGATTTTTTATCCGGATCTTCTTCTGAGATTATGGATTTCAATGATGGGTTTGGCTGGTCTGATTCTGTTTTAAGGCAGTCGTTAGTCTCGGCTTCGTTTTCAGAAATGCTGGACTGTTGTCTCGCTAATGGAGACTGTGTGTTTTGCTGATAAACATGAGCCAGCAAGTCTCGAGAATAGTCAGTGACGAATTGCTTAAACGATTTGCGAAAATCTACATCAGCATTCATTCTAGTTACACCGATCTTAGCATCACTCACTGGTTCTTGGTCAACCTGCAGTCGCGAAGGTTTTATGTGAACTCGATCGGATTGTTTTGTCTTCAAAATTGCTGGAGTAACGTCCAGCAGAAAATAATCTTCCTTCGGTGTATTACTGAATTCCTTATACAAATTGTCAGCTTCATAATCGATATCATCCTTCCTTAGGTGATCTAGCAAACTCATGATTTTAACGAACTCTTCGGCGTTGTCTGTCGTCGTCATAACTGTAAGTGGTACGCTAAAATGATGAGTTGCAATAAATACTCAATTGTCTATCAAAAGGCCCGTATTGTCTTGTTGTTCGTTATTGAATTTACTTCGTTTAACAACCGTGGTGGTTGTTAGATCTGTCGTGCTTTTCAGATTGTTTTTCACCGATATTTCAATAGCAATGGGTATACCATATACGCGAACGCAGTCATTTAAACCTTTGCATGTCACGAAAAAATCGCGATCGTATATTATTTTGAAAAACGTTAATATATATTTCTGCAACACTTGTTCTTCGTCTACGTTGTGAAGTTGCACGCCATTTTTCGTAACCGTTTCTTGAATAGAGACAATATTGTTCAAGACCTTCTTCCACAGCTGTTTCAATGTATCTCTGTAAAATAGCAGCGTATTATCATTAATTTTCATATCCAGATTAGCCTTTCTAACAGTGCCTTCTACTTTAATGAATTCTATGTCGAGTTCTTGCGGTTTGTCCAACTGATTCGTCATAGAATCGTACTGTTTTGCAAACTTTTCTTGCAGCAACTCAACACGCTCTGTCTGTTTGCCCTGTTTTGC
Organism: Cyrtodaria siliqua; assembly: GCA_037043455.1. Lineage (NCBI taxonomy): Eukaryota > Metazoa > Mollusca > Bivalvia > Adapedonta > Hiatellidae > Cyrtodaria > Cyrtodaria siliqua. The sequence continues at coordinate 297,514 of JAWPHD010000453.1, read as the reverse complement.
CCGAAATCGGTTAACCCATTCACCCGACTGAGTTAAAATCGTGTCTCGTATACTCAGAAAATGTCGTTTAGTTTTATCGGCCGTTTGACTCTGAAACTGAACATAATGTTCAAGATGACGCTTGATTTCGTCGAGTTGTTGTTTGTAAGAATCGACGCGCTGATTTGACACTTCTCGAAATTTTGTTGCTAACCTGACAATTTCTTTCTTCTGTTCGGTCAACGTTTTCACGTGCAGTTCTTTTAGACTGTCATCAATTCGTAATTTCGAAATGAATTTTTGCGCATCTCTCAAATACCCCATGAACTTCGTAGCCAAGTCGAAATATTGGCTAACTTTCTCCTGCATCTGTTTTAAATCGAGCTCAGATTGATCAATTTCCTTCAAATGCGATATATTGGGTACATTCAACCCCTTTGCTATGTTGGAAGAAGACAGTTCCTCAATGAACTCTTGAATATCGATAGTGTTATTGACATTTAAATCGGTCGCTCGTTCTTGAAACTCGTACAAACCTTTCGGTAAGGTTGCCAATTGTTTAACCGCATACATGCGAAATTTATTTAGGTGGTCTCTAATAGTTCTTTCCCATTCGTCCATTTTGGGTTTAATGTTTTGCAGATAACTTTCCATTCCGCGTTGTATCATTTCGTCTACAAGGCTGTTTGCATTACCCGGTGATATTTCGTCGAGAAACGCGTTCATTTTGTATTGTAAGTCATCCATTTCGCTCGATACGCGTGACAGGTAATCTTTAATGTTCTGATTCTTCTCTTGAATACGAGCATAATTTGACAAGGGATTATTCTCATCGAACAGAGCCGTTTGTGTTTTCGTTAATGCGACGAACAAAGGGCTCTTTTCAACACCGTTTTTATTTTCTTCCTTTTTGTCTAGGCCGGTTTTATGTTCATCTCGAGAATTCTCTGATACTATATACCGTTTAAATGTTTGGTACTCAAAATGCTTTTCTCCTAAATGCATAATCTTAAGCTCGGCATAATACAAGGTTTCGCCCGTAGTTCCTAAGCATACTTCTTTATTTTCGACCCTAATGCTACACGTGCCCATTAGGTGCAGTTTTTCTTTGGTCGGTAAATGCCAACATTCAATTTCGTCGTTACGTAATATAACGGCTACTTCACATAATGGTGGTATCACATTGTGTGTTGTTAAAAGTTGTTGAACATCCGCGGTGGAAAAACAACTGTTCTTTTGTTTGATTTGTTGTAATGTCTCCGTATCTGTTTCTAAGCGTTTGAGGCAAGGCACCGCACCCAAAACCATATTCCATTCTATAAACCGTGTTAAGGTATTGTTCAAATTAAACTTCGAAATAAACGCGTTTAAACTCGTTGAGATAACCTTATCTAAATCATTAACGTATCTTAATTTCACGTGTTCGACGACACTTTCAATCAGTGACTCGTCTGGGCAAAACAGACAATTTAGATTCGACAGAATGCCTCTCACGTATTTTTCTAGTTTTAACTTACAGACTGCGGTACCAACCCCAGTGTAGTTTAACAACTGGTCACACCACAAATAGTTAAAAAACTTTCGTATATCGATATACTGTATGCGCTGTGCGTATTCTACGTTGAAACCAGACCATTGTTTTGGACTACCGACTTCTTGAATGTATACCTGATTATAAAGCATTTTATGAATGCTTAAGGTTTTGAATGTCGGTGTTACCAAGAACACGTTGTTGATACACCTAGGATCAGATGTTTCGCTGAATAGATTGAGCAAAATCTCATCCAGCTGACTTTCGTAGTTTGAGAGGGCCGAAAAAGAAGCATATCTATCTCTTTGTTTGATTAACTTGATTTTCAGCAGGGGATCATTTATTCGATTATAAAGGAAATCAGTTTCCTTCATTTTCTCCTCTTCATCATGTCGAGTCGTAGCTGCAGGAGTGAACACAAATTCGATCTGACCCGAAGTCATTTTCTTCGGTTAAAGATACAAAAAACGAACATGACCGTTTAAATACTTTATTAATCAATACTAGGATTTACATCAAGTACATCACATATTGCATTTGTCACACGCTCAAAAAGTTTGACATTGGTTTTGATAAAGGATATGCGAGAATCATCCGAAATCAACAGTCTAACATTCTCCATATGAAACGCCTGTAAGTAACCGAACGCCATTATTTCTTTGCAAGAAATAGCATATTTCTCTCCAATTATGGTTGCGACAGGATACCACAGATCAAACACTTCGGCAATGACTCGAGCAATATTCCTCGGATGATTGTCTTGAGACTGGTCCAATATCCAACTCGGGATTCCCATATAAATACATACATAATGGAGGTACATTGGGCTCGACGACATGAAAAATCTTTTCAGAAAGGCTTCATCTGTTTTCTCTGCAGTGGTGGTATCTTGGACATTCCCACTACATTCGCTAACTTCGTTGGCTTCAACGTCGTATCTACGTTTTTTAGCTGCAACGATTTGGATGTCTGAATCGCAATCACTGGCAGTTGGCATCATTAGAGTTCTTTTTCGACTGACGATGCGTTCCATCGTTGAATGAATCTCGATAGCCCGTTCTTGACTTTTATATCAGACCGCGAATCGCTTCATAAGTTAATTATTTTTACTATTGATTGAAGAACAAATCCACTCAAATACTATTTTCTATCAATAGTGTTTAGCGGAGGCGTTGTAAAGATTGTTCATTTTCGATCGACCCGAACACTCCTGCCAGTCAACTCCTCTTCTCGCGAAAAATATTTTTATAGCGGCTTGAGCCTGCCGCTTCTAAATTTCCACATAGATCCATACAGGAGTTTTGTCACGACGTCACAACCGACGGAAGTAACGCAAAAGTCTTCTAAACCCCATCGTCCGTTTAAATACTTATTTTCGTTCATTCGATCCAAAATGATTTGTTAACAATGTCTTCTGTTTTCACACACACAACCCTGTTTTGTTTCGTGCTAGAATTCCTAATAAGGAGTAAACTTACTAGCTTGATTTTGTCTGAGCGGGTTTTGCTGTCATTATCCACATGGCATACTTTGAATTTATTAAACGTATCTATCGTTTGTTTGATATAATCTCGCTTCACTTTTAGAGTTGAATTCGAGGTTTTATATTCCAACAAAATGATAGCTGCGTCTGGTATGTAAATAACAAAGTCTGGTCTTCTGTTCAAGACTGATACCTCAGATTCCACGTATATTTTCTGATTAGAGGAGACTTTTGGAAATTTGTTTCTGAGATAAAGTGCTAGCTCGCAAACATATGTATTTCTAAGATCGGTCAAAGATTTGACTTTCAACAATCGTTTTCTCAACAGTGCATGTCTACAACGACCTCTTTTCATATATTTCGTCGGGTTTTGTCTAGGGACCATTTTACGTGTGTTTTACATTATTTCTATGTGGATGTTAATCGTATAAATACTTAAAAAGCTACATCGACGATTCATTTCATTGACCGCCTCTATGGATTCGATTACCTACACATGTCCAGATGAGAAGGACAACTCGCACGAACTCTCGCTGATGGTATGGCCAACGTTTCCGTGTCAGTATGAAAAATATACCAAGAGCATGTCTGTCGGGTTTAGATACGACCCACCGAGCGATGATAAACCTACAGCAGTATTGCACATCCAAACTAAACATGCTAGAGAATATCACATTTCTCACATTCCTGCATGGGTATATAAAGTGTTAACCTCAGCATTGCGTAAATCACCATACCTATATAGAAGAACGTGTAGTAAACAAAATGTTGCTTTTGGGACAACTCAGAAGGCCCTGTCGATTTTGTGTTTCAGAAGATTTGTTCCAAAACCAATATATGTGATGATTTGCGATAATAGCTCTAATTTCTACTGCGGATACACAATGAAAAATATCCTAAAAATGCTTTTGGAAGCAAAAATCAGTTTTCCAAAAAGACCAATCGAGGAATTTATTCAGTGCACCAGGAAAGAAATACACATTGATGAAACTTTCGAACAGCAATACAACGACGAAAAAACCTTGCGGAAGTTCGGTGCTCGACACTTCGATTTTGAGGAGGAATTTACTCTAGCCCCACATGTAGACGCCGAAACTATAAATTCACAGCTCAGAGTGATAGGTTACACTAGCTTTATTCAATCAGAACGCGAAAAAGAATATCCGACGACGAATGACGGTTCTCTCCAGTATATCAAGGGTATATTTGTAAAGAATAAGCTTTTTGTGGAGGAGTACAACCGCTTATTGCAGAACCTATCAGATGCATATACATTAGCAAATAAGCATTATTCGGACATGTTAACTGAAGATATGGCTTTACAACTAAAGACAGCTATAGAGCACATACAAAACAAAGCATCGGAGCACATGTGCTGTCTGTGTACAGTTAACTGGCAAGACTGTTTGTTACCGGAATGCTTACACATGGCGATGTGTCGGGAATGCACATTCATTAACAGAGAACAGTATAATAGATATTCTTGTCCAGTGTGCCAACGCGTGAGTTCATTTATTTTGACAGACATAGAACTATAATCGGCGTCAAGTATGCCACCTCGAGAGTCCTTTTATTTTGACAGACGGGGACATCGTTTAATATTTTGGCTTCTTTAGTAATAAACAATGGTGTTTGAATTCGATGTTGTCTTATTTGCCTTTCGCCGAAAAAACGATACACACATAATGCCAATGAATGATACTGTCACGAATGCAATCAACCCAAAACCTATATAAAATATACGAATTTTGAATGCTACAACAATGTTGTTGTTATCTGTCTGCTTCGTATATTTTTCACAGAGAACCGGTAAAATCTCTTCGTGGTCGCAAGTGAAGTTTTGCAATTTGGTCATACGTCTAGTTAGCGAATTGACACCATAACACCATGGCGTTTTATTACTTCCGGGAACTTGGACAAAATAACTATCTCGTTCTTTAGCAACGGCTTGCGGATTCACATTAAGTTTGAACTCCGTAATTTCATTTATCTTGGCGAGTGAAAAGTGTTTCATGCTTGTGAAAGCTGAAGTAGTATTTACATCAAACGTGGTGTCGTTGTTACAATAACCACTTCTGCTAACATAAAAACATCGGTCTTCCCCAGCCACACGGTAGGCTTTTTCCCTAGCACAGGGATTTAGCTTTTTGTCAGAATATAACGCACTGTAGCGGTCTTCGTTATATACGGTGTAATTATCTGCCACGAAGATGGACGTGTGTCTATTGTCACAGTCATTGTAAATAACATTTTGCGAAATATCGAGCTTCGGACATCTTTTGTTTCCACTTGACACGGTTGGCGTATTTTCGTCTTCGTACCATAAGGTGATATGAATTTGATCGTACACGAGATATAAATCGGCAGTTAACTGGAGCGCCGCGATTGTTGCATTTAAATGATTCGAATCGCTGACGTTATTTGCGTTGTGTACCATAATTGGATAGGTATTCATATATTTAGATCGAGGATCATTGCCCACACCTGTGTGTTCTACCGGAATGAAATAGCAGTTACCGTCAACTTCGCGTCCAATAGTGGTATTTGGCGGACACCCACGGCAGACGCAATACGGAAATTCCGCATTGACAGCTACACTCAGAAAAGCCGATATCGTTAAAACAACGTATTGTAACATGGTATACTTATATACTCTAGACTCCATGAAGACAAACTCGTTTTAATACTTTTTTTAATGATGAAACATCAAGACTTTATTTGAAAGCGTATATTTTTATATGAGGTGTTGCTGTTTGGCATTGCATTCTATAGTTAGATTTAGTACGTTTCAACCAAGTTCCGACACAGTGCTTTATATGTATATTAACTGTTTGACCTTCTTTGATAACGTCGTTTCCGCACCTAGAACTATCGGCACACATTATGCACGCATACGTATTATGCGACACGAGTTGATCGCAGTCTCCTTCTTGGTATTGATACACGGCCGAACTGTAACGATAGTTGTCCTGTATGTACTGAGAGGTGTCATAAACTCTCGAAATTTGATATCTGTAACAGCTTGGTTCTCCGCATTGTGTCGTTTCGACTAGTGCTGAATGATTGCAAGGCATCGCTGATCGGAAGTTTCCTGTTTGCAAAACTTCGCGTGTTCGTGTTTTGTATCCCACATCGCAGGTCGTTGTGGTAGAACAGTCACTCCAAGGTCCCCATGCTTGGTAAATACAAGGTTCAGCGGGAGATTGCATGCAAAATTCCTTATAATCTTCGCAGCAGTCTGCCCGAATATTACACCCAGCTTCGCAGTAACAAACCGGTTTATCTCGCCCAACACACAAATCGTGTTTGAAATCAGCGATACAGCAACTTTTTCGCTCTGCACACAACGAAGCTAGACAACAGGGTAAAAACACGAACAAAAATACTCGTTCATCCATATAGCTTTATTTTCATGAACTAGATATTCGCATGAACTTATTTCATTTATATAGTTTTTTTGTCTAACACAATGTCATTTGACTGTCTATTTTATTCAGAAGGTCGGCACAACGATTGTATAACACTGAAGATTTTTCTTGCATGTCGTATAATCTCTGCGAACTCTCCAGACACAATCCGTGCACCTTTTCATCTTGTTCACACTGCTTGAGAAAGTCCTCGAGTGCCTCCAAACACCTTATGGTAGATTTATACTGAATGCAAGCCTGGTTACTGATAGAGTCTCCAACGGTAAATACGTAGATCTTTCGGTTTGCGGAAGAATTTATATCGTAATGACTTATCGAGAACAGTTTGCTTAGTTTATTCCCGTAGACTTTCGAGTTGGTGGACTCAACTACTTCATCTTCGGACTCTTCGCTATTAGAACTTTCGCTATTGTGAGGGTCGTTCGACATTTTGATGTTTTAGCAGTCGTTCCGTTGCTTAAGTTCTATTTAAATAATAAAAAACTACAGTGGCAGACACCTATATAAATGGGAAGTATACACGAATTGTATAGCATAATGAGTTCGCCGGCCATTAACTTCGAACGTTACGGAGAACATTTTGGGTATTCATCGAATTTTCAGTTTTGTTTGGACCATAGCTGCGACGATTCAGATTTGTATACGGGGCAAGTGGATCTTTTACACATCGTATTCAAAGATAAGATCACCTTGAGACTTTTCGCTGACATCAGCCGACAAGAAGCAATCGTATTTTTCGATAATCTGGAAGCGAGTGTTCGACCACGGAATACTCGTTTATCGGAACAGAAGCGAAACGTTGTTAACTATTTAATGAAAGAAAACGGATTTCCCGCAGTAATTCGAAAGGAATTCGTCCAGCAGCTATAAATGGAATATGTGGGTGGTGGAACCTACGGAAAAGTATTTGTGAACAAGACAGATTCGAAGACGGTGATTAAGATCATAAAACGCATTGACGCTTCAGATGTCGAAACACTCGATGGACTGCGTAGTCTTAAACACGAACATATTGCCACCGTGTTTGATGTAAAAACCACGGAAGACGAAATTCATATCTACATGAAACGATACACGAATGATCTTCTCGCGTTTATGATTAACTTTAATTCGGTGCTGAATTTAGATTTAACCTTTAGGTTGGAGAAACAAGTTGGTTCTGCCATAGAATTTTTACATCGGGAGAAACGCGTTTTACACGCCGATGTCAAACCAGAAAATATCCTCTACGACGAAAACTTCAATTTCTATCTCTGTGATTTCAGTCTATCCATGAACCTCGACACGGACAAGTTATCTAGTTCGAACCAAATATACAGCAATGTGTACAGACCTCCGGTACTGTTTTATAACTCTCAAGTCAAGAACGGAAACACATTGAAAGAAGAGTACGATTTTTATGCTTTATTTATGACACTTTGTTACGCCCATATGCTCATCACCGTAGTCGATGATCTATGCACCGACTACGAAATTGTCGAATGTTGTTGGAATTTCAAGAATACTCTTTTTCCTAGATTGATGAATCTAGAGTTCAAAAACCTCTGTTATAGCGATATGTACGTAAGGGCTTTTCGAGTTTGCTTTTAAATCAAAATTCTGAATAAAACTGTTCCTTAGATCCCTTCGTTCTTTTTCGAACATCTCCAGCAAATATGTACGGTTGAATGCTTTTATTAAGCTGGGTCGCATCGGGTTGATTTCCATTACCTTCATTGTCGTCATTAGCAAACAGCTTATGTTTTACTACTAAATATATAAACAAAGCCACGGCTATCACTGCGACCACCATGATGATAAATTCCATGATCTCGCCGGAAAAGAAATCAGTAACCTTGCCTAAAATTCCACCAACCTCGTCCACTACATTCCCAAATGTGCTTCCAATGCTATCGATCACGAAATTGTTAACATCGTGTATACCGCCTAACACTACTTTAACTCCATCAACAACCGTATCCACCACGTCCTTGAAATCAAAATCGGGGGCAAGGTCAGGATCTGAAAATCCTTTGGTAATTGCTTCGAATTTCCGATTATCGAATCTAGCCTCGTTTGAATACGCGATTAAGTCTTCGAAACTAGAAATGATGCGCCTTTGTTGACGATATCCGTACAGTTCTGTATTTTTAAATCCAAGTACCACGGGCTTTACGGATTTTGGTTCGTATTTCGTATATATGTCTATGAACTGCGTGTTTTCCAATAACGGTTCAATCGGATCACGAGTAGTTTCCGTGTGTTCTTTTAAGCTTTGTAAGTGCGCTACGTTTTTCTCGATTCTCTCTACGTGGTTATACAGTGCATCTATTGGCGTGGTGCTCAGTTTCCGGTAGTTTTCAAAGACATAGATAGAATCACCGATGATGTGAAAGAAATACCTTTCTAGTTTACAGTCTTCGATAAAAGGCATGTTAATTGTTGATATTGATTGTTCGTGATTTAATTGTCCGAGACGATATTCATCAATTGAAAAACTGTCCTTGAAGATAACGACGGGCATGGTAAAACATCTTGGGTCTGAGGATGAGATTTTGATGCCAACTGCTTCGTAAAGCTCTCTAAATGTTTTACCGCCCATATGGGGCGCTATTTCACTGTTGTTGAGAAATAAATTATCGACAACGATAAATTCAGTCAAAGTTTGACAATAATGCGTGTCGTATACACCATTACCGATGAATTGGGCTTGCACAGGACGGTTTAGATAAGAGGAAATGACCATAGATGGAGACATTCTAGCCATTAAAAGTTGGATGTCGAAAAAATGCTGCTGATTTTCACACCAAGCCTGAGCGCGGCGGACTACTTCCTCATTCGTGTATTGTTCCAGCTTGTGTTGCAGAAAACTCACCAAAGCAAACAATGGAGTCGTGTCGCTATCGTCGATTTCCGGCTTGACCATTTTCGTTTTGTTCTCAGGAGATTCGCCGGTATTGTTAAAGTCTTTGATATACGACGGCCTACAATGTCTTTTGAATACCATATGTACTGAATCAGCAACTATTCCGCATTCCGGTAAATCCTTTTCGTTTGTTTCACCATCATCGCTTCCTCCAGGAACAGCCGTAATTACCGTACAATTGTTTTCATCACATTCGCCATCTGACGAATCAACCGATTCTGTAAGATCGTTAAAAGCGTAATGAGGATGATACACGCGTTGAGAAGCCGATAATTCCGAAATAATATCATCATCGTTACCATTTATACTTCCACCTTTCTGCCACGATATAATCATACCATTGTTAATTGTGTAAATAGTTTGATTGCCTTCTTCAGCTATGCAATTATACATGTCCACACTAGTTATCTGTGTGTTGTCGCTCGTATAAACGCTCTTCTCTGCATCGGAAATAAAATGGTACATTTCCGTTGCATCGGGATGTGGGTCCTGTTCTAAAAAATCCTTCGAATTGTAGGTTATACGTTTCGCATCTATCGAATTCATTGGCACGTAATTACACGTCTCTTCTTTCTCAAATGCATCCCACATAATCACTTCACCACCCACGCGAGTGTAGTTATTTCTATACAAGTAATCACTAGGAATATAACCCCAGGACGTCAGCAGGGTTTTAAACGGCGGTGTTGTTCGAACATAGCCTATGTCTATAATGCAGTTAGCTATGGTGTATTTCATTTCATACATCCAATAGTATTTCATTTTTATTGGGTTTCTTGTTGTCCACCTGGTTGGTGAGAATGGAAAAAACCTGTAGTCAAAGTCTGAGAGATGATCAAAAGACAGGCCTGTGACGTCGCAAAGACCCGTTTGAATCCACTTTTTACATTGCTCTGGATCTTGTAACGGTTTAATCTTTGTGGATAAAGGTACATTGTTACGCCGCCCATCCACAAAATCTTTGTAAGTCTCTATATATGTATATTCCAAATAACATTGTCGCGCAATTTTTTGTACCGACAGAATATTGGGTTTATAAATGGTTATTGTTCCCTCTTCGACAACGGTTGAGTGCAATGCCGGTCGAGGACAAATCGGACGTTGATTGAAAATAACGGGAAACGATGCATCGTCGTTTTCACAGTACTGTATCTTCAAAGCATCAGAATGTTTTGCTCGGTAATGAAAGGCAGCAACACCCCAGGCATCTAAAAACATAACAATACCGTGTTCGGAGAAATTATGCGTTATTTCAAAACGTTTGACGAGTGTACCCCGTGAATTCGTCTTAGGTTTTATGTAGTGATTTACAGTTGTCAGTTCTTCGCACCCAGAAGGATCTATATACGGAGGTACGATTGTGGCATTTTTACCCTCAAGCATTCGAGCAATTTTCTCTTGTTTGTTACGCTCGGCGTGCGTATTTATCAAAATCATCTTCTTTGCGATATCCTTTTTGCAAACGTAGAGCTGTCCTTGTAAGTCGTTATGATCATATCCTTTCTCAACCAACGGTTGAAAAGAATTACCGCGAATATGCCAATAACCGACTATCTGCATTGGTCGCGGTACACGTCCATAGGCGATGTTTCCTCCGACAAAATGAAACTGGTGGGTGTTTACAGCAGAAACGGACTCGATGACAAACAGGGCGAAGAGAAAACTCAAAATCATTTTTTAGCTATATACACGTTTTATTTACAGATTCACCTTATATATTAAAAAATCTTCACTCAGGGGTGAGGAAAATTACTGGCGAAGACACCCCCCGTATTCGTTGAAATGCCTCTGTGTGTTTAACATCCATTCTTTCTCCGATAAAAACGAAGAATTCGACAGGACAGACTTCAGTTTGTTGTCACTCTCGATTTGAGGCTCTATTCCAAACCTATGTGTAAACAATGTGATGAACTTTTGTCTAGTGTTTTCATCACTTCTCTGTAGTAGTATCTGCTTAAGTCTCTCCAGATAGTTGTCCTCGGTGGATTCATCCACAACAAATTTTTCATTCATTTCTTTACGGATTTCGTGTACGTCAGAGTACTGTTGTTTGTCTTCATTCCCGCGATCGCATTGCTCCTCAGCGGATTGAGGTTGCTGTCTTTGTTCCTGACCCGTACCTAATTTTTCCTTTTCCATATTTGTTTGCTATAAACTGGGGTCGCTTTTTTAGTATTTAAAACTTTATGCTTTAAATACTTTTTTTCACAACCGAGATATGGAAAAATTACTTGAGTTAGATACTGATTTTTTGCATCAGTACTTGATCACTTTTAACAGCGAAGTGAACTCGCTCAGTACACGTTCTCGTAAGTCATTCGCAACTGTCGACGACAAGTTCTATTCATCCATAAGTACCAACGAAGACAATGTTACCGCGATAGCTACCAATTTAATCAAACAAAACAATGATTATGTATTTGACAAGCGATACGTGAATCCACATTTCATGCATCAGAACACCACTGCTACTCTATTAGATACAATAAACAACGAGGAAGTGATGCACAATCGACGAGAAGAGGATGATACCGAAGATGCTTTCGCGGATGTGAAAAGGAAAATGAACAATTTTTTGTCCATGCAGCAATCTCATCGAGAGCAGGAGAAAGAAAAGAACCTCAAAGCTGCTATCATGGAATATCGATGGCTATATTTACCGAAACTCATCTCTCCGTTTGTCAAAAACTTTCTGCACGACTGTATTTTAACTGAGCATATAGTGGCAAAATTCGTTGAAACTGTATTCGAAAATGGCCAAGAAGTTTGTATCGAATCGTGCAGCAGTTCCGACTGCATACTTGGCTTTACGTTGAAGGACTGTTTGGATGATAAAAACAAGCAACACTACTTTAACAGATTATTTTTACCAGGCGTATACAATTTTCCCAAACGACTGAACACCATTTATGTATTCAACAAATTTATGGAACAATTTTATCCCAACAATCGAGATATCGTAAATAGCACAGACACAATTCTGAGTCTCTTTTACAACACCGTAAAGTTTCAAAACGTTAATCGATCGCAAACCGTCGCACAATTTTTGAAGCAATGTGAAGAGGAATTTAAATCCACGGTCCACGATCAGGGTGATCAGGATGGAATTCGTAAATTACGGAAGATACAATATCTAACCATTCTGTTTTTGATTTTGAAAAAGCGATATCCGAACTTAAAATTGAAACGAGTTGAACGCGGAAGTGTATCTTCGGTTACGGACGAATACATCTTGAAATCCAATACGCTGTATTTTTACGAAAGAATCAATTTATGGTGCATATACATTCCCAGTCAGGACAAGCCGCTTTATAGTCAGAGCATACTCGATTTATTTAATCACTTGATTTCGCTCGCAGAAGCGAACCCAAGTTCATAAAACGTGTACTGGTTTGATTTTTTGATCGTCTGATGAAAGCTGAAATTCCCGTTTAATCGTACATCGTATGTGCAAAATGAAATATATGTTAACACATCAGTATAACAGCATCCCGTATCTAAACAAATCGTGTTCTTAAAAAAGTACGGTTTTGCTTTCTGTCCGCTGCTGCTAGTTAAAGCACTCCAGTGGCCATACAATACAATAAAATCATATTCGTGATAATACCAAAACCAAGGTGTTTGTGTTTCCTTCACCATTCGTATATTGCAAATATCTGTTATTCGTTGGTTATACAATGCTCTTGTTGGATTTAACCCCGCGTGAAGAAGTACCAACTTTAACTGACTCGAAAATCCCATCACAATGCTCTCCGTTAGAATGTACATCAGAATCATAAGATCTTCGCAGTTGATCTTATCTGACTGAAACTCGTTGGATAAACACGCATAATACCACGTCCAATCACTTTTAATCTTGATGTTAACTTGATCAGAACGAAACCAATCGATAAGAGAATATATAGATTCCAGTATTTCGTAGCTGCGTTTTGACGTCGTTGCTTTTTTTAGACGCTCGAAACGTTTCGGTGGTAAAAAGCTTCGAGCTATATCCAGAAACAAATGAATGTGTTCATATACGAATTTCACTTCGTTGTTTCCTAAAATCAACAAACAGTTTTCTTTGTTATTCAGTATGAATCTGGCAATACTCTTGAAATGACCTTCCGTTTTATACAAAACATCCCCCAGAAACACTATTAGAACTCGAGGTTTTAGAAAGTAGTTCGATATGTCGTTGATGTTGAGTTCGTCTGCTCTATTTACGATGAATCCTATACAGTTTTCTAGCAGAAACCTTTTAAACAGTTCCTCGTTATCGTGCAAATCTCCCAGAATGTAAACGTGTTCGTATCTCTGAAATACAGTATCCAAATTAACCGCAAACGGTGGTAGTTTCTTGGTAAGGCTCTCCATGTTTGTGATGGACTAAATGACTTCGTAATCCCAGCTTAGACCTTGCGACAAATTTACACCTATTACAGATCAGAAAACTCGAAACAATGCGTTTTTCTCTTTTGCTCGTGCCTACGTCTGGCAACCGTTTAACCGAACAGCTGTAACCGAGTCTTTGAAGAGAGTCCACGGTCTCTGTCAAATTATCTTTTCTGATATACCCAAATCCCCTTCGTTTGATTCCTCCCCGATTCTCCGAACAGCAAGCTTTGCACGTACAGTCTAGCTGTATGCATTTACTGTCAGTCTCAATCAACGGAAATATTCGATGTACCAATTTTCGAATCCAGGGCAGATTTGTGTTCTTGTTGAAGGTGAGAAATACGTATGTTTTAACAGTTTTTGGTTCGTGTTGAAGTGTTTGAATACGTTTTCTCACCAGAATATACGTATCTGAAATGAAATCTCTCAAATTTAAACGGAGGATTTTCAGAAGTGGCTTCGAAACTCGTCGCGTGGGTTTAAACTTCTCAGGATTTGATAACGACACCCTTAATACGCGTTTCTTAGACAACTGAGATTCGAAGGACGTACTCATCGGCTTTATACTAGCAGCATTCATTTCGAATTATAATGTTTGAGTATAAATGCTGGCGATCAATAGGTTCGTTTTAATACTTTTTTTTCAGTCATGGATTTGATAGCTCCATACGATATCACGGTGGGACCGAAATGTCGAGGATCTCTGAGTATTCGTCCGTTCCTCGAAATTGATGCGTTGCTACCAGAAGCATATGTGGTCCGTGGGAAGTCGAGTTTATTTATCAATCTACTCACAAAGGTGTATTTAACAAAGCCAAAAGATAAACTGGTAATTCAGAACTTCAATGAAACTCGTGAAATCACAATCGAGAAAGGAGAGAGGTTTGCTAAACTTTTATTTTTGAAAACTGAAACTGGAACGAAGCAAATCTCACTTCATCTTCGATACTCAGCTGAAAGTGAAAATACTTGGAGATTTGATTGTTTCAAGCCAAACGGCGAACCCGTACAAAATGAACTGAATAACGATGAGGTTGGAATTGTGAAGTTTCTAATCCGAGAAAAACCAACGTTGTTGGTGAATGATCACCTCACGCCATTGGATATTTCGTCTTCATTTATTGATTCTGGTTACACGGATATTGTTCAACTTGTAGCCAAAAAGATGCCGTGCCAGATAAGCGATGTTCTCTATGTTTTACAGAATGCTTGTTGCTTCGAAGTTTTCAAAATAAAAGAGGTTTCTTGAATTGTGTGTACTTCTCTTTTTTCTCACTCGGGAAATAGCTTAATAATGTCGGGCCATGGCATAGTCATCGGTTTTATGACCTTCATCACGAATTTGTGAAATGGCTTTATTTTCACCGTTTTAATATTCGGTGGTTCGTGCCCGCTTTTCGAAACGACGTAACCGCTGGGCTTGAAATGACAACCCGATCCTAACATTTTAGCAATGTCATCGCCTATGTCGTTGTACGTTTTGAACAACAACGAAGAAAAGGTGGTATCTGTTCCCGATATGCTCTTGAAAACATCGTCGTATATGTTTGCGATTTCAAATGACGGAACCACCATGGGTTTCAGAAAAGTACACCGTGGTGAAATCTCGATTTTAAGTCGATCAAGATCGATGACTTGATTAGGAATAGGGGGCAAAACGTAAACAAGATTGTCTAAATTGAAAGAATACGGTCCAGTGTTCTCAATCTCGACCTTAACGTCGTAGTCTTCACATTTTATATTGCACAGATTGGTTTGATTGCATTCTATTTCTTTGATTGGAAGCATTGTCGAATTGCAGATGTCAGTCAGCCTGGTTGCGGTTATCTGCTGATCCATGTTTTCGCTGTATAGGAAATTGTCCACGTAAGCTTCCGCGCATTTGCATTTATTGCTTTCGTAAGCCGTGTTAATGAATACTCCTTTTAACGTCTCCGTATAATTGTGTTCGTTGCCGAAATCGTTATGATCATGATACAATTTGTAATAAGACATGGCGTTCTTCGCTTGTGTTACATACGAAGTATTCGTGATTATCCCTTAAATAGTTTTTTCTAAAGTCCGAGCAAATACCGATCGTTCGCATTGATTCCGCGGTCTAAGTTCTCCATTAACTTGCTGCCAGGGAGCAGGTAATCGTTGTCTTGTCGGTATACATTACGACCTGGTATGGTTCTGTTATCGCGTTCACTCATAACCGTTTTGACCATTTTCGGATGAGAGTAACAAAACTTACACGTTGAACCACCTATTACTTGCGATAAGTCGTCGTAATGTAACGTGAGTTCCCCCGAGTTCGTTATGTTCTCGTGAAGATTACGCATCAACATCCTGTTATTACATCTAGTGGCATTTTTTTGAAATTCGTTAAACCAAAAGTTCGAGTATCGATTGGGAATGACGTGCTTTTTCATAGAAAACCCGGCTGGCGTCACGAGAAGTCTGCTGTGAAACACGAAGTTCATGTTAATCATTCCCAGACACATTGGATTGTAACCCGGTAAACCGCTCAGTGGATCGTCGATCGAATCGGGATTCAAGTAGTTCAAAGACTCCGTGTCAAATGGAATGTTGCTTCGACCGTAAGGATTGAATGAGTCTTCAAACATCGCCTCGTTCATTTCGCAAGTGGAAAATATCGGTATCCAGACCTGCTCGTCGTAATTCGGCACGGGTTTCTTCTTATCGAATACGAAGTCTGATTGTATCAGCTCTGATCCCATTGTACCGTGTTCAGAGAGAATGCAGTGCGGATATCGTATACACGGATGTCCTAGAGAAGAAGGCATGTGTCCGGTTTGCATGCTCGTTACCAGGTTATAGTTTGGAGACTGACAGTCGTTCCTTACCTCCGTGGTGGTTTCCGAATAAAACAACTTATACCCTTGACAACGAGATAAGAGCATAGATTCTGTTTCAAACGTTTCCGTTCTGTTGAGAATAAATCCTAAACCCAAGTGATAATTACCGTTGGCAAATATTTCTTTGTACAGTTGTTCGCTGTTCAGCATGTACAAGACAAACTCGACATATGGTTCGATATCGCTGGGATATTTTAGTTTCTCCACCAGCAGTTTTTTCAGCTGAGTTCCATGTCCCACGATCCACGGATACAAGTTCGAGTTGTGTTTTTTCACGTATGAGTGAGCGTGAATTATAAGAACTTTTGCTGATTCGGCAACGGTATGTTTTACGCGTTTGCCTCGAAGTACGCTCGACAGGCTATGTCTTCCTAGTTTAGCTGCGTCGAAGATAGACTCGACATAACCGTATGCCGTCCACAAGGCAACGATGTTGGTGACCAGAGCTTCATACGTCAATCCGGTGATCATTATCCACAAGGGTTTTTGATAAACCTCATCGAGTAAACGGTCTATGTTTGATGGTGTGACTGAAGTTTGTGGATGAATTGGCAAATAATAGTGCATTGGAAAGGTTTCTTGCAGATGATTGAATGATCTAATTGTTTGTTCCTTTATGGTATCTTTTTCCCTGCCTTTTGTGATCTGCGATAGTTTAAACAATTTAGATAATCGCTGAGCAGCGGAATTCACGGACTCCTTGAACGTGTTCAAATCATGTAACATTCCCGTAACGAAAGGAATCATTGCGTCTACGCCAATATGTTTTGTTACACCCTTCGAGTCTTTGAAATAAACTCGGGTGGGAATTACATGTGGATTTGAAAGGTCTCGCTTGAACAAATCGTCGGTCGAATCACCTTTGAATTTCACTGACAGCGGCATCATGAAATCGACCTTCACCGTTTCTCGAAATCTGTTTTTCGCTGTAGTTTCACCTTGATAATACGCCGGATCTAATACGTGAATAGCAAAGTGTTCAGTTCCCATTTTCAAGAACTCGACTTTCTTGGTCTCTCTATTAGGATTAGAAGAAGGCTGTTTTTCTTCCTTGACGAACAAATTTGTAGATTCCATTTTGATTTTCCCGTCAGTTATGAAGGCTTTCTGGGGATGAAAATCATCAGGATTTACGTCACATATGAAGATGTTATTCTTGAGGTCCGTGCTTCGGGCAAAAATGTGATTTTGAAGTTTAACTTTTAGATTGTCCGTGAGAATAACCACACCGCTGATTGGTACATTTTCGCCGACTATTTCTATATTCTTTTCGCAGTTACGCGGAGACAAACTGTTATCCGTATTTATTCTCCAGCAGTTTGCCGCTTCTGCCAAGATAGACGCTTCTTTGGCTACGTTGCCGTGTTTGTTTAATGCAAAAGTAAATTTGCTGGTAGCTCCTAGCAGCCAACTTAACAAGCTCGCTGGTGATTGTCCGGTATAATCTTTGATAGAAGGCGGTAACGAATACAGCGGTGGAGCACGATCCCACATCTCTTCGACCAATCTGTAACACAAGCCCGCATGCATACTCGTGTTTTTCAACTCGTTTTGATAGTCCAGGTGTTCGTAGTAATTAGCCAGAGTGTTTTGTTTCGCCGCATTTGTCGTTTTGATCGAAGAAATATCGCCGGCTTTCAACAGCTCGTCGTGTATTCCAGCTAAATATTGGATCAGTCGTTTAGTCACCTTCGACTGAATTTGTAAGAGATCGTGCATTTTTATCTTGTTCTCTAATGTATAATAACCCACAGTAGGAACGCTCGTTCCCGGTTTGACTCGATTAGCAGCCACCCTGCTACCGTAAATGTATTTACAACTGACCACTTTCAACGTATTGGCTTCGGTTTCAACGTGAACTTGTTGAACACATTGACCTAAAACGGATTCTGATAATTTCTCGAACTGGTCAATTATAACGTTGATATCAAACACCAATTCTAGCTGTTCGTGTACGAGCTCTGGAGTAAGATTCTTGTGAAATCTGAATTGCTGTAACAAGTTATACAAGCAATGCACGATATTCTTGTTAAACATCACATTTTCCGTGATTTGGCCACTCGTATTGTTTTCCTTCGGTCGCGTTGACCGGTTAACGTGAAGCATAGACATAATGGGTTAGATGATTCCAACGTATTTTACTTTGATTCCTTTTAATAGTTTTTTTGAGTATATAACTGCGGGTAAAACTATGGTGCCGCGAAATCCCAGAAAGAATGAAACTCTTTAAATTTGGCCGGGTTTTCAAGAAGTATCGAATAGAATATTATCGTAAAGTAGTGTTAAAAAATCCAACCTTCTTTATCGAACAACTTAATGAGACGGCGGCAAATAATCATCTCCGAAAAGACATGAAGGAAATATGCTTTTATCCCGCCTTACTCGAAAGCTCTTCGGATATTAAATTGAATAAACTGTTGCTGATTTTAAGTGTGGATACGTTTTTCTTGTGCAACGGCGAGACAATCACGGACAACAAGAAAGTCATCGAGTATCAGCTTAAGCTTAAAACCATCAGCGATCATTTTTACAAAGAATGCTACGCAAGAAATGCCGAATACGAAATGCGAGCAAACGAGGCCTATGCCGAAATAAACTCGCTGCTAGCCGCAACGAAATCAGCGAACAGTAAACGGTTTAGAATTTCTCCTTTCTTCAACTTTTGGCACACCAGTTGTATTAAGGATCATTGGCAGTTGTTCGAATGTCAGCTCGAAACGGACGACTGCGTCCTCGTAAAATATAGGCTATTCAAGAAAAAACATAAGAATTACTGCTTTAATCCGTGTCTTTTATTTGGAGCGAATAAAGAACAGTTACAAATAGGATTAGATACAGACGAAAACTATTACTACTGTTGGCTAAAAATTGGACTTTTGATAGACGCTGGCAAAAAACAAGTTGATGTTAAGTCAGACGACTACTGAAGTACGACTGAAAGCCTCGCGAAAATGCTGGAGTAGAGCTTTCATTTTCTTGGTGTTGGTGTATTTGACCATCGATGCTTTAAGCTTGGTACCAAAAATCTGATTTACGCACATGGCCGCGATGTTTACGGAAACGCGTTTGGGATGCTCATAGATGATTTTCAATAAACGCCAGCATGCGATCTCGTGCTTATGTACAATCTTGCTGTTGATGAGTCTAAAAGTAGCGAATGCGTACTGCTCAAACACGGGGCCTATTGTCTGTGTCCGTTTTGAATGGTAAACGGTCTTTGTCTTTTTATACGACATCAGTTTCATCGAGCCGCCATGTGCCGTCCGATCAGCCTCGCTTCGATTATAGTCATCGTAGAAAACGTTAGGTCTGTCCGTTTTGTATTCCCACAGGTCGTAGCTGCAAAACATATAGTCATCAACGTGATGACATAACTCACTTTTGTCGTTAATCCGGAAAGAATCAGCCGCACGAATTTTCAAAACGTTGAAATTATCTTTTAGAAACTCATATAGCTGCGGAAACTCGTCTAGATTATACGCTGGGTTTGTCATAGGGACCGGCAAGAAGTTCGTGTTTGTATTGCTCAACGAGTCCGAGAATAATTGAGAAACAACCGCTTAGCGTGTTGTCCTCCTCTAAGACGGTAAATCGAGACGAGATGTCGCGAACTCGAGCAAGAAAGGTTTTGAAGTCTGTTTCTGTCGCAAAGCTAACATTGAACCTTTTCAATTCTCGTGTTAACACTTCGCTTTCCATAAAGATATCTGGCACAGTAGCTGTGACCGCGGTTTATAAAGGACCGAGGAATGAAGAAGATGATAACATTATTTTTTATTAATAAATACTGTCGATCAGTCGTGCTATCTCATTTCATTAGCACTAAGGTATGGAGGAACGACACAGGACTGCTTTCAGAAAGAGTTTGTCCAAAGTAACTCGATCATTTCCTTACGATCACGACGGATTTGCTGGTGTATTGGACTTTCTCTCATCCAACGACATTTTAACAAAATATATGAGAGAAGACATAGCATGCGAGCGAACGCCGACGTCGAAAATTCGAACTCTGATGTATCTCTTGCCTAAACGAGGACCGCATTGCTATAGATTGTTCCTCCAGGCTCTAGAATTAAATGGTTTCAACAGTATTGCGGACCTGATTCAATCATATGTTCACCCGGGAACAGAAAACGCGCAACAACGTATCCGGCAGCCGTCAGATGCTCATCAACATTCGGACCAGCAACCATTTATCCAAACCCAGTTATGTTTTCAACAATCCGTCGGTGCACAACCAACTGACAATGAGACAAGAACGTGTGACATCTGCATGGATAAACAAAAAACGGAAGTACTGATACCTTGCGGACACACATTTTGTTATGCTTGCGCCTATACATTTATTCAACAGAAACAATGCGGTATGTGTCGACAAAACGTCGTTACCAGTAACAACATTTTCCTGTGAGACTCTAAAAATTGAGAAAGAACTGCGTTAGCTTGTACGACATTAATATGTAGTTAAACTGGACTGTGGAATGGTGACTGTTCAAATACAAAATAACTGAGCAGGGACAAACGAAAACCACGTCAGTTTTGATGTCGAATAAAAGTTGCTTGTATCCACCGCTGATGTTAGTTATTTTTTTCCCCATATGCCTGCAATTCCGAGTAGCCGTATTCTTGCTGCATAGCACTTGAATGTACGGAGAAGTCTTAACGAGATAATAAGGTTCTTTGTACCTGCCCTCATCTAGTTTTACTAGTTTAAAATCAACGTCCGTTTTTAGCATGCTCCAGTCGTAACAGCGTATACTTATGGGATTGAAATAGAGCTGGTGAACGGGCTTACACATCACGCTACTTACATCGTAGCAATCGTAGACCGTATCTTCATCTTCGGCCGCAGATTCCTCAGTTTCCACAATGGTCGCCTTAAAGGAATATATGTTGTTTCCAAGAGTATACTCCTGAAAGACGAGAAGATTAGTGTAGCTTTGAAGTTTGTATTTTCGGATGGATGAGTAGACACAAACGAGATTAGTTCCAGTATATAAAGCTAACATAACGTGGGCATTATTCATGAATGTACTGTACGAGTCAAACGTTTCCATTGTGCATTCGTATTTCCAGTAATGATGTTCTACGAGAGTTTTAGCTCCCAATACACTAGGGCAAGAAAAGAAATCCATACTCATAATCTGTGTTTTCGTAAAATATGACGTAGTTTTCTTTTTCTGGTACGATAATATTTAAATATCTTGAGTGGAATTTGACGATGTACATCGCTTCATTATCACGGTCTTCCTTGCATATCTTGATTTCCTTCGAAGTCTTATCCAAACATATGATGAAGTGCGTATCCAAAACGTCGTCATTCAGATACCTGTTTTGTAGAGATTTTACCAGTGCACCGATGAAATCGAACGTTTCCTTCGGTGTGAATTTTGACAAACTGTCTTTATATATCAATTTCAAATGCTCGGCATCGTCGATGTATATCGCCGTCGAGTTAAACAATTGAATGAAATGCTTCCACAAACTCCCAACAAATTCGTGAATTGTATGTCGCGGATTTACGTTCGAACAATATGAATAGCATTCTTCGACAAGCTCCAGCTCCGTTTGTTCATTCTTATACACTAGTCGCACTCGCTCGTTTGGATCGTTATCATCGTGATAGTAATAGGGTCCGTATTGTGTTTTTGCCCAGTCTTTGAATTTCTCGGAGCAGAAAAGTGAATCGCTTTTGTTGTGTTTATTTAAGATGAGTTCACCTCGATCCGATACATCGTACGTAATTTCTGCCAGCTCCTTTTCGCATACGATTTTTCGAAATACGCCTTCAATGTCTTCGTTAGTGTTCTCGGAATAATTTCTGTGCACTTTAACTGTCGAATCTGTTTCAGAGTTCCCTAGTAAATCAACGGCCGACATTTCCAAGTCGATGAAAAAAAAGTATAAAAACGGATTGAAGTTGCACGGCAAAATGACTTGATATAAATATACGGGGGTTTCGTTTTCGATAGATTGGGAGATTAATTTCGCACCCTCGTATTCAGTAAAACAATAATTTGGTCCAAATATCACATAATTGCCGTGAATAAGTTGCGGAGAAGCTATAACGATATAATCCTGTTTTGGATGCCAGTCCTCAATTTCGAGTATAGTAGATGAACTATCGACTATGGAGTCTTCCAATGTAGAAGTGTACGACATTATCAACGGGTTAGATAACTTTATTCTTACGAATTCAACCAGCAGCAAGATATGTAACAAGATCTACTTAACATACAAAACACTCTTGAAAAAACGCGGATTCACGAAGACAGCAGCTTGCGTCAATTCTGCCAAACTGAAATACTTAAAAAAGTCCTTATCCTTGAACAAAATGGCTGCGGAAGAAGAAGCGTATTATGCAGAGCACATTCATAAAATGATCAATGTTTTGATCGATGTAATTATCGTTTTTATTCACGATGGCGAACCAGATAATACGAATCCCCTCAAATTTATAAACGATCGCTGGCCTAGTTTAAACGAATACTGGAAAAACGCCAATACAAATACAGCTTTAGACGATTCTTGGATAATATCGACAATGGAATTACAGGCTGCTAAGCAGCCGAGTAACTACAAATTGGTATACAAAATGTTCGTCCTTTGCTGCGTCATTCGAACAGAGGTGCTTCATTTACCCAAACAGAGCTATTCGTCTTTGCCGCATTTCAATACGCTTTACACTCAGTGTAAAATTTAACTATATGTATCTAATAAAATCAGAAGACGCATATTGATCATCGCATCATGACGAACAATATTGTTCATTTTTCATTCGTTAGCGAACAGCTAATCGAAAATAAGGTGTCTTTAATATTCGACAATGATCTTAACGCATACAAAGGAAGCGTAAGCATTGCCAATTTAAAATTCCCCTTGCTGGCGAATTTAACACAATTGCAACGGTTAAATTCAGAAGGCAAACATAGATTCGAATTGCTGTTTTCGTGCAATGAAAAGGATTTGGTGAGAGTTTTTCTTTACGAGGAGCAACAAAAGATGTACAGTAACAGACACAAGTGTATTCGATTAAATGAACAAGTCATTTACAATTTATTGTATAAAAACAACTGCGATGAAGCTACTCTTTTTTTCGACGGAAATAATTTCGACTTCATCTATCAAACAGATACATTCAACAATTCGGTGTTAAGTACGATGTGGAATTTCGTTACTTCTCTGCCAGCAAAAATAGTGTATGTCGTCGTAGCGTCCTATAAAGCGTATACCATATTCGGTTGGTTGATGACATTCGCTAAATGATTATCCCAACAACTGACACTCGTGCAATTTAAATCCTGGCAAGTTGCAGCCTTTCGTGCGTTCAAATATCTTGTAATAAATGTACTGTTTCAGAAATAAATCGGTTTCACAAATCACGTTTTCGTTTATAATATGCGAATAGCCGAACGTTCGAGCAAATCGGATGATTGAAGTAAGTATTTCATTCACATAAGTTCTCACGTTAATTTTCCCCAGGACATGCTTGGGTCGTACGTGTGAAGTAGGTTCTGCAGCATTAACTTGATATATAGGATTTTCTGAATGTTCGGAAGACGAATAAAGAAAATCAGTCACTTCGTTGATTCCATAGTAAAAATAATCGCTGGAGTTCAGTTTCCTGGACAGTTTAACGTAGAAGTCTGATTCCGTTAAGGCGGTGTTATTTTGGATGATGTTGGGTAGATCGATCGTTTCAGTATCCGTATTTTTTATCATGAACAGGTAGACGGCCTGTACAATTTTGGGAGCGGCTGAAAATGGAGGATAAGATAAACCTTTGATAACCGGAATTTCCGTACGCTCGTCGATTCCTGCGTAGGTATGGATGTTTTTCATGTTGAAGCTTGTTAACTTGTGCTCTAATCTGAGAGAATAGCCAGACACCGGTACCGCAATCAAATCCGAGCTAGAAAAAAAGCTGTCAGTGCACATACCAAAAACGTGCGAACTGTTTTGCTTGTAGGTCTCGCACATCACGTTAACTGTTTCGTTAAAGGTTTGATGAAACAATTCGGGATAGTAGCGCTTGCTCATACCAAACATGGTAGTTATAATTCGCTTAAGCTTAGGAATCGCCTTTCTGCATTTGACCAGTCTCGAGAAGACATTCTTCATACCAGGATCATTAAACGTTCGTACTATTGTAGATGCGAAGAAATTGCTGAAATCGTACACATACACTGTACGGTGTCGATCTGGCAGTTTTCGTTTCTTCAGATACACGACTCCTTTCTTCAACATAAACTTATGTTTGGAAAAGAACCTGTTTTTTACTGTTTTGAGAACCCTTCTTAATTTCTCTAACCGCACTCTCGGTAAACATATATCTAGTTTGACATTATGTTCATTGAAGAATTTTCGTCGAATAGTTGGGTGATTTGTATAAAATGAACCACCGTGTTTCTTCTTTCTCAGCTCTTTTGCGAGATCTCCGAGAGAATTGTAAGAGCCTATTATTTCATCGGTCTTTGAAACCATAATCGTGTGAGTACCGTTAGAAACGAGTAACTCGGGCGATTGATTACTGCCGGCAGTCGAAGGTATCATATTATGTCGATAGGCCGCGAAGTAGCTGAATCTTGGGACGAAACATATTTTCCTTAGTTCTATATCTAATGTTGGGTCGTTGGTTGCCACGACAAAATCTGATGTTTCTTCCAACAAGTACTTAACCAAGGTATCTTTACCGTGTTTGATGAACGAGTATGATGCCAATTTCGGTACGTAAAATGTTTTGTTATTTCGGACTTGTAAAGCTTTCAGGTATTTGGCTTGTATGTAGCTACGAATAGATTCCTTACACGTGAAATCCACTTGCGTTCGAATGAAGTGCTTTAACGAATCCTCGTTCTCATTCGGTTGTTGATTAAGGTATCGCCGTTTTGTGTTTAACTTAATCTTAGTATCTCCGCTCGTGTAGTCGGAACAGTAGTTCGCTTTATCGATTTGTACTTTTTCTGACAGAGTTTTCATAACCATTATGCGATTAAGTTTCATTGGATCTAAACCACCCGGCTCAACGTAGATTGCGTCCTCGAATGGCACGGGAATGTCTTGCATGAAATGTCGAATGGTTAGGGTGTCCTGCGAATTCGAATCCACCATAATTGGTTTGTGGTATCTACAGAGATATGTTTGTTCGTTCTGTACCAGTAATATATATAGACAACCCACGCGATTAGTGGATGTAATTGATTCAAAATCGATAAAATAAGAATTGACCATCAAATGATTAACTGACTGGTGGGCTAAACAATCCGTACTGATCATCATTATAATCAAATAACGAATACAGATCTTCTTCTATATAGTTTGCAGATTCACGACTTCTTGAAATACTGTGTTGAAAAACAACCTGTTTATCGTGTATGAATTCTTTAAGGAATCTTCTGATGAGAGTGTTGATCTTTTCGTCTTCAGTCAAATAATACCAGTATTCTATAAATGTCATCAATAGTCCGATATCTAGATTTTCAATATGTTTTCTGATGAACGTATTGCCAATATCAAACGCTATTTCAGTTGGATGTTCGCATAAATCCCCGAATGTGAAATTTTTATAGGATTTGTCTGAAGGGAATATTTTCTTTATTTCTGTGCGCAGCAATATACTATCGTTTCGATGTTTCACAAGTATTTCGAACAAAGATGAATCTAATTCTATCTCTTCTTGGTCTTGAAGTTGATCGTTTGTTCGAATTAATGAACTCAAAGTGGTTGACTGTCCTATAGAATCGAAGGAAGATATAGAATGGTCTTCACTCGTGGGGTGTTCCCTGTTATCTCGTAGTCGCTCAAACAGACCCCGAATATGGTTGCACGTACTTAATACGGGTATAGAAAATTGATTTTCGTTACAGTAGAGAATGATGTCTTTGAAATAAACACCGTCAGAAGTCAACACATATGGACACGTTTCCTCTTCCGTATTTGTGCGAGCTATAACAGTGTAAATGAAATCAAAACTCGATGTGAATTCAGCTTGATTTCTGATAGCTTGAATTAGAGTACTTATTGGTTCTTCGCTCAAATAGACCATGTAGTGGAATACTCCTTGTCTTTTATAGACGATCAGATAAATAATGCTGCCACTCAAGGCGTACCTATACGTTTTTGCATCCCGTCGAATGATCTGATTTTTTAATCCTGTGATCAAAAATTCAGCAACGGTGTCTACCGCGTGAATCTTGTTGTCAATGAAATTTGATGCCGGTACAAAGAAATTATCCGGATCAGTAACGTGGCCATGCAAGCAGACACCCGTGTTTAATTTTCGGTCATCGTTTAAAATACTCAACGCCGAACACCCAACTATTTGCAGTCGTCTCGACATTTTTCCCAGATCATCGACACATTCATACGTCTGCCTTAATTCGTCGTAGTCAATTAGGTTTATGTCACCCGTAATCTTTTTGTGCTGCTTTACTATTTCTTTATATCCTTCCTCGCGAACGTTTAATAAGGCGATCAAATCGAGTAAGTAGTAGGTCGATAAATCACAACTACTTATACTCGTTTGCAATTTGAATGTCCGCGGATCGAAATGAACTCGAGCAACTAGAAGACCGTTGACTCGCCTATTATGAATGTCGGAATAACAGCTTAAATTGCATGTCATGTATTCTGGAACGTAAGCAAATTCCGTTCCAACAGCGGTATGATAGTCCATCTCGTCGCACAATCTCATTCTGTAAACTATTCGTTTAAATATATATTTTTTTGCGAGCGAGACCAAAATATAAAACCAACACAAACTTAGTGAATCGGGTATTTCTTTTAATCTAATCAGAAACATCTACGGTATTTCGATCGGTCTCTGCAAACGCATCGAGAAGCTGATTTCAAAAGTAGTCTTTGAGGTTATTCAACTTTTTGATAACAAACTGCGGCTTTTGAGAATTCGTCTCCGGCAACAAAGGCTCGGCTAACTGCTTGTCTTCTTCTAGATATATAACCGTAAAATTGATTGCTGGATATTCTGGTTTAAAATACATATCTTTTCGCAGCAAATGAATCGTAATGTCTTGCTTGTTATTTGGCATGTATCTCAGATTTTTTGCCAGTGTTGTTAACGACATCAAAATAATTTGATGAGATGGTATGTCTGCGTAAACATTTTTCAATTTGGTAACCAAATCCGCATTCGCATACGTGTTCGGAGAATTTGGTGATGCGAGCAAACGAAATAGTTGAACGGGGTTGACGTCAAAGAAATCGTTCAGATACACTATGCAAGCCTTATTTTCCGAAGCGTTTTCGACCGCCAAAGACTGTTGCGTTTCGTGCTTAATCAAGACATCATAATTCCCAAGACTTTGTGGAATCAGCTGTACCTCGTATTCTTCTACAGCACATGATAACGGCTCTGGTGGATCCGTACCGATAAGTTTTCTTAAGATTGGTTCGGGGTTTTCTGCGTTAATCAAAGTCATCATGGCATTAGAAACGTTGCTTTCTTTGGACCGTTTGAGTAAATAAAAAGCGAAGATATTTTGGGTTTTGAAGAATACAATGACAAGCTTGTAAAACCGACATAACACTAAATCATCGTTACAGTAAACGTTATCTTCCAAATGATACACATCGGTATATAGGTGAGACAACATGATGCTCCACGCCGAAAAATAAAAGTTAGTTACATAACCTGATGGTTTAATAGTTTTTTTTCACGATAAATGTGTTCTCGATAAACTGCCTGAATAACTCATTAATCAAATGTTCACTTTCGTTGATTTGCATTCCCGCTTCGATCAAAGCAGTTTCGGCTGATTTAGAATCTATCTTTGTTTCTGGCTGACTTTGTACTTGATTGACGATTTGTGGTTCTGGATTGCGCTCACTCGCCTCTTGGGAAGATGTTTGAACAACGGATTGCTGTTGAACTTCTGTCTGCTCTGATGGCAAGTGTTGTTGATTACCGATAGGTTGGTACGTAAACTGCTGTTGAGAAGTAGTTTGTTGGTTAACTTGTTGCGGTATTTGATGCTGGTTCGATGTCTGAAGAGGATAAATAGGCATTTGTTGCTGCGCTTGATATTGAACCGGCCACTGAGATCGGGGAATTTGCAATTGGGGCTGCGCTTGATAAGCAGCCGCCGTTTGATTCGTTACACCCGGTGTATAAGCTTGAGGTTGAAAAGCTGACGGTTGAGTATCGTTTGTAGCAAAACGTTGTTCTGTGTACGTTTGAAAGGGGTTATTTGCGAAGGGCGGCGGTTGGCCATACCGTGATTGATTCATCAAATCTCTATACATATTTGTCTGTGACGCCAAAAAATCGGATTGCATCTGTTTCATTTGAGTTTTAAAATCGTTCATTTCCTGCCGTAATGCATTCGATGGTTGCTGATATTCGGGATTCACTAATGTTTGGGCAGCATTTACTACGGATTCTTCATCCACGCGTGCTATTTTAGATGAAGATCCACTCTGAGTGTCCAATGAACGTTTTTGTCCTCTCTGTTTAGTTAGAGCCGAAGCTATATTACTGATGAGATTAAAAGCGTCACCCATGCTAACGTTATCTTGTTGTTCTCGACTCATCTCGGAGGGGTTTAATGGAGACGAATTGGATTTTGTTGCTTCTTTAATACTTTTATTTTCGCTCTCTCTTCCAGCACAAATAAATTCGGTATCGGTCTCTCCGCACAGTAACGCGTCTTTGAACAATAGCTCATTTCTTTCGTGGGCCAGTTTCAAAGCGTTGCGAGTATAACATCCTAACACAATGTAAAAATCCGTTTCGTTATTAGAATATCGGTGTGGGGTCGAATTGCTGGCGTAACTGTATTTAATCAAAGTTCCTCTTCGTGCGCCTAAATCTACTAACGCTACGTGTTTTATGGATAAAGAGTCTTTGTCGTGCGCTAAACTAAAACAAGAAAAACAGGCCTTTAGGTAAAGGAAAGGTGATGGTGTGGCTTTGGTAAAATACGTGATGAAATCCTCATTCATCTGATATTGACATTCCAAAAAAGCGAGATTGTCAATGATTCCTCTACAATATAATCCCTTGTTGTCTATCGTCAGTTCGTTTATAGAACCGATAGTCAAATCGACGCGAAAATTCACGTGTGAAACAACCAGAGGAATTGTTCTTTTTTCATTCTTATCAATGATTTGTTTTGCCAGTGATTTTGTGATAACGTATTTTGCGCTGGATTCTTTTACATTGAAAACAGACAGGTATCCGCTTACTTCGACACACCGGTACATAGCGAGTAGTATTCTCCGTAGAACTTCTTATTGAGTTCCTTTTCACAATGATGTAAAATGCCTTCGGGAACAACGCACTTGATTTTCACGAAGTACTCCGGTGTCGACTTATCGTCTCTGTTCAAATAAAGATAAAATATAGAAAGTTCGATATCACCCACTTGACCGTTGTCGTTGAAAACAAGACACTGCCCAAGCAACTGTTTCCCACGATTTGAAGTGAAGAAATTCACATATACTTTTTTCTCGAGGCTCTTGAACTCAAACACATAGGCTTCGTTTGTCGTAAAGTTTTGAATAGAAATCTCGCAAGACTCTTCGTATCTTTCCAGCAAGCTTTTCAGTAGAGTCGCGGTTATCCAGTTCACCTTAGGATCGCCGTTTTTTTTGGTGAGAAGGAGAATATATGGCTTTTCGTTTGTCGAACCGGATACGAAATGTCTGTTTTTGAAAGCTGAGTGAAGGAGATTCTGCAAATCAACCTCTGCGAATACATCGCCTTGAATCTCGAAGTTTTCTGGAGTAAGAGTTGTTTTTACCTCAGCAATACCTTTTGCTATTTCTACATAGTGGTACATTTTGGGTAACCGTTCAGAAATTGCCGACCGCTTTATTATCAAGTAATCGGGAGTTGCGCCAAAACAAGGAATGCTATGCAGCACCAGTTTACCAGAAGACATGTAAAAGTTATCGGTGTCTGTTTTGTTCAAGTAAGCCAGCAATACTTCTTCGCCTAGATGTCCATACTCTAAACATTCGGATTCGAATGGTATGCCTTCGGGTTTTCCTGTCGACATTTGGCAGTCCAAAGACCAGTATCTGTCGCGCAAAAAATCCAAATGGAAAACGTTCAAACTCTTGCATCTAGTATTGATGTAGTTCACGATATGATCGTTTCCAAAAAAGTGTCTTTTACTACTTAACCAAAACATTTTATTTAGTTTGCTTTCGGAATAGACTTTCTGAACAAACTCATGTATCGTTACGCACCCATCAAATTGCCCGATGTCGCTTATTTTCGAACAGGCTTGTTTAATTTCTTCAAACAATCGGTCTCTGACACCCGAAAGATTTGTCACACCGTAGGTCTCGAGCAAATATCTCGAAACAACGTCTTGGTCCATCAGCAAATGTTATAGAGAATGATCGTGTGAGCATAAAATTCTCTATATATTTCTTCTAAAGAGTGTTTAAAATAATGCATAATTGTCTTTTCAAACCGTTCACATAAATACGATGTGCCTAGGCTTCAAATTCACAGTAACCTTAGCGATGGAAGCAGCACAAACCGAAATCTCCGGAGTCGTTGATCGGCTTGTTTCCAATACTCCGATTTCAGGAGTCGACTTCAAATGCATGCGAGAATTTTTCGGTGAGCAGGAAACGAAACTGTTGAATAAGGCCGTTAGAGAAAAGGCCAAGCAGTTAGCGGAATACCTGAACGCAAAACTGACGGGGTATACTCGGCGATTAGATTTAGCCTTCTACAGTTTCGACACGTCTAATGACGAAAAAGACTGGTATAAGACGAAAGGATTGTGGCTACAGTTCAACGATTTTGGGTTGCTTTTTACTTTCACCCAACACTGGCAACCAACTCCCTACTACAGC
This sequence comes from Cyrtodaria siliqua, assembly GCA_037043455.1. NCBI lineage: Eukaryota > Metazoa > Mollusca > Bivalvia > Adapedonta > Hiatellidae > Cyrtodaria > Cyrtodaria siliqua. The sequence continues at coordinate 266,118 of JAWPHD010000453.1, read as the reverse complement.
GAGGAACTGTTACATGTGGGAAACTCGCACTACGAATTGCGTCTTTTGATGCAGGATCCTGGTAAAAAGCTAGCAGTCAATGAAGCGTTATTGATTGCCAGATATTGTCTAGAGCATCTACCGTTCGATCGAGAGGTGGTGTCCAAATTTTCACAACTAGCTTTTGGAATCAAGGCAAATATTGGTCGACGTAAAGTTACTGACCATTTTGTAAACGACGAAATATCGGATCTTCTAAAGCAATGCAAAGAGGACCTCCGGCAAAATCATTCCGATAACGATGAATGTTGGACCAACGCATGAACAGATTTATTTAGTATTAGTACAAACTGTTCAGAACTCAACGTGCAACGACGATGAAAGTATACTATTATTTCCTGATTCCTGTGAAAGACAAAAACGTCGAAACTGTAAACGACCCATCGTTAAACTTTGTTCGTATGAATCCTCAGATTTTTAAAACCTTATCATCGCACGTCGACAACGTTGCAGACACGTTCTACTTTCTTTTGAAAAGTATAGACGAACCTTCGGTGGAAGTGAATTTCGATTCCTTGGATACCTTTCTGTCTAATAAAGACAACGGGAAGAAGCAACAAGGAGATATTTTGGATGCTGTTTTGAGCAGTTTCGAATACAAATCGACGAGTTACGAAAAGTACCTTGCTATTGCTCAGTACCCATTACTCGTCATCAGATCTGACGAGAGAAAAATAAATGTGTATTATCCGAAGAGTTCTTTTGATGTTTTCAATCATTGTTTCTTACATTTTTACCAGTTCCTTCATGTGAAAGAGCTGCACGAATGTAGAAGAAAAATTGATAAAGTCGTTTTGCTGAGTGACAAAGGGTATCGACCAGGAATTCATTCAAGCGCCAAATTCGCCATCTGCTGCATTCACAATATCCTAATCGAAAATCCAAGCAAGAAAATTTCAATATTAAAGCACGATTGTAATCGACCAGAGTGCGCCAGAGAAAAGTTCGACAGCAGTTTACATCAAGTCGTGAATCTGTTGTTAGGCTAAATGACAACGACGTGCTGTGTCTACTCGCCCGAAGAGGACGCGAATTTCGTTCAACATCTTAAGCTGATCGAAACCCACTCGCCGCATTTGAGACTAGGATATGCGATAGGTGGAAAACACAATCGCAACGTAGAAGATATTTTTTCGACAGAATCGCAGAGCTCAACTGCCGTTTTTATACGATCTTACAACTTTGTTTCTCACTACAATCGGATACCGAACACGTTCTTTTGGGTTAATCCAAAATACAACGCCACGCATTACCAGAACAAGTTCTTTGCGACCGAAAGCAAACTAGATCGGGAGCGAACAAGTCAAGTACTCAAACCAATGATTCCTCCAAATTTCATCGATGATTTTAGTATTTTGTCGCAATGTCATGAGATAAAAAACTACGCCAGATGTTCTAAAAGAGTATCTATTTTCTTGAGGTAATCGCACGCAAAAATAGTATATGTAGCGTACATGCCAATTATCGAGACTGATATTGGTGACATCTAAAGATATAGCTCGACGTTTTGATAAATATGATGTTACAATGAACAAACGAAAGCAAGAGCAGATATCCGCAAGCGAAATAGAACCAAAATCTTTGAAGAAGCAAGACAATAGAGATGATAGGTTATACTATTCTTTTACCAAACCCGCTGTTCTGGGTAAAGGTTCGTTCGGAAACGTGCAAATTTGGTATAACTATTACAATCATATTCTGTGTGCGGCAAAAATCTTTAACAATAATAACGACTATCTCAAGGAACTCGATCGAGTGAAAATCTTGAATCAAGAAAATATCATCAAATATGTGACTTCCATTGACGACCAACACGTGATTCTGTTCAGCCTTTTCGAGCACACCTTGGAGGAGCTACTCGGGAATCGCACAGAAAATGTCTGTGGACTGTCTGAAGAATTGGTGTCGTCCTTAATAAAAGACATGAGCAATGCCTCGGATTACTTGATAAATAAGATACACGTAGTGCATCGAGACATTAAGCCGTCAAATATTCTGTTTGATTGCCAACGGAGTTCGTTCATTCTTACTGATTTCGGCTTGGCAATAGAATTTGATCCAATAAGATTAGTTTATAAGGATATTATCGGTGGAACGAAAAATTTCATGCATCCTAATGTGTTGAGCATAGCAAGCGGATCTCCAAATACCGCGAATGAAATATCGATACATTCAGAACTGTGGTCGTTAGCCGTGACTTACTTTTTGGCTGCTACGGGGAAATATCCCTACGAAACTACGATAAGAGACAAATGGATTCAGATCGCATTTAATAAACCCGAAGGCAGTTTTTGGATCAACGAAAAAGAAGAATACATGTACGAATTGACGGGTTATAACAGACTGACTTCTCGTTTTAGGACAGAGGTGCTTTCTCCATTGTTGATTTACATGATGTCTACCGCAGCAAACTTTGGAGATTACTTTTCCCGAGTTGAGCAGCTGCTAAACAGTGTCCACATATTTGATGTAAGATCCTTTAAACTTATATCATGTAACATCGGTCAGGACACTCTTTGCACCTTCGTAGTAAAATCGTTTGATTATCAAAACGCCTTAATAGCTTATGAGAAACGCCTTGTATCTGAGACATATGCGACCGTACCGAAGACTTCAGAAGCTTTTCCCGTCGTCGTATACGATTACAAGATCAAATCGAGTTTTCCAGACATCAAAATAAATCTCAAATACCAAATATTTGAACCAGCACAAGTTTTCTTTGCGGACCCGTTGGCCAAGCACAAACAAAAAGAAGTGAAATGCGTGTTCGCCAACACTCTGGAAGCAATTGAAACTTGCTCCAAATATATACAGTTATCGATGGAGCTGGCTTCATTATGTCACGAACGAGTGAAGACAAAGCAGATAGAGCTAGAGGTAAAATCGAGGTGTTTCGAAACTGAAGTAAACGAGTTTTTCAGACTTCACGCACCAAATAACCAGTTTAAAGATTTTGTGACTGACATGTATTCCAAACAAAGAGCGGCACTAGACAATTTCAATCCATATGTATTGGAAGATGGTGAGCTGTTAAAAAATCAAGATGTTAGCTCCTTCCGACAGCACGTGCAATTGCTTGATCAAAATAAATTTCGACCAACACTCAGACAGCACGTACAAGAAATACAAGATTCTATGGATAGGGCTATTGATGCAGTCCTCGAAATCATTGTTGGGTTTTTGAAAGGATATTCTACATGGTTTGAAGAAACGATTCAACGCATCTCAATCTTAGATATTTTAATCGATGAATCAACATTTGCAATTGCTGAGCTAAACAGCCAGATAGTGAATGAAATTCTCAAAGTAGGGCTGGGCTAATGTGCCTTATTTGCTAGTTTTACCCTTTCCATATTTGAGGCTTCTGTTAAAAAAGCAAACTTTATCACAATGTACATGAATATAAAAATAAATGTCATCGAGGATGCTGGCTCTGGATGTCTTCTATCGAATCGATCGTAATACTCAAACATCCACGCACCTATTAGCGTGAGAATCGTCAGGTGTGGCATAATGATAGATTTTGTAAATCGACGATATCGGAAGTCGAAGAAACTGAATATCGCCACAAAGACAAATATACCCAAACTCAGCAAGGACAACTGAGTCGTTGCGACCATGTCGTACGCTATGGCTATCGAACGAATAAAGTAGGCGTTCATCATGGCGAACATGTTGAATAGCTGCGAAAATAAGTAGTTGCCCAGAATTTGATAGTTCATGTATCTAAACCAACCATTTTCCATCATTTCATCCGTCGGCTCTTCCCGATTGATAGAATCGACGTCTTCATCATCATTATTTGATGACGGGTTCAACGTTTCGTAATCGTAATAGTCTCGGTGTGCGCGCTTCCAAAACACACACATTCGCAGGAGTCTCGTAACGGGTTTAAAATGAGAAACGGTGACCAGAGAATAAACGAATCTTAGATAAAACCAGTATGTCCAAAATAAAGTGGCGCAGAACAAACATAACATGAGCAAAAGCAGACACAGCTCCGTTATCGGCGTGGCATTGAAAACGTTGTGTCGAATAACCAAGGCATGTACTCCGTTTAGCGTTAGCGCGTTAAAGTGAAACACAAATACCAAATAAAACTTAATCTTGTATAAATTCACGAACTCCTTAGTTCTGATTAGTCCATAGGTAATAAATGCGAGCGAACATAAAGAGATTGTAAGGTTGTTCAAATAAACGGCATTTCCTTTAAAATACATCAAACCACTCATCATTGTGTTGTTTTCTTCGTGAAGTCATAAATAAATGTTCCAGTCGTTTGTGTGTATTGATATACTTTATTTCTCAATAACATGTTGAAATATGTTCTGACAGTAGACTCGTTAGGATGATCAGATATTTCCCCGCGCTTCTCTGTGGTATGTGAATATTTTGATACGTCGATATACTCTGATGCTCGGAGAGATCGTTCTTACCGATGTCGTAATGGTAAATATTCACCTCGGATGTCTGGTTATCAGCTAGCACGCCGATGACTCCGCCAGAATCTTGACAAGTGTCGGTCTTGAGAGCACATTTGTATTCTTCAATAGCATAGAAAAGACAGTCTTTGCCGAAGAATGTAAAATCGTATCTAGCAGATTCTACATGCTTCCACGGTGATACCAATGTCACATTCTCGGGCGTTAGCGTGACTTCTGAAATTAATCGCTCTGTTTCATCTGACATCAGCAAAACAGTATGTTGGTCGGCCGTTGTGGCGATTCGAGAAGTCGATGCACCCGATGGAATGCTAGTGTAGGTTATTTGACCGTTGTGATCGTTTATCAGTTTCACGCCTCCTAATGTTTGAGCATCTTTGATGAAGAACAGCGTTTCATTCATTACGCAGTACTTGTTGTCCCGCAAGTACGGTATTGCTTCTTTGACCGCCTCTGGAATATACAGCGTGGACCAGTTTTCGCCGTTATAGTAATGAGCGAAGCAAGGAGAATTGACGTCCAGACAAATAACGACATGCGGTAGTCTGTAATCGCGAGCAACTGGTTGTGAGCCCGCTTTGCAAATAACTAGCTTCGTTAAATAGTCATTCAAACATGTACGAGCTTCGGTCGTAGATTGTAATCTCAATTGTTTTAAATGCGTTAAACGTGCCCGATACATTTGTTTTCGCAGATGATCGAACAAAGGTGTGCCCTCGTACAATTTAAGATGATTGACGAAATTAACTACCTCAAATAGTGAGCTTTGTTTCACAGAAGCACCTATCTGATCTACTAGCGGTTGAATAGACCATCGTTTTGCAAATTCGTACAGTTCATAATCGGGGTTTGTTTCCGTCCGTTTAGATGAAGGGTCAAGAATGTATGATTTTAAACGATGTAGAGCTTCAATTGATACGTTCGTTTCTACAATTTCCCCACAGAATTCGGCTAGATTGGTAGAAACGTCGTTTACATCTGCGAATGGAATGGCCACATAGTTTTTACCTCGTTTATCCAACAAGACAACCGAGTATTTCAGTTTTGTTAATGGCTCCGATGGAGGTAATGCTGTTTGACAAAAGCCATCGAAGTCGTCAATATCCATTCCCTCCACCCCAACATCATTCATTGACCTGTTTCGTGTGTACGATTTGACGGGGAAAAATCTAAACGTATACCCGTCTTTCATTTGCTCTCCTGCGAACAAAAATGCGTACACAATATGCTTATGCTTGTTTTCTTTTTCTCTACCAGCGGGTGAAAACACATAGGGTTTAGAAAGATGGTCGACATCGAATAACAGTATGGCTGTTTTGAACAAATGAGCCGCAATATAGACGTCGACGATAGAAGCCTGTCGGTAGGTTTCTACGGCCGTTTTCATGTATTCGTATACATTTGGAGTGCCATCTTGCGAAGACCGCTCTTCTTTAAACATTTCGCTAAAGTAAGCAGCGTTAGTTTTTGCGTGTTTCATTACAGCTATTCGAATCAGGTTCGCTTGGTTTTCTGTACCAAATATATACACCGATAAGGATCTGTAAAAGCTGTCGAGTGTCGTTTTCAAGGGCCTAGTTTCGAAAGGGCCTTTGCTGTCCACTTGAAAATATTGTCGAAGCCCAGTAAACGGTGTATTGGGGACAACCATGCGCCAAACTTGTTTGCTGAGATTATTTCGTTGTCGGAATGTTATGGGCAAAGGAAGATTTGTTTCTGAATACATTTCCATGATTTGACTTCTCTTGAAATGAGAGAAATTATATGCTGTTCAAATACGTGTTTTCACAATCGAACTTTTTCAGATCATCGATATGAACGATTCCTTTAAATAGTTTATTTGTTCGCATCTCTCTCAAAAGAATAAATCAGTATTTAAACAAGTATTCTATCGCGTTTTCATTCAAACATATCATGGCGTGTGAGGCAACAGATTTCTTTTTTTCGAAGGCGGAGATGCAATTAGAAAGCGAAACTTTGTGTCACGATGACATCCTCGAAATGTTAAAAAATTTGGAATATTTTCACATCAAGCTTGCATATCTGACCGAGAAATTAAGATATCGAATCACAGAAATGGAAGCAAAGGAAACTGTTCCCAGATACAAGCAAATTACCGGATTGACCTTTGAAAACTTGAGTTTGGATATATCGAGAGTGTATGTACGACTTCGCGACAATAGTAAGATAAAATCCAAACGATGTGGTGTCAGAGTTTCTTTCGTTCTAAAATCTAAACTAATCCATTGTATCGATGTAGTACTCGAATATGACGACGTTCAGTTAAATGGTGATCAAAATACTCGTACGTATTCAAACGAACATGCGTCAAATTTCGTAGTTTCCGTTTTTGAATTTTCCGACTTGGAAACATCGACACACTTAAAAAAACAGGCAATGCTGATTTTTCAAAAGGTTATTCGAGGCATTGGAATTAGTGAAACATTCGATGAAGGCATGATGCCCCTAGACCAATTGATAGCGGTCGAGTATCGATCCTTTTTGTGTTCGAACATAAATCACACATTTCAGAAGGAGTGTCCAGAATTGTATCAGAATATGTTGTTCATGATAAGTGTGTATCAACATTGAAAAAGCCAACAACATTCAAACATACCGATTTGAAGTTCCAGTGTAAGGGGTTTGGATTCAGTGAACAGGGATCGATTTGATTGGTTGATTATATTCCTATATAAGGTGCGGGAGCTCAAAATCCAGTCACTGCAACTTGAACTTCCGTAAAGATAAGTAGAATCATGGCGAGTGCAATAATCAGTTGGCTGATCAACCTTCTTCGGGTAACACAATCCACGAACGTTGACAACAAATCCTCAACTACTAAGCCCATCTACGGATAATTAACTATTTAAGCGTGTTTTTTTACCGAACTTAGGAATTTACTATTGTTCAGTTGACAACGAAAACCATGGATTGTTTGGTATTTTTATTTTTCGCCGCATTGGCAGCTACGGCGTATTGCAAAGAATGCGACTGCGGTGCACACTGTGGTCACTTTAAAGGATTTGAGACGGATGAAAAATGCTATTATATTGCCGACATCAATGCTAGTCACGGAACTCAATTTCTCATCAATAACGAAATTCACGAAAAGTTAATTGTCGACAATGTCTTAAATGGTGCGACATCAAGCAATGAAATACATTTTGCGACCGACCAAAGTTATCGCTTGAATCGCTTTAATACTACATGTTTAGTTTCCGATTGCTCGAAATCAGTCTACGTTTCTACATGTCATTGTACATTGAATGCCGTTGAAAAAGTGTGGTCGCAAGTAGAGATGTTCTACAACAATTTCCCGGAAATATTTTGGAGCAGCATAGTTGTAGTAATTGTACTGATATCTATCATTATCTTGAAATGTTGCATTTGTTAATCAGAAAAACACGTGCGCCTCCTGCTTTTTATCATCCCAGTATCGAAGAACATACTTGCTGTTTTTACCGTCCGAATCAAAGCGAATGATGTTGATGTTGTTTAGTATTACATCGAATAGAAAACACTGGTCTACTTTACTATTCGATTCAACGTGAGTTTCGTAGAGGAATTCAATTGTGGATTGTTTGTACCAGTGTTGTATCTTTTCGAGAAAAAACAGTCGAAAGTTGGGAAGCTCGACATTATTTGTGCAGTAGAGATCGTACGTTAAGCACAGCAAGCAACTATCTGTTTCTATTTGATTCACCAAGTAATTTCGTAGATGATGTAAAAATGCTTCGATAAGATTAACGTCTCCGTGTTTCAATAGTTCCTTTATTTCGTAGACAAACGGCGGATGCGCAATTGGAAACGACATGCCGCTGTATTTGTCTAGTGTGAATTTTGCACCAGCCAAAATTCTGCCTTGACAGTATGGTCTAGAACACGGTGTTCTAAGCAGATGCAACTTTTCGATTAAATTCATAAACTGAGGATATACGTTGCACTGCTGTTCGAGTAGGTGGATCAGAGCCGTTTGATTGGGAACGATTGCTTGTAGAAAGGTGTCCAGATCATACACATTCAAGTCGTTGCAGTTTTCGCTAATGTTAATATTCAAAGATGTCTGTTGCTGTTGCACGTAATCGACATCACAATGCGGCTTCTTAGTCGCGATTTGAAACAAATATTCGAATGGTTCGACGAGTTCTCTCGTACTCGATCCGTTTTCAGTATTACTTATTACCAGTAATTCAGAATCTTGAACAGTTGAAATTGCCTCCCGCACACAGTTAATCTCGTTGTTGTATGTCATCAACTCATCTAATAAATCGATGCTTATATTTTCCATTGTACCAAAACATGAAACTGTCATGCACGTTGTATCGGCTTTTATACCGGTCTGTTGTTTAAATGAATTAATAACCAATAAATTAGTATATAATCACAAATTCGTGTCTGGTCCATTCGTTTAAGGTACGGTGTACCTTGTGATGGAACGTTTGTTAGATGAATTAGACGAGACTCTATACGGAACAGATACCAACGTTTTATGCGAAAAACTCAAAACGTCCTTCCGAGTTATAAAACACAATTCTGAAAGATTGCCTAACATCTACGCTCGATATCTCAAGGATAAACAATTTTACAGTTTGTTCGTTCGATCTCACATGGGATCAGGGAAGACTTTTCAGCTGAAGAATATCATAAGAAATTTAAAACGTTCCGCTGCTTTGACGAGAAGGGAACTGAAAATATTAATCATTACTCCAAAGCGAACGTTTGCTTCCTACGTAGCCAGTCAATTACCGGGTTTCGTCGATTACAGACACGCTCAACGTCCATATTCTTACACAAAATATCCTAGATTGGTCGTCCAGTTGCAGTCGTTGAAACACTTTAGCGATATTCAAAGCGATTCCTTCAGCATAAAGGGATACTCTCTCGTAATCATGGACGAAACACATAGCATCGTAGAGGAACTATTTTCCGATTTGTCTACCTCCAAGGAAAAACGTCAATGCATGATGATTTTCATCAAGGTATTGAGAGCTATTCCTAGGTGGCTATGTATGGACGCCCATTTATCGATAGACTTGATCAATATTTTGAAGAAAATTGACAACGACAGCGGTATAGACAAACAGCGCTTTTGCTTGATAAACACATATACACGCGACGACTTCAAATTAGTATTTTACAGAAAATGCCTGTATAACAGTTTGATCTTGAGGTTATTAAGAAAGAAACTGTGTAACTCCGAAACGTTCAGCAAATATAAACCTCTTCTGTGCACTCAGCGTATCAGTAACATTGTACTCGACGGGAACGTTGACAAACTAGAAAAAATATTCAGACATATATACGTTCGCGACTTTCTCAAATCCTCAGATAGGAACGATTTATTAGTCGAATTGCATGATTCTCTGAGCCGTGGTAAAAAGATATGTGTCACTACGTCAACGAAACGACAGGCCATTATATTAAAGAATATGTTTAAGGCGTGCGGAGTGAAAGTCGTTCTGATTACGGGCGACAGCTCCGAAGAGAAGAAACGCAATTTTGCCAGAAACCCAGATACATTCATCCGCGGCTGTCAACTATTTATTTACACCACGGCTTTCCAAGTTGGGATCGACGTATCCTCGACCGTTCCGTATTTTGATACGCATTTCATATTTATGGAATGTTCGACTTGTGTAGCTTCGCCGGCTGCTTTCGTGCAAGCCGTGGGTAGAATAAGAACTCTTAAAAGTAAGGAGTATAAGATCGTGGTGATACAAACCAAAAAAGAGGCCACCCGTAAAGCTCCGTTAAACATGAATGACTTGCTCCCGTTAAATCGCAATATAATCATACCTTGCGAAAAGAAGAACGAACACATCTCGAGTCTCTTGATAGACTTCCACTTCAAGGAAAAGTCTTTAGGAAAGAGTACTTATTTATACGTCGGTATGTTTATTCGCTTGCTTTCTTGTAAAGCGAAACCGTACGTAATGATTAATGGCAACCTCTTTCACACTGAAGACGTGGTCAATTTTTCTTCATTTCAGTACTCGTATAAAGACTATGACAAATTTGTTGATCAGTTTATTCTACAATATACGGATGAAATACAAGTCAGTTTGAACAAATACGTGAATCAGATTTGGAAGAAGCTAGAATCAAGCTCTATTTATGTTTCAACGTTGGTGAATAATTTTGACGCTTTTATCAAACTTCCCGACAACATGAGTCGAAGCGAGTGCCTGCTGAAAGTTTGCGAATTCACATCCTTTTCCTATGGGTTTCTGTACTCGTACATTTTCGCAAAGGCGGAAGACTGGGATATGAAAAGTATATATTTCGAAAGGCTTCTGAAAACCTTTTTCTCAAAGTGCGATCTTCGAGATTTACGGCGTTTCAAGGCACTCTTCGTTCACTTCACTAACGTTTGCACAAACACTGGATCTTGTTACTTGAAAATCAACGAGACCGCATTTCAGAACTTGCTTCAGGTTTATAAACTCGATATCATCTCGTGCTATTCGAAGTTCGTGAGTTCCATCATCAGCAAAAATGCCGATGTACGGGATTTGTTTTGCAAGCTACTGTCAAAATCCTTGCATTTGTATATGAATAAGAATAGTGTCGATCTCACCGAAATGCACGCATATACTAAAATTATCGACGTTGACAAATTGTTGAGATATAACGTGAACCAACTTATCAACTAAACTCTAAACTGTCAAACTCCAAACCAGCATAACAGGTCGATGACGGCGTACAGTATGTACAATACCAGTACAAACGCAAAAATTAGTCTAAGTACGAACACCTCACCATCCATTTTTTTATCCACGCTTGTTAGATAATGCAATAACCATTTCAGTCGCTGTAATAGTATAAAAGAGAAATATACCAGGATTAGTCATTTCACTTCTAATCATGTCTTCTTCGAAACAACACCCGGTCCTTCACTGCCAGAACGATGACATTTTCAAGATGTCACTGTATTTGCTGGTTAAAGAATGGCTTACTGGTAATGTATCTAATTACGACCCACCGTCCGAACAATGGGAGATAGATATGATTCGGGAGTCCAACGAAAATATGAACGTGACAACCGTTCCAACCTTTTTGAAGACCAGACAAGTAAATGAGTGCTTCGAACAACTGATAGAGCTTCATGTGCCTGCGCATTTAAAAAATACAGCAAGTCATCGGCAATGGCTTCGATTTACGTACGACCTCCTTCTTGCAGCTGGAATTGACTTTGGTGATGAAATGAAAGAGAGAGTTCGCAAACACGATCTGAGTAAATATGGACACAAAGAAGTTGTTGGTTATGGCCTTATGTTTGGCGAAGGGTCGTTGACGTTTAGAGATTTGTCCGATCCAGCAGAGAAAGTCGAATGGAATTGTTCGGTGAAAAATCACTACGTCGAAAATGATCATCACCCCGAGTATTTCTATCCGATTAAAGAAGACGGAAAGAGAGATAAATCGAGAAGTATTTTAGAACTTAAGCCTGACATTGCAGACCTTGTTATTGGAGAGGGGATATTTGATATGTTGGCTCGGAGAGGAGAATCGAATATGAAAGAAGATCACGACTTTTCTGTCTCGAAATGGCTGGACATTGAAGAAAAGTACCTTTCTCGATACGCCAGTGATGACAAAACATACGTCAAAGAAAAGTTGTATGTGTATTTAATAAAAGCAAAAGATTACTTGGAGAAGAACCGCACTATGAAAACTCCAACCGAACAGTTAATCGTCGAATAGATCATTGCTGACCCGTTCCTCGTTCATTTGATCGTCTTTCAAAAATTGTTCGATTGATATTGAAAAATTTACTGTCGTTGTTAATTTCGATTAAATGATAGCAATAGTTTAAACTGCTGCTCTTCTCTTTGCTTTCACTGCTTTCACTGTCGCACAAGTCTGTTCTGCCAGTTTTCAGGTACCCTGTATTTTTCTCGCAACTTAAACACCTGTAGTTTTCAGGTAGCTTTTCGTTTCCCTTGATGGAAATGTTACTGATAAGTTGAATCAATTCGTTTTGCGTGGATTCAAGAAAACTCATCTTGTCTTCGTCAATATGAAATCGTTTCCAATATCTCGTCCAAAGAGAATCGAATATGGTGCACACGTTTCCTAATGTGTCGTCTGCATTTTCGGAACAAAAGTTATCGTATAAAGACATGTTGTCTTGGCTTTTCTCGATGACTCGTACGAGCTTTTGGTAAGAGAGAATAGCCGCCTTCAAGGAAAACTGAACCTCGATGTAAAAGTGATCTGTTTCAGTTTCGCCTAAAGAAACAGACTGCAAAACTTCAAGATTTCGCTTAAAGACCGGCAGTAAATTCACTAAAACATCAAACGAAAGTTGTTGAGACCCTTCGGCATAATATCTCGCCTTTTCTATAATCGACAACGCTACTAAAAATTCGTACTGAATGCTCGACCTCAGAGAATACAAGGTCATTATTTACGCATTGTGTTAAAAGGAAGAAAGTCAAATTGTGGTTTTAATACTTTTTTATTTCGTTAGGATTTTAGAATGATCTTCGGTCACGAGACACTCAGCCATTTTCTCGATAACCTCTTCTAATTCTTCGACAGAAGAGAGATATCTCGCGTCTCCGTATGGAAATAAATCACATGTCCCCTTTGTACCGCACGTAATAACATCATCCTCTTTCCTATGATTGGCCAAGTAGTTTTTCTTGAATAACGATGTCTCCAGGTAATTTGAATTCGTACGGCACATTATTCCGTATTGTGTCAGAAATCTATTCGCGTAATAAATCCAAACGAAAATAGTTGAGGAATCGATTAGAGATATTTTGAGATAATACTTATCATGTCGATCATTACTAACCAGCCAGTTGTCAAAGTAAGTCAGCAATTCGCTATAGACATCATTAGCGCGCTTGATAACGCTAGCTTGCGAAGAAATAATATCGGATGCAAACGAATCAGCCATAGATGTATTTGCCGAAAGTATAAATACGTTGAATACGTTTAAATACTTTTTTCGTGGATGCAAATTCATTGGAAACGAGACATAGAAACGAGAAATATGACACCGAGAAAAAAAATATATAAACAAATAAAAACTTCGAACTATCGAAGAAATAAATCGACAGTATGGCAAGCTATTTCCCGAGTGGTCGTAACTCGCCTAATATTCCTCCAGATGGAAATTCAAATCAAAGTTGGTGCCATTTTTGCAAATACTTTGTTCCGGAAAAATTGAAGAAGATCCACAACAAATGTATGCCCCACATGCAAAATGTTGCGAACTGCCAACCTCCACCTTCTGGTTTTCGTGATGCTCAATCGCCAACTTCGTCGTCAAGTTATCAGTCAACGCCTTTCCCCAGTCACGATGCACAATCATCAAGTTCATCGTCGAGTAATGACGTTATTGAAATTCTTTCAAGCACTGATAGAACGAGTGCTGTGACGAGGGAATACGGCCAACCGACATTACCGGTACACGTGTATTCTTCTGGAAATAGTGTTAGTTATGATAGGAGCATACCGGAATACTTGTACTATCCGTCTACACACGATAGAAGTACCATCCAAGATTCATCTGGAAACAGTGTTAGTAATGACGGTACAAACAACAGTTTTATTAGACAACGCAATCGGTCCGTGGATAGGAGATCGCCAGATATAAACCATCGCACATCACACCAGGGTGGAAGTACGATCCATGTTTGTTCGTCTACAAACGGTGTCAGTAGTAGAAGCAATACATCTAATTCTAACTTACCAGATTGTTTTGAGGAGAGGAGCGTACCGGATTCCAGCCACTCTTCGTCGAGAAGAAGCAACAGAAGTTTAAAACATGTGTGTACTGACGGAAAAGACTGTTATGAGGAGATGAACATACCAGATGCAAGCTATTCTTCTAGGGGTAGCAAGAGAAGTTTTCGACACGTGAATTCTAACGGACCAGATTATTTTGAGGAGAGGAGCGTACCGGATTCCAGCAACTATTCACCGAGGAGCAGCAACAGAAGTTTCAAACATTTGGGTTCTATCGATGAAGGAAGCAGTTGTTTTCCGGCAAGCACAACTTACCTAAACCAGAGCACGGTTGGTTACAATTCCGCGAGCAGCGACATTACACTCGATAGCGATTCGGATCATCTGCAACATAGTGATTACGAGTCTAGCATTCATGAAGCAATACCCGATGATTACTTCTGGTAATCGTCCATACTTCGTGGTTTAGAAAATAAACAGACAAACCGTTTCTAATTGTTTGACTGTTGATTAAATATACAATGTTGAAAGTATGGCATTTTTATTTATTTAAACACATTCATCATTAGTAAAATATCTATACGTTTAATCATGGCTTCGCGTTTCCTTTCTCTCGAACAGCATAAACATCTTATGAAAAGTAGATTTAATATGTCCGCAAGAAGATATCCGAGGTTCGAAGACAATCCTGAATTGATTTTGATCGAGTGTGAAAACCTATATGAAGCAATATCGTTCGCTCTCAATGGCTCACGTATGTACAGCGACGTTGTCCAGCGAGAGGTACTCAACTTCATGAGATATATTTGGTTAAATTCAGCTGTTCTCAAAAATCTTGAAGGAGCATTAGAGAAAGGCGATTCCCTAGAACGTTATGCCTGTGATCAGCTCAACGATTTCGATCCAAGTCCTACTCCTCCGTTTCTCGAAGTCAAAGCAGCAGCAACCTTTATGCAACTAACGATTCACGTGTTTGTGCCGCAGGAAAACAGACACACGCCAAAGTATTCTTTTACACCTATTGTGACCAATTTGAAGAAAGGCAGCAACGATCGTTTTACTTACGATCCTGAATGTGGGATTTATGTCGCTGCTTTCAGAATGGGTAAAAAAAACCAATACCGATTTGAGGGAGTTGTGGCTTTTCCTCAAAATCTTGTACCTATTGCTAACTAAATTTGGGAAAACACTGTAACAAATAACGACACGATTTAGTCATATGGAAATATTTATCGATGAATATTGTAAAATATACGACAAATAAACTTGAAATAAACTTGGACTCTCTGATTCTCATTACTCCAGTTTTGCTCTCTTGCATAAGAACTGGCTCTCAGCATTGTCTTCGTCATCCTCATTGTCGACCTGTTCAGTTTGCATGGGACGATTATCTTCCTGAGTATGTGTCGCCTCATTTTGCAGAGGCCGTTTTCGGTTCTGCCTGTTCTTAACTCTTAAATAGACTTCTTTGATCCGTTTTGCCGTTGTCTGTACGGTACTCTGATCGTGATTAAAGTATTCCGTAAGAACGAGTTTTAAG
This sequence comes from Cyrtodaria siliqua, assembly GCA_037043455.1. Classification (NCBI taxonomy): domain Eukaryota; kingdom Metazoa; phylum Mollusca; class Bivalvia; order Adapedonta; family Hiatellidae; genus Cyrtodaria; species Cyrtodaria siliqua. Next base: position 250,395 of record JAWPHD010000453.1, on the reverse strand, counting down.
AACTCACGTATTTTCTCGTTAGCGAACAGTCTTGGTGGAAATCTTTCGTCAAACTCTGACAACATTTCGTTCAGAATTTCTGGCGTATACCTGTGTTCGATGTAGTTTCCTTGTTCCGCGAACGTAGCGTCGAACACAGAGTCGTAAAACTGCCTGCGGTACGTATTGATGTAGCTGGTATAGGCCGCATCTTTTTCGAGCTTATACTGTTCTTGATTGATGAATGTGGTCAACACGTTTGAGTTCGAAGCGTCCTTAAAGCGATTTCTTTTTTCACCAAATGGCATATAGTAAACGGACGATCCCGGATGCATTTTGTTGACAGAAAACCCATTGAGGAGTTCGTTGTGAGAATCTAAAGGTTTTCCCGAACACTTCTTAAAAAACTGCTTTTTCCCTTGCACATCGACGAGGAATTCGACCATATTGCAGTTCAAACCGTATAGAGATTCGTGTTTGTTGAATTCTTCGTTATTCAAATTTTGATCAATATCGTAGTTCGTTTGGTTTTTTACGAGCCTGTTGAACGTCATGAAAGCCACCTTATCGTATGATGGTTGAAACTTCAAATACTCCAACACTTTGATAACGCTCGTAAGCAACAGGACGGATGACCAGTCTTCCACTTTAAATTGAGTTACGTACTTGAACAAATATGCGTACTTGTCCAGCATTGTGTCACGAACCTCGTTTAACACGTCTCTGCAAAAATCGTCGTCTTGAATACCCAGCACTTCACATACTCGCTTGGAACAGAAGTTTTTAAAATGTAGAAAAGTATTATTCAATACCATTGTGGACTTCATATTCCCAGATTTCCAGCTGGCCATACTCTGAATCATCGGTTGTGCCTTTCTACTTCCATTGCCTTTTTTCTCGTCGTAACGTCCGTACAGATAGGTTTTGCATTTATAGGACACCTGACATAATATTTCGTTGATTTGTTGGTAGTTTTCCGATAGTTTGCTCTGGACGTCGATGAACATGTCGTCGGAGAGGTAGCTCTTAACAGCTATTTTGGGTATAGTTGTGTTCTTAAGGTTTTGATACTGCGTTACGGCAAATCCCGATTTGTTATCGAGCAGTAAAGGACGCACCTTAAGGAAAACGTCATTGACAGTTTGATTCTGAAAACTGGATTGCTCGAATAACAGCAGGCATCGCAGAATGTATTGCAAGCTTTCGGACAGCAGAATGCTTGTAAATCCTTTATCGTAGAGATTCGCAATTTTGTAAGTGTTTCGTATTTCCGATTCTACGGTATTAACGTACACCACTGATTCCGCACCGTCGTTCAGTTGTTGACAAAACTGCTCGCATGTTCCAATAACGTTGTCCAGCTGCATGCAGATCCATCGCATAGCGAGATCGGCGCGATCATCGATATTCTCTTCCGTAGTCGGGCTGTCTCCAGCAAACGATGTTAAGTAGAGACTATAACTGTCGAGTAAAGAGTTTAACAAGTCTCTGTGATGTTTTTCCCAAATGACCGTATTGTTCACGTCCGTGTTAGTCGAGCTTCTCGCTTCCTTGTTTCTTAAATTACCCAATGGTCCCGTCCTGTTGTAATAATCCGACGTGTAAAAGCACATGATAGCGCCAGATCTTTCTTTCTTCACCGCAGTGGATTTCTTCGTTGAGAAAGTGAACATAAGAGACGGACTGTTGATTGCGCATATTTCTTGCTGACAGGTTTCGCAGCTTCTTCGGCTTGTCACTCTAGAGTAAAACACGCACGTGCTTAACACGTGCGTCAACCAGCTGGCATTTTCGTACAAAGCTCCGCACAATTCGTTGAATGGATTTGTGTAAGGATCCAAGCAGACGATAGACGGTTTTCCCTCCACTATCTCGCGTTTACTAAGGTTCCTCGCATTAAAGCAGGAGCCCATATCGAGCAGCATCAGTATTTGAAAAAGGATCTTCATCCTAATGGTTTCCTCATAGTCCGAGTCCTTCAGTATCGAAGACGTCGCCCCGATATCCTCCATTTCCAGGTTTCTGGATAAGTACAGTTTTAAAGCAGCGAGGCAATAACTTTCTACATTTTGATCGTTCTTACACACGATCGATTTCAGTTGATTGTTAAACAGGCAATTGATATTGCGAATGTACTCGTCGATACTGTCGCTTGGACGTTTTAAGAAACCCACGAAAAGCTGGGTTAATGTCAACAGTTCTCTTTTTATGGCTCTGGTTACTCGCTCGGACAAAACAACGTTGCTTAATTCGCTAGTACTATAACCATCAAACTTTGCAACTGTGTTGTTCGAAATGGGAACGAAGTGGCTCATATCTCCGTTGCCAAATCTGAAATTTGAAGTATTGCATTCTTGAAGGCGGGCTGACGAAGCTTGGGTTATTATCAAGACGGTGTAGGTTTCTTCGTTGGCCTTTAGATACTGAATCGTGTCTTCGTCGTCCTTGTCATTCGTCAGTAGTTCTGTCTCTTGTGGAAAGTTTACTGTCTTCTTGACGTTTTTCAAATGATGTAAAACGGACTTATGCATCTGTGAATGTATCGCGCTGTATACTTTATCGTCTTTAGGACGCAAGAGTTTATCGTACAAGCTTTTTATTTCTCGATGCCCGGCGTCGTGTATCAGAAACGCAAACTGCACGAAGCTGTCCAACAAAGGCACTTTCATCTTGCAGTGTTTGTGTTCCATAAACACGTTTTTGCCTCTGAACATCTGAGGAAGAAATATTTCGACTGGTATCATAGACACGTGCGTCGAATACGCAGAAGGAAAGGCATCGCCGTACAAGCACTGTTTTAGAAAATCAGCTTGATGTACTTCAGACTTATTGATCCGTAAAAGAAACGCGCCTTCATTGACCGCCACGGATTTATTGGTCAGAACGTTTTCTAGTTGTTTCTTATCCTGTTCGTTGGCCATTGCGATTGTATGAGAAAAACGTATTTTGTCGACCGTATTTATACTCCATCACACCGCAAAAGCCGCTTCACAAATATTATTTTTGGTGGGTTTGGGGTTTTTAAGGATCGATTTTATTTTTTGCTCGGCACTATCGGATTGAACGTCTGGCTGATCCGAAACCGCGTGTAAACTAACAGACTGAGGTTGTTGAGCAAATATCACCGGTCTGATTACTTCGCTGTATTCCTTTTGCCCAGCCAAATTACACACAACTTGTTTTTGCAATATAACTGCATCGGTGTACTGAGAATTTTGCAGAGAACCGAGCTGGATTTTTTCGTTATAGCTTATAGTGGTCAATATTTTCTTTAGTGAATTAAGGTTTGTTTCGTTTATCAATCGTTCACCGGGTGTTAACGAAGGGTTCTTTAAATCTTCTACTATCAAATGGAATTTGTCCAAACAGCTCATTTTCAAATTCGGTACGTCGATTTCTTCTTTTAAGAACTGAGCTTCTAAATCGTCTACATCGTTGTTGAAATTTGATTTTCGACTAGCAACTAACAGCTGTCTACTTTCTGCGGAAGAGGATACATCGTATTCGTCGTCATCGTTGTCGCTGTTATACATATTTATTCTTATCACGGGAAGCGAACGAACTTTTCGATATTTCGAAGGAGTCAAAGTTAATAAAAACGAGCAACACTGTTTGCAAGACCTCAACATGGTTACGATCGCTTTCAAAGCGCTGACATTACCCGTTCACAAGTGCGATAGCCTTAAAAGAGCAAAAACTGTGATTGAAGCTAAAACGGATATGCTGCTATTGTTTCTATGCAATTCGAAAATCGCGGAAGAAGACTTGGCACTAGTCGAAAAGGAACCTCCGTGCGTTCTCCTCTATCTACACGTCCTCTCCACGGGACTGACGGAATGTTTTTCAACTCCTTACCGTTTGCTAAAACTTGAAAGAACCGTGTTCGCAAACGAAGTAGTGAATAACAATTGTATATTGCCAAAACGTTATTTCTTAAGCAAATGCGTGAAGGATTTTATACCGGACAACCTCACTGTGGTTTGGAATAGCAAGGCTAAATTTGCAAATACATTCGTCAAATTATACAACGAATTTAATAGTTTTTTTCAGACTCTGTATCACAACATGAACTACCAACCATTTAAGATGTTTCTAATAGCCTACTATTATTTCAAGTACGATTCGAAAACTGCGTTGTATGCCGTCGGCGACATTTTTGACAAGTTCTATGACCTCATAGAAACCACTAATCCAAAAGAGAATTTCCATCTTCTCAATTACATGATACGACGATATTCCACCATTTCCTTACGGGACATGAATGCAACTGTTTCCAAGTTTAATTTTATCCTCTCGTCGTTTTTCAAAAAATCACTGGAAACGTACAAAGTACTTAACGAAATATCTAAGATATACACCCACGAGGAGACCGGAGGAGTGGTTTGCAGTTACGCCATGACAAAGAGTTTTAAAGACATGAAACCGACGGATTTTATCGGTCAGACGAATCCAGAAAAATATCAGATAATGGTCGACACCTTTACGGATATTGTCAAACACTACGATAAGGTGACTTTCAACGAGATCAGTGCGGACGTGTTTGAGAACACTAACATAAAATCACGCACAGCGAAAGACATAACCAGATACCTGTTGAAAACAACCACGGTCGACTTGTTTGGACTAGATATCAAGAAGGCAGAGGTAAAGTTCGTGATTTCCAACGCCATCATTAAGTATTACGGCACTCTCCCCGCACCTTATGTCGAAATGCATCCGATTTCTATATTGTGTGAAATGATGGCGGGTGCATTTAATGATGCAGATGAGTTCGCCTCCCTAGAAATACTTAAACTGAAGCCATTCAAACCCATTCTCTCGAAATGGAAAGACAAAGAATATCGAATGGTGACCTTAAACGGTTTAAACATCGACAAACCCATTCCAAAATACGTGACTAATGCCATAGAAGAACACCTAAGAAAACCTTCGATTACAACCTACATGAAATACTGTTGCGGGTTATCGAATCATGTTATGGAAAGCGACTACTATTTTCACGAGGTGATCAATCCGTTTTTGCCCATTTTTACCATCAATGCCGACTTGGACATCCACGATAAACAGTACATTCAACTCTACTACAAACGCGACAACCAGTGGGAGATCAAAGAATCTCTATTTCGCGACCTCGAACAGCTAGTGGTGTACGTGTGTCATGAAGTAATGAAGTTATCGGTGTCGACTGAGAATACGAGCTTTTACATGTACGAGTCCTCGATTGATGATGTGGATTCAATCGATTGGACGAAATTTAAACTTGGAATAAGATTAATAGTCAAATTCACAACGGTGTGCTTTAAAAACAGTTCTGTGGTGGATTCGTTTCTAAAGATACTGAACGTTTACAGATACAAGTTTGAACATTTACGGCTGATCGACGACGAGAATATATTCGATGGGGCCGTGTATGGAACGTCAAATCACGAAGTTCGATTACCACTGAATCTGAAACCAGATGGCTCAAGAGCCTTAATGCCTGTGTTTTTCGCATGCCATACCTCGTCCTATGCGCAGGCACTGCTTATGACCAGCGCGTTGGTTCACCGCAAAAACAATGTCGATGCGAACGCGAAACTCCACTACGTTTGCAATGCCACTCTGCCCATGGAAGATATAATTGGCAAGTTAGACACGCGCGTGTATAAAAACATGTTTGTCGCTAAGAGCGATAACAGATATTCGCCAAAAGACACGAATTATAGCACGCTGAAATATTTCAAATTCACGGACGAACAGCAAAGCACGCTAATAGATGCTATTGACAGATACTCGTTGGGGAGGCTAAAAAATCGTGGGAACAAGATAATCTGGAAGATATTTCAAAACAAGAAATTGATATATCAAGGTCAAAATAAATTCACTTGGTGCTCCGAACTCAAGTTTTGCGCTATCACTCCTCACGTCAAGGCAATGAGAAACCCGTGCGATTACTACGTGAGATTAAACCCGAATCTGAATAGGCAGTACAACAAACGCGAATGCTACATTTACTGTCGCTGTTACAGTCCGACCTGTCAAGAACGGACGAGAAACAGTTGCATCTGGAAATGTCTGATTTGAATTGAGAGTAGAAATAAACTATTTAAAGGCGATACTTCTTTTCTTTTACATGATCCATTTTTAGCGATATTAAACATGTCTTCATCTCCACCCGATATGATGCAGTTATTTCGACCCATTTCGGAAGAAGAAAGACTCCAATTCGTGGGGAAAATTATACAACATATTATTCCAAAACCACCTCGCCTTAAAGAACGAATGATTGAAACGGTAAGGGAGATACCGTCAAATTTTATCATCAGCCACAGTGATTTGTATCAGACTGCTATGTTGCCAAGTGCTAAAAAAACAAATATATACCAGTGCATTTCGTACATCCTATTCGCAACGGACACGTATTGGGATTCCCTTCATATGGCGTTATTCTCTCACATGTTGAAAAACAAAAAGACTTTCGATGCTATCTGCGAAAGATATGGCGAGAGAGATGTAAGCACTTATACTAGCAAATGTGTGTCGCTTAGACCGAATGAAGCTATCGATTTGCTGGTAATTGCTGACTTTTTTAAAGTGACAATTTATGTTTTCGCGACAGAAACCGTGCCGCGGCGCAAATGGCCCGTAGTTATTCAACCGCTTCGTAACGAAACGATACTTAAGCGGGATATGAAAATTCGTTCACCGTTCCGCGCTTTTCATTTGCACCAACATGAAAACCTCTACTTTAAACCGGTGATTCGTTTCAACGTAAACTACATGTTGACACCCGTATCACCAGAGGAAAAACAGGCTGAGCAAGCAGCGCGTTGCGATATTTATAAAAAAAAGGAACGTGTCGGTTTGGGAAAACGATCTTTACCCGCAGAGCAGGTGGCACCCGTGAAACAGCAGCACCATCAGCAACTCTTTAAAAAGACATTAAAACAGCAAATACACGAGGTATTGCCGACAAACTTGCTGGTAGATGACCAAGCTCGATCTTTCGCAACTGATCAAATACTGTCGCTAAATCAGCCAGCTCAAGCAGTTCCAGATTGTATAAACGAGGAAGACAGACTAAAGTTGGTGAATATTATATGGAAAGGAGACCAGCATTTCGCAGATCTAAAAGACCGGCTGCCTAACGTGATTGATGAAAGTGAGACATTTCAAACTAAAGTGATTACCGAAGACGGAAACGGGTTTTACAGAAGTGTGTCTTATCTGATATTTTGTCGGGAAGATTTCCATCCCAAAATACGCGAAGCCGTGTACCAATTCATGACCAACGCAAACAACGCAAATGTGATGAACGAAATATGCGAACGATTTTGTCAGACTAAATATATCAAGACGTATTTGCATATAAGAGAAGTCCACAAGTTGGGAGTTGTTCCTAACGAAGTGGAGATACACGCGGCTGCCATACTGTTACAAACACCGTTGTGCGTTTTCAAAGAGAATGTAAATGAAAAACCTAAGCTCTATCTTCCAACTGCTGGCCATAAGTTTCAAAGAAGTTTAATATTGCATCGTCCCAATAATCACCGTTACCACTACAATCCCGTTTTAAGATATAACAAGAACTTGAAACATAGAGCGATTAATGTAAATTGTTCTGGTTCTATGACATCTGGAGGCAGCAGCAAGGTGCTAAACCAACCGAGATGCGATTTTCAGCTCGACCGGGATTCGATGGACCAAGGAATTGAAGAGTTAAATCAACAAGAAATGTTTGATGTGAGGCCTACTACCAAACTGTTTGGAACTACCCCAAGTGGGAATCGAGAAGACAATATACACCGGCCACGCAACGATGCTCAGCTCGACCGGGATTTGATGGACCCAGGAATTGAAGAGTTAAATCAAGAAGACATATTAGACGAGAGGCCTCGAATCAGTCTGTTTGGAACTAGCCCAGGTGGGAATCGAGAAGACGATCTACGGCCAATATTAAATCAGAGCTACGCGTATGCGCCTGGTCAAAACGACAACAATTTCCTTTACCGGATCACCGTTTCTTGTGGTTTGAAATCAAAACAGGAAAGAATCGATCATGCCATAAACACCGTTTTTAAAACTCCGATCCAACGAGAAAACGAGATCAAAATAGAAAAACACGACGAACACATTGGACCAAAACCCGACATTTCAACCGTGTTAAAAGAATCTAACTTTAACAGATTAGTAAAAATGCTAAATCGGCAACCACACTTCAACCCATTAGATCAATCGAGGGTCCTCTCCCATTTAAGACGTGTTATGCGGGAAGCTAAATGTTCGGATCTACTAAATTCACATATCCTAGACGAGACATGCGAAGACCACAGGATTAATGTGTTGGACATGAGATTGCGTCTCACTAAATACAATGCTCATTTCAATGTGCCTCGAGGGAATAGTCGCTATCGAGGTTATGTAAAATTTGCCTGTATAGCACTTTCCTGTAGTAAGGAAGCCACGGATAACTCTTTCGGATATTATCACACCGGTGGAAACGACGGTGTGTGGACCCCCGTACCCATAAATCCTGAAGTCTTCAAGATTCTACCACACATAAATCCGAGAAAATCGATAATGCTGGAGAACAACGTATACTTCATACGGGATAACGAGTTGGGTATTATAGATCTGTTTTGTCAGTGGCAACGGGCAACTATCATGTCTATTCCGTTTACCAATACTAACACGAACGAGTTGATAGTAGCCCGATCAAATCAAAGAAAGATCTGCATTGTCGACATGTCCAAAAATCGGTGTTGTTATATTTCCACGACAGGAATCACACAGATCACGCCGTGGACATTGCTTAAGCAAGTACTACCGATAAGACTTTCGAACATTAACAGCGTGGAATACCTTCTGGAAACAGATGAGGGCCAGGAGATGATAATCGTCCCGACACCACCGACAAAGCAGCAAAGCGTTTTGTCAGATTTACTCACTCGACCTCTGGCGCAAGTACCGCAAATTCATGAATTTAATTTACCCTTCTCCGAACCACCCAACCAATTTGACATCACATTGTTAAAGCTGGGATTTGTTCAAATAAAGCTTTCTGCTTTCGACCAAAATCGGGACACGAAGTATCTCCTTGTGAGTGTTGAGATATTGAATAATGTAGTGGATAAGTACTTGGGGAAAAATGACAACGAACACGTATCTCATTCGTAAATTTATATGGCTTTAATGAAATCTACAACTTTATCAACATCGGCGGAATAATCCTCAGCGGATATTTTACTGTCATTATTGTCGATAATCAGCAGATTTTTCTCCTTCGAAAGCCATTTATCGTGATATTCGTTTAGAGAATAAAAGAAGTTAAGCCCTATTTCTCTTTCCTCTGGTCGATTTCTTTGTCTCGTTCTTTCCAAACAAAGTTCTGGAGTCGTATCCATATATATGAATCCGGACATTTGAAAACCTTCGGGTAACAAGGACTTCAAAATGTTATTATAGACGATCCATTCAATTTCGCTTATTTTTCCGAAATCCTTTTGAAGTAATGTGAAAACATTTCGATTGCTGAGGTAACATCGCTCTACTATCACCGTCTTGTAGGCAGACGATGAGATTATATCATTCACGCATTTTAAATGACTCGCTAGAGTAGTCAGTTGGAATGGAAAAGCGTACCTGTCTGGGTCCTTGCAATACAAATCAAATAAGTTCACATTTTTTCCATCGGGACTTTCAATATTTTGCCAGTCCTGGAGAGGTTCTGGCACAAATAGATACTGCGGGAGATTTCGTTGAAGAGCTTTCAAAAATGTGCTCTTCCCGGCGCCGATATTTCCTTCGATCGAAAACACATTTGTTGTTGCCGACATGCCGTCCTTCGTAGAATGATCTAAACGGTCGTATTACACCGATTATATCATGAATATACTCGAATCAACAACAAAATTATTTCTCAGTATGAATTGGTCAAAATGTTGTCACATAGCATAGAACATATTTTTGACGGTTTACAATTCCGCACGATATCGAATACAACATTTCTACTGTCTTGTTCAGTGTCTATGAAATCTGGATACTTTATTTCTTTTGTTTTTGACGATTCCAAAGCAACGAGATATGGACCTCTGTCAGCGTTAACTGTCAGAAAAAAGTAAAAATCATATAAAATGTAATTTGCCAAAACGGTGGCTGTTCTACCATTTCCGTCGGAAAATGGGTGTATTTCGAGGAACACGCAAAAAAATAAACTGGCAAGCTGAATCCTTCTTCTCATTTTTTGAATAGAGTCTTTAATGGTTTCGATTTCGAGCTGAATTTGATTAACTATATCGCATAAACATTGCATTGCAACATGTACGTATTTTGTATGTAAAAAATGTGGATGAAAATATTTAGTATATCTGGGAAGAACAGAAAAAATACCATTTCTTTCATGTATGCCTCTCAAAAATAAACGGTGAATTTCGATGATGCATTCGTTTACTTCGAGGTACCCTAAGCACGTTGTTTTTATTAAATTGGTGTAATTCAAAACTGCCCCCAAGTTAGTCAATTCGTTCGGTCGTAGGTCTTCTTGAGAAATCAGTTGCTTACCAAATTCAACGTTTGCTGAGGAAATATCTTTGACACGTTTACGGGGGATGCTTTTATCAAATATAGCAGATTCCGGACATTCAAAATCCAAAAACTCGGTTGTGTACATAATCAGCTTTTATTTGTGAGCAAGTTCTCATGTTATATACATATATTTTCTCAACCAAAGTGAATGATCGATTCTATGGCACCAATGACAGAGTCCTTCTTGATTCGCCATTCGTTGTTACCTTTCAGCGATGGAAACAAAACTATTTTACGATCGTTCGCACTGATGGAAATCACAGACACCGATTTCGGACGAATTCCAAAGCAAACTCTCATCGGTAAATTTGATTTTGGTACAGCTTTGTGAAACTGATATCTCTCCCAATCTTTGTAGAGATACCTCGTATGCATCTCAATTTCACTGGTGATAAGTATCGCTCTGTCTGGATCTGCAAAATTGCCACCGATCACATTTGCAATAGCCGCCGGACTGAGGGTCCTTTCTTGATGTTTCAAACATTCCGAAAAAGCAGAGTCACCATCTTCGTGTTTCATCAGCACCATTTTTTGAGGAACGTCGATTGTGGTAGAATCGTAGGAGCAAGTGACTGTCAGGCCTTGAATGTCAGTTGCGTTCTCCAACAGCATCTTCAGTATGTCGCACATATCGTTTTCACCGGAACATTGAATCGGGATGTCGAACCATTTTCTCGAGTACACCAATTGTATGGTTTGATTCTTCAACGGCTCAGAACAGTAAGCGTCGCTTCCATCAACAACGCAAAGCCATCGTGGAAATCTTTGATCGTGCAATGCCACTTGCTGTATGACTTCTTCCCGCGAAGCTTGGTTTTGCTTTATTACCTTCGAGTGTTCTTGCATACGTTTACCAATATCGTATAATTTCCTATCGCCATTGTAATGAGTGTATATCGAGTAAGTTTCCTCGATTCTTTTGCTGCGAAGACTGTTCGAATCCATGGTTGTAGCGGTTGTGGTGTTTCTCGTATCTGGCGATCGATTTATACTTGATTAATAAAATAATGCACAATGTGGTATATAAAGCTCTCTATATTAGCATATAAATGTTTTCGCGAGTTGACAATGACTTCGAAAGGAATCATTCTAGATGTCTTGCCTAGACTCATTAAATGGAAATTTGGTTTCTTGCATAGCATCTACCAAATACTGAAACGTTGTCCACAGTTAAGCGCTTGTGAGTTTGGAGAATTCGTAGCTAATCGGTATCGTGATAAGAAGTATTTAAACCTGTACAACGCATTTATGCGTCTGTTTTGTTCCACAAAGAAAAACGGAAAGTTGTATGATAACGTTAATCGGTGTTGTCTCTCTGAGCTACCAGTGACAAGCTGGAAGGCTATGATTTTAGAAAACTTCTACTACTTCAAACTTGTTTTTCCAGCAGCCCTAGCATTTTTCGCAAATCCGTCGTACGATGAGCATGCAAAAACGGCGAGGAAACTGATTCTTAGGAAATATAGTATTATTTTAAGCAAAGACTCAGAACTAAACAACCGGTACAATTTGTGCGAAGTTTGGCGGTTGAAAGTTAGGTATTTAAGAGATAATATATCGAGTCGGTGTTTTTATCCCATCAACGTGATTAACAACCAAAAGCTCGCTAAACGAGCGACTACAAATCAAAAAGTCTTGGTGGTCAACTACAAAGATGTTGAACACATCGCCACAGTCATCTACACGAATTACTCGTTTTTGATAAACAGCAGGCATTTCATCGTCGCTAAGGAGAAGGCAGCGTTCTCAAAATTTGATAATCTGTGCAAGCTGAAATTTGTTGCGCCATATAATGCTAAGGCTTCTTTCGAACGTGTTAAGATCGAGAAGCACGTCCCCTTATATTTTCTGTTCAAGCGCGAGAAAGATCTCATATTTCTTATCCGTGTGCACAACGCATACGTTTGCGAAGGAAAATGTTTGGGATGTATAGAAATACCGGTTCCTAATGAAATAAGAGCTGCATTGATTCCGATACAGTCGATCGAACAGTACGTTTCGTATCTGTCCAAAACTAAACGGGTTCATGATGTTTCTGTCGATACTCGCGAAGACGTATCGGACATACGGACGTTTAGAAACTATTTAGAGAAAACCGGTTTTGTGGCGATCTACAACTTGAAAGATTACGACACTCTAACCTTCGTTAAGAACAGAGTAGCTCACTTGACGACTACTTTCGAACGCCCTTTGCCGAAAAAACCTTTCTACGAGATAAAAGGAAAGCCAATGGCAAAAATTGAAAAGATGATGCGTACTATGACCATGACTCGCTACAAAACCAAAGCTTCGAGCAACAACTCCGTTTCGTTTAACGTTAACTATCAAGGATCGATCAGCACGATCCAGCTGGCGCTGAGTCGTTTTTTAAATGAAAACAAGGATATAAATTGCAAAATCTCAAAACCGATTTGGGTCAGTAACGTTTGCACAACGCTGGATTCTATTCACGCCGGTATTCAGAATACTCACGTTTACAGAAAGAAATGTTTGAAAAGCGAAGATCGACTGTCGTATCCGATGTTGAACTTTCCAGTCGCCGTGACTCTAATCAACGATTCGGATAAAATTAAGACAAATTCGGTGAACAACAACAGAACTTCACTTAACACATGTCGCATGTATGGTCAGGAGTTGAAATCGGCACTAATTCAGAGCGTCGATCATATAAAGGAATGCGGTGAAATAGACCACGAATTGGTTCGAATATTTTACAGAATCGAAAACCGCGTAAGCGAATTGTTGCCGAGAAATGTAATTATGTTGATACATTTGCTTTATTTACATAAGGAGGAAATGATGTACAAAAATGATGATATCGTGAAATTCTTTGAGCAGAAGTTTCTTTGTTCACGGATTCTTACATCATGCAACCGATCGTTTACCACTTTCCATTTATACTCAAAAAAATACAAATCGGACGCCATCGATAACGTGAGCATAAAATCTGTGAAATATTTCGATGAGCACCCACCCTATGTTGATCGCGATGAGTTGTACAAAGTTTACAAAAAACATTTTCAGGATGTGGGTTCTTTAAATCGAAAGGTTTTCAAACGCCGGGGACGAAACTCAAACGTTATCGATCTGATCCTGAATTCAAAGAATGATTTTTTTCAATCGGAGAGATGTACGAAACTGATAACGTTGCTCCAAAAAAAGTACAACCATATGCCAGATACACACTCGGCGATTGAATTAATTTCTGGTTATAGGGAATATAAGTTCGGCGTTTAGCCGTTTGGTGATCAGTTCAAAAACGTAAACGAACATGTCTTGCGGTGATTGCGATCAAGAAATGCATCTCCTCGATGGGAAAATACAATATCAAGTAATGGCTGGATGTGCTAGATTCGAAGAGTTATCAGAATACTATCGGAACGTTGCTCATGCTATACTGCAACAAGTGATGAAAAACTATTTTACCTTGTGCGATAAAAGTGCGATACAGCTTCGATGCGGTCTGACAAATTGCTACACAAGAAATTACGACTATTTTATGAAACATATAGTCGTCATCGGAAAGCTCAATAGACTGATGGACGTCACGGATATTTCGTCGTCTAAATTGATGGTGGACATTCGTCGAGACCTGAAGCAATTGTTTGGCCGTGTTATGCGCGGAATTTTTCCAAACCACTTTGTGAAGTATGCGCCTTCTGAGGAAGAACTGGAGTCTAAAGTCTTAAAGATAGATGAAAAGTTGAACTATGCATTTTCATTACTCGAAGAAGAAAACAGTATTTAAAGGCATGGTTTCAAAAACTGTTAATATGCTTTCACGAATGTTGTTATTGTATCATGTATATTGTTGATTACCACAATCGAATAGTAAATTTACCACTGTATGAATGGCTCGGTTGTTTTAATTCCACCGTTAGTGATGTAGATAGCTCGATAAACACGATCCTCTGGGGTAAACTACCGTTTCATTCTAATGTCGTTGGCGACTTGATATTTCGAGAAGAAGGTTATGTGTGGGAAAAGTTGTTTCTCAAACGATCGAGCGATTTTTTGAAGCCAATAAACTACTACAACAATATTCGGGGAAGAGGCCACGATTTCAAGCTCGTTCGCGAATCCAAAAATGCCGGCTCTGTGAAAGAATTCATTACACAAATTCTTCATCACAAACCCAACTATTTGGACTTTCTTCAAATTTACCACAGAATGGCGGAGGAGGAAGATATCCATTATGAGATGTTTCAAAAATCGTTCTTTTACGAGATATTTTTTCACCTACTGAAGAAAGAGTCCCTCGTTTGCAGACCAATTTTCTTGGCCATCTGTCGAAAGTTCTTAGGGTTGGATGTAAACGAAAGTTTTCTGAACGAAGTACTCGAATTTTACTCACACAAATACGCCTATCAAATCATTCCCCGGAGGCACGGTAAAACCTTTATGACCGGCTGTGTGTTTGTGGCGCTACTTTTCACGTCTCTAACGTGCGGATTGAGGTTAGGATATTATTCGCATACGAAGGATTTAGCGCAGTCAGTAAAGAGTTTCGTCATCAGTAAATGCAAGGAATGGAGTTTGAAACTCACTCAATCGCGATACAGCATAACGACACCCACCGACACAGTCGTCGTAAAAATCATGAACGACCAGAGCACTACCATTTACACGAATAATGATGAACAAGACGATTTTAATTGCCTGGCAAAATTCAAGAGCGCGAGAAACGACAACGCTCTGCGTGGGGATGATCTCAACATTTTGATAGTGGACGAGGCATTTTCTATCAACAAGAACAGATACGGTACCATATTAGCGCACGGTCAGAAGGAGGAGGCAAAGATCATATTTCTTACTTCACCGGTAAACCATAAAGTGGATGAAATGTGCGAAATTACGAGAAGTCTAAAATGTAGGAAGGATATAAATTTGTACCACGTATATTATTTCTGTAACAACGTAGAGCATTTGAAATACGCCACGAGGTTTCCAGCTTGTCCGAAGTTAATATTTTACAAACCGGATCATATAACTATCGACGAAACAAACAGATATCTCTCGAATCTGTTAGCCCATTCAAGTTCAAGTTACGAAGACGAGTTAGGCATAACGACGGGTTTGCCATCCCTGAACAAATTGGGATCGATTAAACTGTGTCCGTTTTCCGAGAGATTTCTCACTTACATGAAATACAACGTGAACATTATCAATGACTCTTCCTGCGTGGAGAACGTGTTTATCTATCTCGATCCAAATTACTGCGATTCGCTTTCCAGTGGAATCGGTTTGATGGCTAGCGGATTAACGAAAGAACAAACGCCGTGCGTTTTATACCTCGATCACAAGTTTATAGAATCCGAAGAGTTGGGTCAGGTGAATGAGCTCATGGTCAAGATGATTCTTAGATGCATACGCCACGTGTCTTTGGCTGTTTCAAACAAGAGAACGAGAGAAGGTTTCCATAAAGTGGTTAACAGGAACTTTTTTGTTGCCGTCGAAAACAATTCCCAGAGAAGTAACTGCGTCGTTATATATGATAAGTTGAAAGCTTGTTTTAGAATGAGCGAGATTAATGTATATTTGTACTACACACCCTCTGAAAATCGTTTAACAAAGGAATTGCATAAAAGAGCCGGATACACACTGTTAAATAAGTTCACTCTATTTTCGCAAACCATACAGTGTATTAACGAGAAGCTCGTGTGGTTTTCAAACCTGCTACATTCTTACCATTTGAATCGAAGTGGTAAAAACGAAATCGAGTATCTCGAACAAAATCTCAGAGATTTTAAGTTCTGTCCCCAAGAAAAAAAGTTCACTGGTAAAAGTATAAATTCTACCGACGATTTGATCGTAGCTATGATCATGAGCATTTACCTCGCCAGAACGTATACATCGGCGGTTGAAAGCTCAAGTTGGCTTTCTCTGAGTTGCTGGGCCCGAATTTCGGGTGGATAAAAAAAAGTATTTGAAGGAATATGTTAATTGTACAAAACCGCATCAAAGTTAAAATATGGCTGTTTCCAAACACGATGCGATGTGCGTTGAAGAATACCGGACCGACGAAGCAAGATTGAATTCTTATTTAGGCAATAGAGACACATTCGTCGTGAGAATACCGGAGGACGTGGAATTGTATAAATTAGTTTTGAAATCAAATTTGCGCAGTTTGATCATGAACGAATTCGTAAATGCGCTGCATGCAGAGTCCATCGAGACGCAATTTGAATTTATCAATCAGATACCACTCTGTAATAAATGCAGTGACGACAGCGCCATTCAAAATTACATTATTGAACTTTTGACTTGGACTCCAACAAGCGATTTAAAGAATGTCAAAATTAATCCGCACGCTAGTCCTCGACACCGGGAGTTATTTGATTACCATGTGGAAATTTTAGGCTACCGAAACGAAATGATTCCGTTGGCTAAATTCTATGAGGCTCCACACGCTCTGTTGTCATTCTGCGAAGACCTTGCAGACGAAAACGAACAGGCGTGTTTTGCGAAATATTTCAACGGAACTCGATGGTGTAGATTGCAACTAAACGAACATGTCAGGAGCTTTTTATCGAATTCAAATCCAAATCAGTATTCGATAGTAGGAGAAGAGTTATGGTTTGTTAGCGACAACACATTTTTGGCTTGCGTAAATTTATTTAACGACATGCCGATGCAACAATGTCAACTCGCAGACTGTAATGACTGGATGGATGGGTTCAAAACAGTAAATATTCAGTTATGTGTCGATGGAGAGAATATTTTTATTCTCAATAGGCTTAAAATGCGTGTTGCCGAAGTTATACCGATACTGTATCCTCGACGGGGATTTAGAGTGATGAACTGGTATTCCCTCCGTCCCGATGAGTATAAGATACTGAAAGCGAACGAAAATTATACACTTTACGAAATTCGGGCGAGATATCTAAAGAAAACATTAACGGCTTGTTTCAGAGAAAGCCATTACAAAATGATCGAACTGCTAGATAAAACCGTATGCGAATACACCATTATGGAAGGGTTGTACAAACAAACTGGATCCGATGACTTTATGCTGCGTACCGATATTCCGAAAGACGACAGAAGTTATGAGATTGCATATCTTTTAATCGAAAAAACGCACCTAGAGAAATATTTGAAACATTTCCTTACAGCTATCCCTTCAGAGGCAGGAGATCTAAAGAGAAAGACCACAGCTAATTCCGATCCCGATGAAAAACAACGGATTCGCAGATTAGCGCAAAGAAGGAAAACTAGAATTGTTGATGAGGACATCAATAACATTGACATGACAACGTTCAAAATTTAAAATATTTTTTTCCAAATGTCGATAATAAATGCCAACAAAGTCAAACCCCAATGTTTCTTATGCTTCGGTTCGTACGGGAACATCATCCATCCTCCTTGGGCGCAGATCCAATCTTCCACTTTTCTGTCGCGCAAATAATAAACGACGTACTCCAAAATTATGTACGGCTTTTCAAATTGAGCTTGAGCTATACACGCTTCGAACAACAGTCCAGCAAACGCAACTATCGCCAAAACACGACCCCAATGTATGTCATCTGAAGGTATAATGTCGTCCATCAGAGAGAACAATGTCTCTTTCGTGTATGACGAGACATCTTCATAATCGTGTTCTCGCTTGTACTGTTCTTCAATCTCAATAATAAACGGTTTTATTTTATTTAAGACAGCGTGAGTTTCTTTTTGTCCTCGTCCGTGCTTCTTTAGTTTCTCGTTTAAGTACAGGTGTAATAGAAGTCCTGTTTCTTCCATCGTTTTGCCTTATTGAAGAAATCTGGAGAACGATTGCTTATATACTCGCAGAAAGCAATGAATCAAAAGCAAGCGAGACAGTTGTTAAATATGAAATTACAAACTCGGGTGAACGAAGCCAAATGCAAAGCTCTAATCGACGACAAGCTTCTATCTAGTCTTTTTTCGCAGGACATACAGCAAATGCATTATGAAACAGTGCACAAGAAACTACAGATGGCTTGCGCTTCTAAGCAATTATCTGTAGCACACAATAAATTTCTCTGCAGTGCTTTAGAACAATATTCGAGCGCAATCAAGTCTAACAAAGCCTTGTTATCCACCGTGAATACGCAGATTGACCGTTTAATGGATAAAGAGAAAGATTTGCTAGAGCTGCGTGAAGAAACTATTCTCGGTGTTAAACAAGCTATGGACATAGAGGTGGATTCTGTACTAGAAGATACCTATACCACGCCGTCGGCTCAAGACAACCTAGATGAATATCTTTATTGTGCGATGCCTAATGTGCCTACAAATAGCTTATCGTCAGATAATAAAAAGGCTTTGACTTTTGGCAACGTTATAATCAAGACAATAGATGAATCAGAGTCTGAAAAGCAACGTTTAAACGAAGGCGATGACTCCGAGAATGCCGGTTTGAGAAAACAACAACATTTCGAAGAGGATCTAGAGATTTATCTAAATAACGACGAGAATGAAAACGACAATGATATTTCTGAAATTCAGACTTTAATCTAACAATAGAGGAATTCCAATGATTTCGCACGCAATTGACAATCTATTAGCCGTATTATTCCGTTTCTCTTTTGAAGCCGCTAGGTCTTTATTCTTATTGCTAATAAAAAAGGTTGGAGCAAATTCGTATTGCTGCTGTTTCTCAATCACATCCAGTTGGCTATTTGCGATGAACGTGTTGCACACTCCCAAGCATTCCTTCTTCAAAAGTTTAGTTAGGTTAGCGTACTGCCGCAGACTAACAGTGTCCGTCTTCAAACTCAACATGATCGATTTTAAGATTTCTATTACATCCCAGTCATTGATGCTTTTTTCTCGTTCTGTGCACACGTTCATAAAAAAGTGATTTCTGATTACGTCGGGGTTCAGAATTTTGACGGTAGCCTTCAGCCCGTCATCTTCCAAATTTAACCGTTCTTCTGTCAAAACGCTCATTATTGTAACAACTGCCGCGTCTAACAGCGTCACCGTGTTAAATGGCATCGAATCATAGTACAGACCCAAAACCGATACTAGGTTGTTATCGAACGAAGAACAAAGCGTGCACGTTGTTATCGGCGAGGCAATGATGCTCTTGACATTGTCTGGCGAAGTCCAGTAATCGTGGTATAATTTAGTTATCTTCCTATAGGCTTCGTTTTTACATTCTCCGAATAATAAATCTGACAAAATAGTCATGATTTTAAACAAGTTGTATCTCGTGACCGCACTGCTTCAAATACTGTTTTTTGCGCGTCTCGAAGAAGTCATTTTGATAAAATTTAAAATCGTAAATCTCCTTGTACCTCAATCCGTTCACGAACCAATATTGACTAATGATCTTTTTTATGTAAAACGGATCTCCGTGTAACACACTTTGGAAGTACATCGGATTGATCTCGATTACACCACCGACCGTCATAAATATGGTAGCCATAACGATATCGGCGAGTGAAATTATTCTTAACGGCGCTTTATGCTGTAATGCGGTGATCAAACACTGGTAAGAACTCCAGTGCACCAGGTGAGCTTCGGCCCAGTACAGGTTTTTAAACTTTTTGACAACGGGATATAGCATCTTCTCGTCAACGCCACTCGAAGCGGAGGGCGAATAATTGATTAACAGTCTATTCACGTTTGTCTCGTTGTAACCAGATAAAGAAGTCATGGTCAGAAATGAATTGATGAAAAACACAATCATCGTGTTAACCATGCTGTTGATCATCAAGCATCGAGGTTTTCCGTAACTTCTGAGAAGACTATGAAAGAACTGCTCGTACGATTCTTTGTGTGCATCTTTTCGAAAGTGTATTGTCTCGTGGTAACTGTATTTGTCACTCATGACTTTTCGAGTATTAAAGGGATTGATAAGTCGTCAGCGAATTTATATGATGATGAATATGCTTTCATAATGCTTGGCGAAAATTGCGTTGATGAAGCGATTATTCGAAATTGGTGCAGCCAGTTTATTATCGCTGATGCAAACGAGAAGCTATGTTTCGCTAATTCAGAGAGTATCGAAGGACTGTATACATTATGCTACTCGAAACAAAATATCAGCGTTCGTTTGGACGTTTCTCTTCTAAAAAAGTTTTCTTTGCTGCGTGTATTCACCTTAGTTTTACTGCATCATATCAGTCATTACTTCCAAACTCGTCAGACTTCGTCCTCCACAATTATAACTTTGCTGACAGACGTTTTCAATAACGATTTATCCCAACTGCGAAAGGAGGTGCAGGCTGTACAGCAAAACTATCAATTGAGGCGAATCTTTGAAACGATCGCGTATCACTTCGGTCAAACATATGGAGTTTTGACGAACATTTTAAAAGGATTTCTGCAATACCCACCTCAGTATCAACCATTTTATTTGCCTCCTTTGATTATGAGAAAATACGAAGAAGACAATCAACCGTTACTCTTCTATAACAGCACACACGTAGTCCCGGTTGAGTTTTACAAGTATGATTTTGAGCAATTCATCACCGTTTTAAATCCATCTCCCAATTATGATTGTCGGTATAATTTCGTCATTCGAGATTTTCACACTGCTGTATCTCGAATACAACCAATGTTTCAGTACCAAAGAGCAGCTCGAGCCAAACAATCTTCGGCTAAAACAAACACCGTAAAAATGTATATGTTTTTATTGACCATCTACGACAGATATTTTCAGGTGTTAGCGATTTACCCCAAAGACTCAGTTAGCAAATGTATCAACGAGTGAGATACTGCAGGCTGCTCAAATTTTCGATTCCCTTTTTAGCTGAGACGTTTTGAACGAAGAAATTGTACTTCAGATATTTGACATTGGACATGAAATTATCGAAATAATAGTCCGATAAAAACGTCTTGCTTTGTTCGAGATTGTAAACCGTCTCACAAATAAACTTTGCTAAATACTTTAATTCTTTTGTCACTTTCGAGTATTCCATCGAAGCAGCTGCAGAATGAACATCGCCCAGAATATTCAAAATGCCCTTCGGATCTCCGTTATCGTGGGAGTTGTAGTACAACATGAACAGTATGGTGAACGCTCCGGGATAAAGCTGACATACGTTATTAGTGCAAGTGTTGTGAATATATTTATTCCTGAGCTCTTCCTTAATGTTCTCTCTTACTTTCGACTGGGTGTTTTTCAAGAGAAATCTCAGCATGACATACTCTGCTACGAGGAAGGGATAGAGTTCCGATCTGAAGACGAACAAAGCATTATCGTAGGACTCCTTGATTTCACCCGTATTATCGTTGTAGTCGAAATAGTTTATTCTGGTAAACACAGGCAGTACATGATCGTGCAACACGGCAGGATCGGGCGATGGCAACGGATCTATATTCGTTATCTCGCGAATCATAGAGTCGAAGTCGTACTGCTGCGTCCTGTATATTCCGAAGAGGAAATTCAAAGCGTTGTATTCTCCCCAGTCGATCACATTTATACAGTAAACGAGCTTATTGAGAACACGGGCGACTTTGAAACTGTATGTTTGATCAGAAAGCACCTCATAATCTTGTAGCAAGCATTTGAAGGTGTTCGCGTATAGCGTATGTAAAAGTTCCTTATTGTGTTGTCGGCTATTAAAGCTAAAGAACGTTTCGTTGTTGTTGTTGTATTTCAGAGGCAAGTCTTTAACCCAAGGCACGGTATCGCGGAGTTGAAAACTTCTCTTGTATATAAAAAAACGTTTTCTCACGTAGCTGAGAACGGAGTTCTTATTATTTACAAGTTGACGCCTGGCTATGTATTCGATCGCGTATTCGCGTTTCTTGCTGATCACCCGTACAAGTGAATCCGACACGCTTGGATTCTCCGTAACCATCCTATTGCTTGAGACGGCGTGAAAAAAATCATCCACACATTTTGTACCGAAATCTTCGTCCCGAGCACGATGCGATTTCAATTTGATTGCTCGAAGATAACGCTTTAGCCGTTTGACGTGTCGCTTCCGTCGATCGGATAGATGCTGAAAACGTTCTCGACAAATATGCAGGATTTCATCCCTCATTGTTGTAGTTCGTATTCGATTGAACGTCATTTGTTCTTTAATACATTTTTCAACACACGAACAAAGGTAATCATTATTTATTTTAAGTATATAGGGTCGCGCCTAGACACTGTACATTTACTCTCATTGACAATGTTTTATTACACAGTGCGAGACATTGGTTCTATAAATGAAATAGAGACGTTTATCGCAGAAGCAAAACCGACGGTGCAAACAAAAGACGCGTTATTACAACAGTTTCCAGATTTTTCAGAATCGAAGGAATACATCGAGTCGTTTCCTCTTCCTAACGACGAGAGCAACAACACCGTTTTGTCGTTTCCTCATATAATAGTAGCCATAACCGGTCATGCCGGATCGGGTAAAACGCACATTCTTAAACACATTGCTAATTGGAGACGTACGATGTTCTACGCTCCGACCAATCCTGCTGGCATAAATCTCCAGAATACGTTATGGCCAGCTATGCTTTTTGCCAGCGGAAAGAAAAGAGTATACAGGACCGTTCATTCCTTCTATCAGATCATTCCCGAAGAAAGCAACATATTAGGGCAATATGTTCAAAAAACTAGGAAAGGACGAAATACGTTTGCTAGCTATGACGATTATTTGCTTACAATGTTTCAAGGTTGTAAACCATTTTGTGACAAACTGTTCGCTAAGGAAATGGCAGCCGGTAAACTATCGCCGGAGGAGTTTCGTAAACACAAAGACGAATACTGTAAGAGTCATCTCGTAAGGGAAGGAGAGTACGGGCATGCCGAGGTTATAGAATACTTGCATTCCCTGGGATTGGGAAGCAAGATTCCTCCCATATTACTATACGACATATCCGTATTAGAAGAAGGTGGTCGAACACCAGACTACATGGCTTTTTTGTTCCTATTTTACTTTTATGTCATGCACGTAAAATATCAAACGTACGCGTGGCGACAAGTAATTCCAGCGTTGATTGTCGTCGGATCTCCGACTCAAAGTCAGGTGATAGACGACTACACACCGTTCAGTGCTTTAACATTCGTTGGTCTGCAGTGTATGAAAACATATATAGCCGAAACTCGCGGTATCAAGATAAAATCGTTTAAAGACAATAGGCGAGTAACGACTGGAAACATCGAAAACAATACCACGCTAGCCGCATGTGTGAGTAAAGTGGAACTGGGACGGTCGGTGCACGAAACACTGAAGGACAAGTTTAACTCGGCGTTCGTGACCGAGGAAAAAAACTTTTACGATGCTTTGTTTAAGCCGGGTCATTTTCGAATCGCGAAGAGACAGAATGATCTGAAGACCTTTAAACTGAATGTCTTTAGACAGAACGAGCATAATACGCTGGAAATTCCAGAGTATTTTTTGAGCAATGTCGACGTTCCTTCGTTTGCAAATATCGAAGGCCACATCAACGCAAAATTCAGGAGTGAAACGTTTCAGGAGCTTTGGGTCAACACTAAAAGAACGTCTAAACTATTCGAAGAAGAGTTTTTCGTGTATAAAACATCGAGGACTGTTTTGAAAGGTTTCAGATATCTGCTCACCGAGTATCACACTCTTTACATCTACAGTTACGCCGGCACAATCGAACAGTTTGTAGAGGTTACTGATCGACTGAAGTCCTACATGGTGAACGATCGCAGCAACTGCGTTAACTTCTTCGTTAACTGCGCCAAATACATGATAGAGGACATTTACTCGAACACGGCCGAACAGGTGGTTGAAAGTTTGACTGCTTTGATGAATCAGCGTTCCCCCGAAGACGACCAGTTATCAATTCAACACTTATTTTCTCTGAAAGCATTGTTGCAACACGTTGCCTTAACGGATAGACTAAAAAATAAGATTTATTCGTACGCCAGCGAAAAAAGTGGTACGTGTATTGCACTACCAAAAGACCTGTTCGCGTTCATTTTATTGGACACCGCCATAAGAAAATCACACAACCCCAACGAACTAGATTCCGTTTGTTGTTATCTGCAATACTGCGACTGCTTGACGTTTAAAATGTACCCTAAAACAAAATCAGTAAGTACTTGCGAACTAACGAACAACGAACCGTGCCAACGAACACAGCAATCTCACAGCCAGCTTAACTTTCGCAAGTTCAAAAGAAAACGAGCTCAGTATGAGCAGAACGATAATGACGACGATATTGATATCATCGACGACAGTCAACAAATGGAGGACATGATGAACAGGTTAGCGAACAAATCTTTTTTCAAGATTATTCCTCTTGTTCTACACATATGCGGTACAATTGACTCGATGCAAGGATTAACCTCCCCGGGTCCCATACTCGCCTTGTTAAAGAATGGTGATCGGGGAGAAGACTATATCGTTGCGATGACAAGAACAAGCAATCCAGACACCCTCATTGTCGCAAACAAAGTGTTTGATCAGAAGTACCAGCCCATCGCATACGAGACCAAGCAGCTGATAAAAATTATTAATAATGCACAGAAGCGGGACGGATGGTTGTGAGGAATTTTAGTATAAAAATACTAGACTCGCTTAATAATCGTCATTCGAAATCATGGCGACTGTAAATCAACAAGCTGATTTTAGACTTTATTCCGAACGATTGAAAACGTTCAACCATCCGAATTTTAAACTGCCGCAAGATAAAGAGGAATTAGCTCATCACGGATTTATTTTCAGTCCGACAGATCCTAACTGTGTTCGGTGTGCTTTTTGTGGTACGATGATTTGCGATTGGACACCCGCTGATTTAATTGTTGAGCAACACAGAACGTACGCTCCAAACTGCGAGTACTATGCCATCACAGGCTACTTCGGCAAAAACACGTTTTGCCCGAACAGCTGTTGTCATCGAGAAAACAAACACTTAATTACCATCAACAACACGGTTACGGGTGTCGATTCTTCTGCAACTTTGAAGAAGGGAATTGGTTTTAATTCTAATCCAGCTACGCAGTTGTTTCCGAAGGCAAATGATGTTCCACCACCAATGACCACAGCCCTGCCGTTTGGTTTCGGTAAAAACGCAGCAACAACGAGCGGTTTCGGCGGTTTTAATTTCGGAAGGGAGTCCAAGCCGCCGATCGGAGGATTTGGTGCTTTTTAAGAAGACATTTTCCGTTGATTGTTTGAATAAAAGCAAATTCCTATAATTGTATTTTCTGATTATTTATGTCTCTGAATTTGGTTAATAAACAAGGCCTTTTGTAATGGACATCATGGAGATATCTATCATGAGCAAATATTGTCTAGTGAAACAACTGGAAGAAGGAGGAGAAGGACAGGTTTTTCTGGCCACAAGAAAATCTGACGGAAATTCAGTCGCTATAAAATGGGCAGAGTGGAACACTAACAAATGGGACGTTCCTCCTGAGATTAACCACAATTTAATGTTGAAAGACGCCGGTATAAATGGTGTCAATAAAATGATTGAATATGAAGTCAATTCGCAAATGGGGATATACGTTATGATTTTGGAGTACATTCCAATTGACTTGTTCGACTATGTTTTGAAAAACTGGCATTTGAACGAATCCTGCTACAAGGACTTAATAGCTCAAATCGTTCGGGCTGCCCTCGACATGCAGAATACCGCTGGATTATCTCACATGGACTTAAAACTGGAAAACGTGTTACTTAATCCCGAGACCAAACGGATTCAGTTGTGTGACTTCGGGAAGTGCGTCTCTGTTAAAGAACCGTACATAAAAATGGCAAATGCTGGAACGAAAGCCTTTTATTCTCCAGAATCATTAAAGGAAGACAGATTCTACCCTACTCGAAGTATTGTGTGGACAATCGGAATACTGACTTACTCGATTCTCCACGGTACAAACGTTCCTTGGGAGCAATACACTGACGGCGATGTCGACCGCTTAACTTTCAACAGACACGTTTCCGAAGAGGCGATACACTTCGTGTTAACGTGCTTGGAACCAGACGTGAAAATTCGACTAGAATTGGACCATTTGCCAGATATTCCGTGGCTGGCAGAGTAAAAAAAATGAACAAATACGATGATTAAATATCAGATTGTAGTAGTAATCTTATTTTTGTCTTTATTTTATCCTTATGAGTACAGAAGTCAAAACAGTAGACTAGACAACCGGTGCACATATTCCTGAGAATGAAGGTTTTGTCAATATGTTCACTCTCCAAAACGTGTTCTCTGATACGATCAAAACACGTCTCTGCGTTCTGACTGTGATTGCAACCGCACGAAAAATGTGCGTTTCTGCTTTTCTCGTTTATTTCGACGGTTAGGATGTTGTAACACTTTCTACTTTCGCAGCACATGGTAGTTATATACTTGAGTTTCTTTGTCTGGCTGATGTTCATTAACGCTAGATGTTGATAAGTTATCAATCCTTGGCCATCTACGAAACATTTATACGTGTCTACAAATTCGAAATCTGAACATCCGTCGGCACAAGCGAAGTATTTTCGATGGTTGTGGACGTCGTTCATAACGTGCGCTTTCCTGTAAATTTTGTGCTGATAATTAACAGGCTGGTTACACGTTTTGCATAAAATGAACAAACCATTGGAGTAGACGGTTTCAATGCTTTCCTTTTCACCAACACATTTCGAGTTACAAAAACATCCCGGAATGTTCAGAGATAGAATTTTGTTGCTAACAAAGTTCGAAAAGAACGTGACGATGTCTATAACGTACTGCGAAAAAGATAGGTTGTTTGTTTGTATGGGATTGGTGAGCATAGTCTTGATCGTCTGGAAACAATGTCGCCTTGAGCTCGCATCAAACACGGTTCTCCGCTTGAAGTAATATGCGAAATCTAACCACGGTTTAGGATAGCATAACTCCGATGTCAACGTTCTGGCTTCCGAGTCTTTCAGTAGACGATTACTGGTGGGATATTTGTACGCAAAATTACACAGTGACTTAACGTTTTGAAACACCTTGGTGTCGGATAGCCACTCCGAGTTGTTGACTTGATTGATCATCTTTTTCAACGAGGTGAATTCCTTCGGAACATCGCATAAAGATGTGAAAATAAAATCGCTCATGTTAAAATGCGTGTGATGATTTACACACAGTTTGTGACCTTTTTGTTTGACGAACGTCACATACAACTCGTGAAACGGCTGTTTTTCTTGGCATATTTTACCAACCGCTACGAGTGTTTTCAGTATACGTTGATGCGTATCGTATGAGGTTTTCTTAAAGTAGAAAATACATAAAATTACAACGAGGTAAAATATATGAAATCTATCTGCAGATGTCCGCTTTGTAGTGCTACTGTATACACACGATAAGAGCCTGTCCTGTTTCAGGTTTTGACGGTAAAGCTTTTTGACGATGAAATATGTGAATCGATAACAGTGAAACGTTGTGAGTGTTTCTTCGAGCTTTCGAAAGCTGACTGTATTAATTCGTTTCAATGACATTACATCTTTCGGTAAATCATATAAAGCCGAGTAGACGTTATTTTTTAGTATTTCAGCGAAAGACTTTTCATTCATGGCTGAAGGTCTAAAGGACTAATCGACGTCGAGTAAGTATCGCCCTTTTATCGAAATGTGCGATTCTTGAGTCTACGGCGATTCGAATTATTTATAAAGCGAGCAATCCATTCCTGTAAGATCTTTATTATTTTCCCAAGTACAAAAATTACCGCATCATATATTCTCGTGCATACCATGGCAAACTCCAGCAGATATTTCTTGAGAAAGTGCCACGAATTTGATCACCTTTATTACGACCAAGCCCTCCCCGAAAATATAAAGAGTCGCGTGTTAGCTAGCTGTATCAACGATCACTTGGACTTGGCCTTAGCTTGCTTTATATACACCGAGGATAAGCGAGCATTACCCGTTGAGTTTAAACCGAAATGTGTGAAGGAGTATCATCACCATTTTTCGGAAACTGAAAACGTGAAAACTGTACGAATCATGTTTACGGATAATGCTGACTGCGCTGATGTTTTGCTGGCCGAAGAAATTACTTACGGAGACATCGACGGTCAAGAATACTCAAAATGTCACCCGTTTTTCTCTAACGGTTGTACTAAAGACATGGCCCTAACGGCCTATTTCGTTATACTAGCTTATGCAGACCCCAAATTTTCAAAATCCACGATGTCTAAACTGAGTTCTTGTTTAGTTCAACGATTCGGAAGAACATTAACTCCGTCTTGTTTGGCTGAATTCTGGAATGAGAGACTGACAACCTGTCGCAAGAATGAAGTTCGAAGATTGAAGGAAAAACGAGCAGATTATTGGCGACTCTCGGCACGACGACATAGTGGCAAATATCGAATAGACGAATTCGAATTCAAAATATTACATGCTAAAATAAAAAAAATCAATGCCAAAATTAAGAATTTATGTCGAAGATCCTGGACATACGTAAGCTGTTATTACGATAAATGGTGGACCAGCGTAAAAGTTTTACACACAGATGAAGGGAATTCGCTCGGCCTTTCTATGTTAAAACTCTATCCGGGCCAAGAATTGGGGGTTGTGACATTGTGTAAAAAGGTAATTTAAAAAATGTTTGAACTCTTCGAAAATAGAGTATATAAACGATCGCTTTAAGTCTTGAATAACATTTCATGAGCAAAAATGTTGCAAACACTTATATTTCTCTTTGGAGCTTTGGTATTAACAATTGCTGACGATTTGGATAAAGAAATGGCCGAGATTTTCAAGCGCAAGTTTAATAGACAAGATACTTTACCGGCTTCGACATTTGGGTTAAGAAGTTGCTTTTGTTCGACTTGCGATCCAGACCACACCGTAGGAAAAGTGTACAATGATAAGTGTTATTTTATTACCACCGATCGATCATTCAAAATAGTGGCGAGTGAGCAGAACAAATTTCGAGCAGTAAAAATCAAATACATGCCCGCTTTTATTACTAGCGAAGCCGAGATGAAAGTGCTCGAGCAAGTGAGTAACGAAATGAAGATACAAAAAAAGAACAAGGTGTTAACATTTGTATTTTACTCGAATGACTTAACACTACTGCATTTGAAACCCCCAATGCCTATACCGTTTCAAGTTACTCCGGTTTGCCGTAAACTCCGTTTAAATGAACGGAAATCTTTGCTCAACGATTGCGAGAATCAACACCAAGCGTTATTGACGGCTAATTCTAGTGATTATTTGTTTCCGCCACCGTTTAAAACGCCATCGTACGATGTTTGTAGTTTTGATAAAGATGCAGTGGCAACCGACACAACCGATAATTGCATCAAGGCAATGCGAGCGAGTACGTGTGACGAGGTTGATATAAACAATAATATCGTTTTTGAGAACGTTCATCAGTACTTGGTGAACTTGACTCAAAGAAATGCTTATGATATAGGACCATACAAGCAATATTTTCAAATCGACGATATGGACATGCTGGCTGTTACAAATGAATATTACAGCGTGTTTGCTTATTTGGATGGGTGTATGTACATTGACGTTCAAGGGAAACAAGTTCTTTACGATGACTGTTATCATACACCGAGTAAAAAACTCTGTCTGATCCATAAACCGGTGGTCGTCACGACTACCGCAGTTCCTTCTAACGCAACTGCGAGTGATGTGGCGACCGCAACTACAGCTGCTACCGTTATTTCCGACAACCGAACGGATGAAGAGGGTGATGTAATAACGGGGGTAACGAGTAGATCTGTAACAACCGCTCCTTTGTCATCTCCCGCATATCCTTTGCCAGATTCCACGTACGGTTTGCGCAGCTGCATTTGTGCCACCTGTAATCCAGAGAGAACTGTAGGAAAACTGTACAACGGAACGTGCTACTTTTCCACAGACGATACCAAATTTAATGTAACTCCTAAAGACACGAACAAGTATGTCCCAGTTGAAAAGAACTACTATCCAGCAATCATCAAGAACGCTATTTTAGGAAGAGTGCTTCAGCAAATAAGTAGCGAAATGAACGATAAACTCGGAATATGGTGGATCGTAGTTTTCATCAACATTCCAGATATTGATGCCCTTTTGAAACCTTTGCCGAAAGGTTCTGCGGACAAATGCTTGAGATATAACGTGCGTAAAAACTTGATTGGACGAAGTTGTAATAAGCAATCCGGTGCTCTGCTAACAGCTAATGCTCAAAATACCATCCTCCTACCATCGTATGAAATACCAGGAGGATATTCCGTCTGTTCCTTTGACGATAATGCAGCAGCGTCTAGTCGAGCAGATGATTGCTATCGAGCAACTAACGAAACTTGTGACCAACTTGCAGACGTAGAAAATAAACAGGACCTCCAAAATCTACTGCGTTATATCATATTGCTCAGCCAGGAAAATGCGAACGATATCGGCGTTTACAAGCAGTACTTTAAAATTAACAATAACGTTATGAGTATTCACGAGAAAAAAACGGATGAATGCGTTTATATCGATATTCAAGGTAAACGGGATACCAACGACAAGTGCAATATAACCGCTACGAATGTTTGTTACATCGGAAGGCCGATTAATATTTCGGAATCGCAGAATTCGTTTATACCCATAAACACATCATCGGCCAAAAGCCGGATTGACGGTGTTTTACAAGCATCTAAAACGAGGACTAGAGACGCATCTGAATATGTTGAAACGACTCCAATTGCAGACAGTTCGATTGACGGTATCACCAGGAGGTCGATTTATATTTCATCCGACCTTACAGGAAATGCTACCGACTTCACAAGAACCACACCAACCGTAACAACAAACTACCAAAGAATCCAAGACGGACGTGATGATTTAACGGAATGGCAGAATTCGTTGATACCCGTAAACTCAGCAGTTAGCACTGCATCAGTCTTTTCGACGATGTTTGCAACGATGTTGACCACTTACGCTAGAGTTACTAGAAACGCATTTATAACTCCAAGCGAAGAAGCTCTGACATTAGCTCCAAGCAATATGACAGCAAGCATCATGACATCTACGGAAAGCTCGAATAGTGGTGTTGGTGATTTACAAGAATTCGACGCATCTACTAGACAAGCATCTCAAACTGTTGAAATGACTCCAACCTCAGACGTTTTAATATTAGCTTCAATGAATATAAAAACGGCCATCACACCATCGGAAGAAAGTGCTAGTAATTCGCAACAAGTCGAAACATCTACTAGAGATACATCTCTGACTGTTGAAATGACTACAACGGAAACAGCTCTCACACCAGATTCATTAAATACAACAAGGAACATCACGACATCGGCAGAAAGCTTGGTTAACGATGCCAGTGTTTTGCAACAAGTCAAAACTTCTGCTAGAGACACACCTCAGTCTGTTGAAACGACTTCAACCGAAGAAGCTCTTACTTTATCTCCAATAAATATCACTACGAGCATCTATACCTCGGCAGATAGATTACATCCGTCCGAAACAATTGCAGTGACATTAACCGATGGATTTCAGAGCTCAACACAGCTGCCTGGGATTGAAGTAGTAAATGTATCTGCGAATACTAGTCCCGCTGTATCGGCTACAACAGAGAACACTCCGATCTTGACGACTAGATTTATACACAACATAGTTACTTCACCTTTATCGAATGAAACCGCGAGCATTTCATCTACACCAGAGACATCTGTAAACATGCATTTTTCCTCTAACTTCGCGTCCTCAGAAAATCAAAATGCGACTGATGTAACGGAGACACATAGTTCAACCTCTTCGATGATAACCAGCACCGGGACTCAAAGTGTTGCTGAGCCAACAACAGCATCGACTTCACTAGACGAAAATACCTCGATCGATATATCGGAAGAGTTCAAAGCCAGCAATTCTTCAGAAACAAAGAAAATATCAATCACAAAAAGTCATTCGGTTGTTCAATCAACAATTAGGCCAGACGACAAGGATTACACATCGACTACATCGGTGACATCTAAAACGGAGCCGATATCTGAAGGGGGCACCGAAAAACACATTTCTGTAACACCAGAGACACACACGATTCCTTCTTCGACCGTTTTTAAAGCAGTCTCGATCTCAAGTTCTTCAGAGACCACACGGCAAGTGACCGTGGAATCTTCGAATTCAGAAAAGCAGGAGGAAGACAACAAATCAAAAACGGATACCACAGTTTTTTTATGCGGAATTGGTCTGTTAACCGCTTCGGTTATTATGACACTGGTTATAATTTGGGGGAAAAAAAGACTGGAATAACTGACGCTCTACATTCGATTTAAGTATTTGAGTATTTAGTTGATTGTGCTTCGAAATTAAAATGTCGAACGAACTTACGAAAGTTAAACCGTGTAACGGCAAGAAGTGTGGTATTTGTTCTCACGTAAAATCTGGCAACCGTTTCAAATTCAATTGCGGTTTTGTGTTCGAAGTACCAGACGGGGATTTGACTTGTAATTCTGTCAACGTTATATACGTACTTACATGCAATACGTGTCGTGCAGAATATATCGGAGAAACTAAAAATCTCAGACAGAGAATCAATACCCATAATTCGCACATACGAATGAAAAAACTTTATTGTCGAGCCACCGACCATTTGGTCGAATGCGGTGTTAGTTTACCAGACGTGAAGGATCGCTACAATATATTCATCTTGGAGATAGAGGAAGACACACATATTCGAAAAGCCAAAGAAAATTATTACATTCGTTTATTTATGCCAAAAATGAATAAATGAAATTCTAGTATTCTCAATATTCACCGCTTTCTTCTTCGTGTCCATGTAAAATGAAAACCACAATTGATCGCCCGTATTTAAAAAGCAAGACACTAATGATTCCCACTGCCGTGAGAATGCTAGTTAATATGAATATTGTCGACGTGGCACTTTTCTGTTTTTCAACAGTTGCGTCAGTAATTTCATAGTTATTTTCTAACGCTTCAGTAGTGGTTGTTGGTTGAGGTTGAGTTTTCAACGTGACTATTCTATTACTAGGCTGTTTGGTCGATACCGAAGATAGACGGGCAGATAACAGTCCTGGGGTTTCGTCGCATAGATGTTTTGTATTTAGCGAGCTATACCTTTCTCCCTTTAATTGTAAAACGCCGTTGTGGTAGCTTTCAACGAATATCAATCTGTGTCTAATAACGTCAACTAAATAAAATCCCGGTTGATCGCCTATAACTACAAACTGAGTCGGTACATGATAATCGAAAAGTTCTTGTGGACTGAGACCCAAATGCACGATAAATACGTTAAAGCCGTTATTGTACATCGACAACATACATTTGCCCCATGAATCCGAAGACCGTTTACACGATTCGTAACCTTTTTCTTTCGATTTATAGACAAAGAACCGTTCCAGAATGATATACGTGTTCGGATCCGATATGCCTGCTACATTACATGTCTTGGTATCGTCGAGGAAATAAAAACATGTATTTACTTCTTTTACCAACACACTGTTTTCCCTATACGGGCAAGATGTGTACGTTTGGTTGTAAGAGTGGTTGGTAGACTCAGATGATTCAGCGTACGAGATTTCATTTAAGCTTCTGTTATATAGCACACGGTACCGATTGGTTTTAATGATGGATGGTGCTGGTCTGCATCGGTTGGAATGTGTTTTAAGAGTTTCGTCGAAAATCGTATTGCTCGTAATATTAAGCTTTAGGCAGCTCGGATATAAAAAAGGTTGACTTTTGAAAAAATTGCTATACATGTATTTTAGATTAAATGTCGGATACCCGAATCTAGAATACAACTCGGCTGAAAGTTGAGCAATCAAACCATCGGCCACCCCGATGTTGCTAATAAGGGTTAGAGAAAACTGTACAATATTATCGTTTCCTTGAAACATCCTATCGTTCATGCTTATGTAATAGCATGATCCGTTAAACGTTTTTCCAACAGTGAATTTCTCGTCGCAAAACAAGCAACGGCAATTCAACAAATCTGTCTCTCCATTATGCCGATGATTTCTGAGGATACCAAGGCTTTCTTGAACATACGCTAATGAAACAACAAGAAATAGCACAGTTACACGTAACATGTTTTATTTACGGTATTATACAATCGGTTAACAAGAAACTTTTCTCACATCTCAAATATATAAAAATCGTTCTATATCCACCGAATTCCCGTACATTTGCGAGGTCTTCTCTACATGAGTTGGGTGTAAATTTTGTTGGCTATACACCCAAACACCCGCGGAATCATCTCGATGTATGTCCTTGCAAACACATTTTCGATCAGCCGGTCGAAGATTTCGCTGTGATTAATCTCGTTGTATGCATTTGCTAGGATGTCCCTCGGCTTGATCAAGTCCAAACTCCCAACTTTTTCGGCAACTGGAAACCACATTTCAAACACGTTGTCCATCACACGCGGGATATTGCCAGGATGGTCGTAGTTGACTTTCTCGAGCAATTTACCGGGGAATCCGATTTTTTGACATAAGTATGTTAGCTCCAGCGGTAACGTCGCTAAAAAAACAGTTCTTAAGTCCAAGTATTCCTTCATTTGCTCCAGCGAAATAGTGACGAAGACACTTTTCTTCATTTTCTCTGATCTTTTACCAAGAACGTCAGTTTTTTGCTTTTTCGAAACTGGTAGTCGAACAATTTCAAAGTCACGTTTGTTTGACATATTTTTCGTTATCTCTGTGTGTTCCATGGCGAGCTTATACTGGTAATGGAGGTGTAACGGGTGTGCTGCGCTTTTTATACCAGATAGCTGAGCATTGTGGTATATGGCGATTGACCAATGAAAACATTTCAACATGGTGAATAGTGGAAACCCGGGGCGAACAAAATGTAACATGGGGAGAAGTCACATTCGCTGTTTGGCTTCTGACCAGACAGCACGCACATCTTGTCAATGTCCTATTGGTTGGAAATTTAGAAGTTGTCCTTTAAATACTTTTTAAAACACACAGCATTGCTGTAATCGCAAACCAGTAACGCATACGAGTTTTAATTGTCAAACCCTATCATAATTGCAACATTTTACATTTCTTCGTTTTTAAAAATGCTCTCTCACAGCACGGTTATTCTATGTAGTTGAGTCACACTCACAGATTGCTATGATATCGTTTCTGCCGATATTATTAACGGCATGATGACCAGTGGGAAAACTGCGATTTTCTTCTAAACGATCAGCTTCATTATCGTTATATCTGATCTGATCACCCCGATGTGCGTCCGTTGCATTGGTCGTTGAATCGCATTCGCACATTGAGATGATATCACTTCTCTTGATATCATTTGCGTGAAAATTACTCCAATTCGCAAAATGATAATCACCTCCAGCATTCCCATCAATTGAGGGATACTCCTCATCTGATTTAATTAGCTCCAAAATATCGCCGAAACCGTTTAATTCTAGAGCCTCGAGAAACAGTCTATAGCAATGAGGTCCCTCTTTTGAACACATATTTAACAAAACCCTCATTTTGGAGGTCGGCGTTCGTTCGCGTTGAATGGCTTCTCTCATAGAATGTGTTGAAATATTGTTGGAACTGAGATAGCCTAATACGCTAGCAAATTCCTCGTGGTTACTGCTTTCGTTGATATTATTTACAGAATCCGCTTCGGCTGTCGTAATAGAAAAAAGCTCATCATGCCGTTTCCTCGCACGAATCGACTCCATAAGCGATAATAGGTTTCTACTGGCCCGCGACTGGCTAAAAGTCATGGTGTTGAGTTGTTCTGTTATACTTTAAAATGACTGCGACCTTTATATAGTTAAAAATCATTATGTGACATATATATACTTCGAAGTCTGAAACGCTTAATGAGAAGTTCACTTCGTTTTTGGGGTAGGTCTCTCTGCAAAACCATGTTGGGTTTCCATTTAAATTGTCCCAGCCCTGCCTCGGGATCGCAAAGTTTATTCGTCGTGTCTCCGTTACACAATTTGATGAATTCTTCGGTTTCTAGATCGTGAGGAATTACAGCGTCCAACCACATGTCTCTGCTTAAATATTGTTCTAGTACTCCCGCACTAATGATTCCTATGTCCATTAAGGTCAACAGCACCAATCCGGGTCCAATGTCGCCCATGTTATCGAAGTCTTTACCTCGAGATAGGCACGTTTCTATTAAGAATTCTGGTCGCATGTTAACGAGTTGTTGTTTGAGGTTATCGGTAAGTGTCCGACGTAGCATTTTTAAAGGATGTTCAAAGTCAGTTGGTGACTGCACGTTGTACGTTTCCAAATATTGTTCGAACTCCATGAAAACCAATAGATACTCTATCGCTTGTTTACTTTCGATATTATCGTCGCCGTTGATTAGCAGTTGTAAATCATCTGCGCTTGAGCTGAGGGCCATTGCAAATCGGTGTGTTGTGCGTGTGAACGATCGACTATAAATGAATCTCCGAGCGAAAAAAAAGTATATAAATGAACGTGACAGATTTTCGATTAAACATCATTATAAAAATGGCCGAAAACAAAAAGACGTTTGGGAGCCTTTACGAGGATATATCGGAAGATTCGGAAGACGAGTTTGTGTCAAAACCACCACTTAAACAACCGCGTCAGAAAGGGTTGACGAAGAAGACTACAAAACAAGATCCGACAAAGAAAAAAACAGTAAAACGGTCTCTGAAAAAATCGCCAAATAGAGAAGACGATGAAACTAAACCATCTCAACGTCTACGTCTGGACCCTTTGAAAATATTAACCTCACAGTGGAGAAAATCTCTGGCCAAAAAAATATCTCGACAGAATAAATTAGGTGTAAGCGTAGACAAAATGAAGCCGTTGGACAAAGACGACGGCAGCAGGGTGTTCGCTACCTTTCCTGTTCAAAACGATGGCAACAGTTTATATAGAAGTATAAGTTATTTGCTGTTCGACGGTGAGCATTATCACAGGTTCGTACGCGATCAAATTATCGCGACTATGCTCTCCCATAGAGAAGAGATTGATAAAGAATGCAGTGTTTTTACCAAATACGACACCGTTGAATGTTACATCAGGGAATCGGGGGCGGATGGATTTGCTCGACTGCCTAGTAGCGGTTTTGTTGAGCTAAAGGCGCTGGCTGTTTATTCCAACATTCCCGTATATCTGTTTACCAATCCAATTACTAACAGTCCGACCGAATTTCTTCCGTTAAAAACATCTAAAGCGGACTGCGCGTTTATACTATATAAGAAATGCGGATATTATAGACCCGTCCTGAGGTTCGACGGCGAAGGGTTCAACCACAAGGAAGAAACCAGCAATACACATCCCGTCACATTAAGCAGCGAAAATGCATCCGTGTCAGTTACTATTGATGAGTTAAACACATGTTCCACAGCACTTTGTACAGAAGCGATCAATCGTGAAAACAGATTGTCCGTCTCTCTCACCGACTCGGCCCTTGGAATGCTGAAAAGTTTTACAACAAATGAGTATAACGGAATTGAACTCAACGTCAGCTTGTTCAATTTTTCTTGCAAGTACAATTGTCAGGCTCTGATAGAAATTTTGATTATACTTTTCAAACAAAGTTCGGATGTAGCTCTATTGGCAACATTCATAGAGAGTATCAGAGATCAAGCAGTACAGTACAAGCAGGAGCTTGCGAATCATTTCAGTGATGTGTGCCACGAAACGATGACCAATATACTACTCGACTTGAGATTAACCGATGTTAGCCTTAAAGCGGTAGTCAAAGGAATAAATGAGCACAGATCAAAATACGTTCTGTCTACGATGAATGTAGCGGTAACCTTTTCAGATAACGAGTTCGCATTCAGAGACATTTTCCCTTACACTATGTTGTGTATGAACTACCAAGATTTGACAATAAAGTACTTCACCGGACCGAAGCCCACGCAACAACGTTGGGTCGATATCGTGATGAATAGGAGATTCGTGGAAGTTCTCGATAGATTAAAGTCTACCGACCACGTTCTATTCGACAGGAGTTCCGTATACTTCTACGATAAAGATGGAAACGGTAAAGAACAGATTGGATACATTCCGAATGTTTTCAAATACCAAGCACATCTCAACTACTACGCTCTTGCGAAACCGGCTAAAGGTCTCGAACAAATACAATTGGTTAAAACCGACAAAAACGAAATATTGTTGGTGGACAAGCTCACCGAGCAAGTATACGATCTTCGTCAACAACTCTGGAAAAAAGTACAAGAATTCATGGTCATTGAAGAAACGAACGACTACGAACTGTGCCAAATAACGCTAAGACCTGACAAACAAGTTAAGGCAGATACAAAAATACACGTCATGCTCAGAAAAGCTGGCAACAGCGTTTTTGGTTATGCATCGATATTTTCCTTCCACAATCAGCATGTTCCGAAAATACCGTTTCAGTACACGTACGACAAAAACGTTAACGAATTCGTCGTGAACAGACGACTGGCTGAGGATCGGATATCTCTAAATCCATCGAAAAAATTTGAAGAAGAACAGTCATTGATATACGGGGTTTCGACACCCTTTGTTCGATATGTCGTTCCACAAAACGCCTCTAAGAAGTGCATTTACGCCTTAATTCAAACGGAGGCTCTGAACCAAATGATTCAATATACTTCCACAGAAGAAGTTTGAGGTGCACTATCATCGAAATATGTTTCCGTGCTATTGCTCTTACGATTAAATACACGTTTCTTACATATCAAATGTTTGTTGATTGTGTTCCCTCTGCGCGTTTCGACTGTGTTGAAGATTTTACTTTTGGTGATGTCGGGGCATTTTGAAGACAATTTTTACAGTGAAACACCAAGGATTTGAAGTAAGAAAAACTAAACTAAACAAGGGGGAACTCGTAGACATATTTTATTTACTATAACATGTTTCAACAAAGACATCCCCATTCACGACGACTTTTTATCCTTTCTTCCACGACTCAGACTTCGACTAATCGTTTTGCTTAGACTCCTGGTCCTAGATCTCGATCTTTTACGACTCGCATCTGGCAGTGGTTGCGTTTTACAAACCTCCTTACGTTCTTCCTTTTGTTTCTCTCGTCGCTTCATTTCGTTGTCATAGGCGTTCTTGTTGTGATCGGTAAAAAGCTCCGGCAAATTTTGAAGAAACGTTTCTACTTCTTCCATCCCAAATGATCGGGCAATTTCTGTCATATTAACCAAACTGGATATGGGCTTCCAATCCGAGTAATTCTGAGTCAAGCCCGTGCACTTGTAATCCGGCAGGTTCATGAGGATATCAAACAGATTCATTAGTTCTTGAATATCGTACTTGTCGTGCAACGCGACCTGGCTGGATTTGATATTAGTGAAAATGTTCACCAAAGTGGCTGGATATGCTCGTTGCTCTTTACCCACTTGAAACACAACTTTTTCCTTGTCCTGTTTGACCAACCGCATGAGCTTAAAACAGAGGCGTATGGCCAAGTCGTATTTTAATTTTGTGAACAAGTGCAACGTGGCCTGTTCTTCGTTATTTCGTTTTAGCTCTTTCAGTTCGTCCATTTCTGTCTGTATAAAATCCACTCAAAAGGAAAACCATATCATTTAAATAGTATTTTTTCAACACTCAGAATGAGCAAAATTAAAAGAAAATCTACTGCAGTTTTCCTAGTCGGATATTGTGATTACATAACGTATTATACATCCACAAGAAGTCGTGTTTTTTCTTGAATTCAGTAACCCCACCGATCGTGTTCATCATGATTACAAAAATATAGACGCACAGCAAAGCATACGGGCATAGCGACGTGGTACGCGAGTGTTTGTACGTATTGTAAACAAAATTTATGTAGCTCGAACTGTCAACCGTGTTCTCACCGAAGAGCGAAAAGAAGTTGTATCTTTTCAGCCGATTGTAACCGCACATCGGGTTGCCAAACACAGAATCGAAATGTTCACTGATATCACAAACGGAGATCCTACGAAACAACATCATGCTGTCATTCGTTTCTATTTCTTTCAAGACCAGATGGATACAAGTTTTTATACCGCAACCCAGTTTAGAATTAGCTGCATCGAGCATACATTCGAAAGTCGCTATTTGAGATTTGAACTGTGGTAAATATTGATAAATGCACAGCAAACAGTCTTTGTGCTGATAGTTGTAAAATGGCGAAAACAGATATACTTTTGATGCCAACTGGTCATTTTCGTCCTCATCAAAACCAAATAAATTTTGTTCCATTTTAAATAGTCGATGTGCTCTTTCTATCGTATGGGCAGTGAAACAAAACTCGACACACATTTGACCACTTAAATATTTTTATTGATCAGAATTTATAAGAGATGAAATCATTAGAGAAACTGATATTTTGAAGCAGTATCTGCCGGTAGCTGTATGGATTGTGTGGTGTCATTCTCGTTTCTTTCATCATCACTCTGGTCGCTGTCGCTAGTTCTCAAGTCCTCACAAACACTGAGGATCGTCGATGATTCT
This sequence comes from Cyrtodaria siliqua, assembly GCA_037043455.1. Classification (NCBI taxonomy): domain Eukaryota; kingdom Metazoa; phylum Mollusca; class Bivalvia; order Adapedonta; family Hiatellidae; genus Cyrtodaria; species Cyrtodaria siliqua. The sequence goes on along the minus strand of JAWPHD010000453.1, from coordinate 209,639 downwards.
GCTTCCGTTGATTCATTTCCTCGCTGTTTCTTTGGCTTTCGTTTGTAGTGAGTTCGCTTTCTTTTCCTAGATACTTTCTTTTCAGCGAGCTCGCGGTCTTCCTCGTTCTCTTCGATGATTGTTTGGTCCGTGTCAGAAATGTCGAATGCAGTCTCTGCTCTGCCGCTTTTCGTTGTCGCAGCGCTTTTGATTCTCTCGATCATAGCAGATATGTCGCGATCTTCTTTTGAACTTGATTCTAAAATGTCCGAGAGCACATTGGGCGGAATCAGGTGTAATATGTTAGCACCGACTGTTCTAAAGACGTGTTCTTTAACGTTTTTCGTCGTTTTCATGTTCGACAATCTGTTGAGGGCCTTCTTTCGTTGTCCCTTGTAGTGAGCAATTTTAGAGTCGATTAGTTGAACTGTCATTTTTAATTCGTCCGCCGCGTGAGAGTCGTTTTGCGAAAAAAACACCCCATCTTCATATTCTACAACAAGCTGATTTTCGACGCTATGGTTCATGATGCTTTTCACAAAATCGTGTATGATGATTTTGTTTTTCATTTTCCTCCCGAGGTTAATTTGTGGCTGCTGTCCTGACATATCTCTCAGTTTGTGTGATGACTCGAAACAGTGAATCTTTTAATACTAAAAAAAATAATACACGAGTCGGCTTTCAAAGGCTCTGCGTATTGTTTAAACTCAATCATAGGATATGTTGTCTGCTTTTTATACGCGGGCTTCATAACCGCTGCTCCCAACTAAATTCCATTATGTTTATTTCGCTCTTCGGGGCATTTCATTTTATTAGATACTGGGACCATACGCCGTACGACATGGGGAAGAAGTCAACTCCATGTCCACCTCCGTATGCATGCCATCTTTGGGATGGTTAAAAGTGTGTACTACTGATTTTATGAATATTGAGTTCTGCTCATGCCGGGGCTAGAGGGTGTGAGAGGTAGCTAGCTTATTTCACTACCGCTCATGAACAGTCTCAATCAAACCGAGACTGCAATATTTTGTATGCTCGGCCGTTTTCAAAGGTTCATTATCATACTCTTCTTTCGACCAGTTATCAGCTGGGTGAACATGATATGTTCTAAAATAAATTTTGAGAGAGTCAAGATATATACAATTAAGGCTTGTGTTGTGAAGAAATGTATTAAAACTAAGAACATTGACTTTTACTTGTTTCTTTTTCGTTTTTTTAAGTGGAGTTGAAGGGTGAATACAATTAAGAGATATACAAACAAGAACACGAGACGAGTTAAACAAATCGAACGCTAAGTTTTCGACGTGACGTTTGGGTCATGTTCAAAACCTTAGGTCGGATCTTTGGATTGAATCTTGTGTGTGTTGAAAAGTCAAAATCGGATTTTAAGTTTTCCACCTGAAGGTTAAATCATGTAGAAACCTTAGATCAGATCTTTTTAAAGGGCGATATGTTTTCGCCAACCAACATTCTATTCTACAACATCAGCAACATGTGTCCATACAAATAGTAATTGTTCGTGCTATTAGCACGCCACTTCTGGGCAAAAGACATGACAAAGCAAAAGTGATTTTGATATTTTATTTATAAAAAAGGAAGATGTTTTATCACGGAAGATGTTTTATCACAATACTGCAAGGTAGTTTTATCACAACACGCTCACAAGATATGTTACTCAAAAATACCAGTCCGTTTCTATCGGCCCCCGATACCGCACAAAACCACTTGGAATTGTCCTTTTCACGTGTGGAAAATAACCTCTGCAGAATGGGCATTTGTCCTCCATTTTTCCCGCACATTTGGAACACACTGCGTGAACACAAATGAGGCATTTCTTGAAGTTATTCTGCTCTTCCATACATATGTCGCATTCTCGAAGTAGTCCGTTTCGGTCTTGTCTCTCCTCCTCCTTCTCATATCTTTCCAATTCTTCTTTCTTACGAAGTATCCTCGCGTGCCAACGGTTGTAACTCTCTCTAGACATTTCGATTGTTTGATTTTCTCTGTGAGCATAGATTGCAGTGTGATTAGATTTTAATGTTAGCTTATAAAGGCCGCATTCCATCGGGGGAGGCTACAAGAGACACCACCAACCAATGAGCATCCAATGCTCTTTAGAAATGGAATGCTCCAAATGGCGCGGACCAACCGAATCACATTTCTCGTAATCTGATTGGTCGTTGACTTTGGCGCGAAAAATGGTATGCCTCTGCATTTTTTTGTCTGTGGGGAGTCTCATTAACGATCTGACATCGAATCGAACACGTTGGATTCAGAAATAGAGAAAAATATATCATGGCAGAAGAACAGAGAAGCAAAATCTTGGACTTCCATATGTTTGACCACAACGGTAAGAAACAAAACTTTCAATTGAGATGAATGTTTGATTGCTCCTTCGATACATGTCCACAGCATTGCATTTTTTTACTGAGATTTTCTCTAGTAACTTACAGATTGCCTTTTACTGTCTTTTCAGAAAAATTGACACAGTCGGAGGCCAGGTTTTTAGACTATCTTGGAGTTGTCGTCAGATGTATCAAACGCGAAGATAGAACGATAGAGCCATTAGCAGAACAGATCTGGGAGGACAGGTCCATTCCCAGAAGGAATAGACGTACTCCAAAGAAAATACAGAGATTGAACGTCGTTCTTAGATCGCAGGGCCATCGAGTGCTAAGGTCGAGAACAGTAAAACATTAAAACCGAATCTGTGAGCACTATGGATTTGCCATTCTTGTGGTTACTGTGAAATAAATATATGTTACATGAACACATCTTTGTCGTTTTCAATTGTTCACTGTTAGATGCCTTAGTTGAGAAAACGCATTGCTTGATTCTATCGGATATCGTAAATAAACAAGAAAACACCACACCAAGAGAGCAAAACAAATCTAACACAAAAACTGGTCAACTACTTATAAGAAAACGAAAATTTTGCTTAAATAGTTTTTTTCTTCGCTCGGAAACAGAGAAGCAGATTGGGGAAGATTGTCTGTCCCACTCATGCAGATTCCCAGCATCGAGAAAAAAAGTATTTAAACGATTTTTACATTTTCTGATACTTCAAATCTGAGATAGCCAATACCTTTACAATTAGGAATCTGACAAATTTTCGCTGATATACTTATTTTGAGTGCTTAGAAAAAGCTCTGCTAGTTGGAAAGTTTGAAAGTGCTGATCCACTGGTGTAGAGTTTGTTTCAGAGCGCTGAGAAAATAGTATTTGAACGAAAATTTTCATTTTTAGTTCTGTAAGGTCACATATGCATTTCAAAGATGACTTGTCTTCCACTCAAAACATGTTTCTTTCCTTTTAGCAAACATAAATCAGAGAAACTTGAAAATGACTAACAACATGAACACTTTGTAGATGCTTTATTGCTTAAGGTTGTTGGTTCAGAATAGTTCAGTGTGATTGAACCACTACTTCTAGAAATCGTTCAAACTAAGGCCTTCTTAAATAATCTGGTTACCCCAAGTGGTCTACTTGAGCAACCAAATTTTGCTCTGCTCTTGTTAACGGCAAACATCTACTACACTTAAATCGAGATACTAGAGATGAGGAAAGTAAGCCATAGCATTGTACCAGCAATCTCGCACATGGCAGACACAATCGATGTCCACAGATACACTTGATTGACCCATTTCATCCGAAGCAAACTAATTTTACAAATGTAGCACTATTAAATACTTCATTTCCAAAACCAGAAAGAACGAACGGCGTATGGATCGGACGTCAGTTGTGTTTGTCTTAAACCCAAGGTCCAACTCTGAGTGCTTTCATCAGGATATTTCTAGCGCCGTTGACGTCTCTATGCGTTTCATATCTACAAAATTGACAATTAAATGTTTCACTACGACCGAGAGTCTGGTTGATTTTTCCACATATTCCGCACGTTTTTGAAGTGTAACTCTCATCTTGAATCACAAGCATGCACTCCGTGTCTTTGACTCGATGCTCAAGGAAGGTTCGAAATTGAAAATGTTGCCAGCAGAGCAAGTCCCTCTTACTTCGCTTCGATAGTTGATTGGGGCCGTCTTTTTTAACGATGCTGGCAACTCCTATCTTACCGAGCACGACATATGAGTAATTCTTGACTAGATGAGAGGCCAGTTTCAAGTGTATATCTTTGACAAAAGTCTTAAGTTCGAGGAAGAGCTTTCTCAAGTGTCTGCACTGGTCTTCGAAGGCTTGAGTTTTTTTACGTGTTCTAGCTAGATTGATGGACGCGTTTGTCTTGTCTATTTCATTGTGCAGTTTACGAATTGTGGCAGGAGTGTTATCCGTTAAATCAATTTTGTCTTCTTGAAGACCGACCTGGTAAACCGAAACGTTAGATGGGTCGTAAATCGTAGCAAATGTCCTGCCACCAGGATCGATACCGCACATAGCTGACGGTTGAATTTCGGGAGGTTTGCATCTGGTGTATGTTGGATCGCATGGAATTTGCAAGATATAATTGCCGTTCACTCTCCTAGATATCTTTACGTCGTGGTCTATCGGTGGCAGCTTGGAGATCGATTTAGAAAGCTTAATAAATCGTTCTTTTGTGTTTTTTCTATGGCTATCGAAGTTGGCTGGCATGATGGAAATATAACGACCGAGAACTTTAAGATCGGTGGTGTCTTTCTCGTTTAGAAATCTTAAAAACTGTTTTTGCACCTGAAACGCTCCTTGACGGGGATTAATTTCATTTTTGTCTTTCAGAGTTAATTCTTTCTTTCTTTGATTTGACTGCGCCGATTTGTACATCGTGCAGTAATTTTTACACGAAGTGTTTTTGATTGTGGTCATTTTGTTATCAGAAAAACAATCGTCGCCCTCCATTCTCAACGCTACGTCAATGTTGTCCGATTTTGTTATAGCCACGACCTTTATTAAATCGAAATGTTTCGCTTTGAACTGTTTTTGTTGTACCAAAAAATTGCACCAGTTGTAAGCGTGGTTGCTCACTTTGAGCATTTCATTCAGAACGACCTTTTGTTGCTTCGTGGCTCTCAACCCCACGCTAAAAGTCGTCATCAGTTTACCATTTGGTGGTTCTAAGTTGGGTTTCTTACTAAACTGAATATCAGAAACATTCACACCGGAGACTGCAGTTGTATCTGCTTCATTCAAATCTCTTCTCCGTATCGAGTTCCACCAGTACCACATAGACTTAAATTTGTGAACATTGGCAGCATCCCACAATGTCAAGGGGGTTGCTTTACGTTTATTGTTGCAGCTCGCGTTCGAGTTATTCATCGTTTTGATTTCTATGAAAGGCAACTGCGCTTTTATACCCAAATTTATGATCCGTCCGTTCATTATTAAAGTCATTTAAGAAGTTTAAGAAATTTGAATGAATTTACAAAGAGCATATTGCCGTCTCGAATTTCTGGAAGTTGTGGTTTCAATCACTGAAAAAGTAATAAATCATCTACAGCATTTTCTATGTTTTGGTCATATCATTTCTCTGATAAGTGTTTGCTAAAAGGAAAGAAACAAATTGAGTTCGTGATACTTTTATAATTGAAATATCTGACAGTGAATAAACTTGTTTCCCGAGTGATGAAAAAAAGTATTTAAACGATTTTTTTGTTTTTTCATTGAGGTTGTGGTATCTGCTATACTTCTGTCAAACTTCATTTAAACACGACTGCTTTCCAGTCTAGTATGTTCAGATAGATAAAAAAAGTATTTCAACCCCAGTGATTTGGTTTTCACACTATCTCCCCATTCACTATGCCTAAAAGATGCAAGAAATGCAGGATGCGCGTCCACTATACAGTCAAGTGTATCTGTGGACATCGATTGTGTCTGCCATGTGCGAGATTGCTGGTACTATGCTATGGCTTGCTTTCCTCATCTCAAGTATCTCGATTTAAGTGTAGTAGATGTTTGCCGTTAACAAGAGCAGAGCAAAATTTGGTTGCTCAAGTAGACCACTTGGGGTAACCAGATTATTTAAGAAGTTGCAGCGAGGCCTTCATTTGAATGGATTTTACAAAGAGCTTTGGAAGTTGTGGTTTCAATCACTGAAAAAGTAATAAATCATCTACAGCATTTTCTATGTTTTGGTCATATCATTCTCTGATAAGTGTTTGCTAAAAGGAAAGAAACAAATTGAGTTCGTGATACTTTTATTCCACCAGTAAATACAAGTGACAACAATATGGTGTACAAATAACAATTTACAACTATCAAATCATAGTTCAAACAACGTTAGTCTAGTCTGTGAAACGGGCCCGAGTAACGTTTCTGATCGCGGTTCGACAGAACCCACACTTGTCCCCTAAAGTTCTCATTTTCCTCACACACTCATCACAAAACATATGGCCGCAAGGAAGCAGAGCGGTCGCCTTTTCCTGTTGAAAGCAAATTGTGCATTCCATAAGTTCGTCCCTAGCACTTTGTTTGGCCGTCTCGTAGTAAACCTGTCTCTCCAACATCAGCTCAGATCTTAGTTCAGTTTCGCGAGCTTTCAAAGCAAGTTGATGTTTTTGATTCAGCTGGCGCTCCCTCTCTTCCCATTCCAATTTCACGGTGTCTCTCGCAGATTCTAACGAGCTTAAAAAGTGTTTGTGGTGTTGAATCGCACTGGTTACCGATTTGGAAATGTTGAGCAAACTGTCCCCCAAAAGTTTAACCGATAGCAACGGGTCTCGTGTTTTGTAGTGCGGCTTAGCACGATTCTTCCCCTTTTTCGAACTAGCCGCTTTCCCAGCCTGAGACTGCTGTTTCGCTGGACTCGCACGAAGAAATAAAATCTCGTCGCTAGAGTCCGTAGATTCGTCTTCTCTAACAGCGGTCGAGGTGGTGGCCGCGTTGTCAAAATCTAGCTGTCTCCTAGCCGTTGCTCCGTACCCTGAAAAGTGAAAAGTTGAGTATCAATTCTTTGGAACCTCTCGGGAAAATCATGTTATCGTGAAGTTAGTGTCTTTTCCTAGTTTTGTTAAATGACATATATTTGTAAACGCGGCCGTCTAGAATATCGGATGCGAACACAGCTACCGATAGTTGAGAAACATTCATTTGAACCCCTCAGGAAAATCATGTTTTGAAATTAGTATGTTCTCCTAGTTTGTTAAATGGCATAAATTTGTAAAACGCTGCAGTCTAGAATATCAGAGGCAGACACAAGCCACCGATAATTGCGAATCAGTTTTTGATCCGCTCAAGAAATCTTGTTTTCATAACGCTAGTGTTGTTCCGGAGTTTGTTAAATAGCATACGTTTTTAAACTCTCAATCTAGAAGATCAGATTCAAACACAAACACATTCATCTTAAAACTAAACTCACCCACGTCTTTGGCTAAGGCCTTTTTGTTCTCCAGTAGGAATTTTGCCACCTCTATGACTTCCTCGATTTCCTCGTCATTCGAAGCCCCCATTATGCGGTCTTCATACAAGTCAAACATGAGCTTTGTTCGAATGTTCCTCTGACACGAGTGAGGTACGCCGTCGTTGCATCCATCGCATTCTATTACATTGTCCACGTTGTCGATAAGATGCTGCGCCTTTTCGACCATTCCCGATCTTTGAAATCTGCGAAACTTGAGCATCAAGACAGTCGACATTATTAGATGTTTACCCATCAAGGCCAACGAGAGAATGACTGTTCTGGGCATGTTTCTACACAAGTACGTGAAAGTGCAAAAACGACACACCCTTAACATATAATAACCAATCATAGGATACTGGACAGGTTCAGTTCATTTTCGACAAATGGATTGTACCAAAGTAAACGCCACCTGATTGGTTAGACACTGTTTCATTGCTTTTCTGCGAAACCAAACGAAAACGGTTTGTCATTCTCAAATCTATCCTGAAACCATCAACAGCTTTCTAAACATTCAGATCCAAAAATGACGAAAATACTTCGGGTAACATGCAAGTCTGGCAAATGTGAAATTTGCGGTGATCCGTCCTTCTTGGAGTGTGCGGAGTGTTATACTGTAATAGAAGTCGAAGGGGCTTGGCACGCCTGCTCAAATGAGTCGAAAAACAGTAAAAAGGTTATTAAACCTATTCTCTGTGAGAAATGCGAGTGAGTTCCAGGATCAGAATTGTCAAAGTTGGATGCAGTGGATACTCAGCACTGAGAATGTGAACTTCAACAAATGAGAAAGAAACAAAAACGGTTTCCATCACTTGGACTTTTAGACTTAAACGTACACACATCATAGCTGATCCTTGTGCTGTATATTTTGCTGTATATTTATATTTTGTATAGTTTGTATATTTGATTTTGTGAAGTCTATTTAAATGAAATTGGAATAAAATGTGTATGTAGAAAAGCTGCTTTGCTTGTCATGTCTTTTTCCTAATCTAGCTTGATAATATAGCAACATATTTGTCTTCGAACAACAGAACAACAGAAACTCAAACAAGAAATCTGTTGTGGCATTCCTTCACCAACCAATGGTTTATTTGTTCGGCTTTGCTCCAACAGGCAAAATCAGCAGGCAAAACTAACTTCGTATGTAATCGAAGCACGAATCAATAAAACAAGAAAATATAGGTTATACCATTTATTCATTCAACGCATCATGAATCACTTTGGCCTCGAAACATAGGATTTCAATGCACTTGGCAATGGCAACTCGTCACATTTTGTCGAATCCTCCACTGAATCCACAATTGTTAACCGGCAGAAATGCTTCAGCGAAGTCACTTGTGGTATGTCGCTCACTCGATAATTGTAATACCCAGTTTTATGCATACGAAACTTTGGCCTGGGTAATGGAATCTCGGGATCGGGATCTAATTCCAAAATGCCAAAAACCTTTCTATGTAATAAATTTGTATGGTCCAACAGATATTTATTGCACACTATCAGACCACTTGAAAAATCTTCTACCAGCTCCTGTGCCGTATTCCTGTTTTCATCTGTACATGCCAAAAACAGAGCGATATGTTCCTGTCTCGGCAACTCAAATGGCCTATCAATCACCTTTATTGTGCCCTCGCCTCTATCGTACATGTCAAAATGACGATAGATATTGCTTATCTCCATGTAATTAGTCTTGCTAACATAGGCGAACATTAGGCAAAACGAATCCGGTCCTTTGCTCCAGTTTTCCTTTTCGGCTAGCACCCAGTCGATAATCTTCCCATCGAACGTGTATCTGTTAAACAATTTTCTCAAAGTTTTAGCCCATTGGCTTTGAACAGAATCTGCATCGTCGAAAATTAAATAAACCTTAACGGATGCATTCAATTTCCGGATCTCTTTCTCGTTCATGTACTTGTATTCATTTTCTGTGGCATCACCCATTTTGAGTCAAACTCGCAGATCTCAAAACAAGTTGTATTGCAAGTATAACTCTGCGGCGCTTTATTTACTCATTGGTGAACATGACATAGACTCATTATTTATTCTTTCAGTTTGCTTTAAAAACGACACATTTTTAACATTTCAATACAAAAGCGTGGACTTGTCACTACTGCCTCCAAAAATTCGTCAGAAAATATACAAGAATCTCTATCCGTATAAAAAGTATATGTTCGGAGTTAGTAGGGTTTGGTAACTTTAACTGTAGACAACGATAGATTTAGACAACAATGGTATATACTTGTCACACCTGTAGGAAGGAGTTCAGAGAGTGGGGTGCGGCGCCTATTTGCATCGAGTGTGGCGCACACTTTTGTACGTCCTGCTTTTGTAAGTGGTACGAAACATACAGATTAAAAGAGAACTACGTGGCCGCAGATCCAGACATTACGTACGTGCGTCGCAAACATACACACCTAGTACCGACGACGTACGACCCGGCCGTTACGAGAGGCAAAGTGATAACGGAAGACGACAATGTAGAAGACAAAAATCATGAGTTGAATCTGAACCTTCAGGAAGGGGACTGTGACATCATAGACGATTACTTGGAAAATGCTTGCTTTGGTGCCTTAGGCGAGTCGTGGAATGACGAAGTTCGGGAAAGAATCGATTTCGAAGAGGACTTTTTGATGAGCGTATACTGCTGTAACGACTCCGGGACGGATTGGGATGAATTCAGTTTATTTTACTGTTGGGCGCATAACCCGATAGAAAAAATAATAAAGGACTTGGTGCCAAAGGAGTATGAGGATTATGTGCAAGAGTTAGTCGGCAATGGGGGGTTTACGTACGCCGGGATACGAGTGCGTAGACCTCAGGATATCATAAGGGGAACATTGAAGTTAAGACAATGTGCTATGCGCCGCGAAATAGAAGGCATGCCTCCTCTCAGAAACTCTGAGGGCAAAATAGTTTCCCTTGGAGGCATTATATACCAGGAAGCCTTCGAAGAGTTCGGAGTTACGCAATTTATATGACTTTTATATGCAAATTATATGAATTTATAAAGACAATGGCTCGTTTTTTGTGAATGTATTGTTTCCAAATTTAAGTATATATTGCCAAGAGGTAAAAACGACCTGGTGTAGGAAAGTTTGTCAAAACTTCGAAGACGCTCTGGAAATTTGCGAACGATGTTCTGGACTCGGAACTCCAGTAAATCTCTGTGGCGCCTTATATACCCGAGCATCCATCACACTTATATTATTTATTACTTCAGCTTGCTTCAAAAAGGACACATTTTAAAAACTTCAGTACAAAAGCATGGACTTGTCACCACTGCCTCCAGAAATTCGTCAGGAAATATACAAAAATGTTGTTCGTTCAAGTGTCAAAGGCGAGGAGTTTTGCCAAGAGGTAAAAACGGCCTGGTTTAGGAAAGCAACTAAAGCTTGTCAAAACTTAGAAGACGCTCTGGAAATTTGCGAACGATGTTCTGGACTCGGACCTGACTTGGAAATGAAAGCAAAAATTTGGTTAGACGAAGTGGAACAATACATTACATTGGGATCCGATTTTGTCGAGGCAAATTGGTTAGTTAAATTTGCTAATTTTTTTCGTTTACATTTTCGTGATGAATGTGATCAATTTGTCATCAATATACCGATAGGCAATGAATGATCAACTCTGTAATGGTTCAGAAATAAAAATTGTTGAACCATTAAATACGTTATCTAATTCCATTTCATGCAGCGGATACCCCACCAAAAAAAAATGGAAAAGATACACTCACCATTCTATAACTTGGACTTTTGGACTTTCACATCTGAGAAGAAACACATCATAGCTGATTCTTGTGCTGTATATGTTGCTGTATATGTATTTGTATATTTTGTATATTTAATTTCCACGTCTATTTAAAATAAAATGTGCATGTAGAAAAGCCGCTTTGTTCGTCGTGTATTTTTCCTAAGCTAGCTTGCCAATATCGTAAATTGTTTGTCTTCGGACAACAGAACAACAGAAACTCAAACAAAAAATCTGTTGTAGCATTTCTTCACCAACCAATGGTTTATTTGTTCAGCTTTGCTTCAATAGGACCACGTTGTTTTAATTGAAGTGAACAAATCATTGTCGTTTGCAATTCTTCACTGTTAGATGCCTTAATTGGGAAAACTGAGAATGCATCATTCTATCGGATTTCTCAAATAAAACATCATTCAAACACCACACTGGGAGAGCAAAAAAAGTATTTAAGTGAAATTTTCATTTTCATATAAGTACCTTAACAAGTTTATCAAACTCTCACTGTAGAACCAATTCATTTCTTGATCTTTGGGTGTGTGAAACCATGTTTTAAGAAAGGATCAAACTCTTCTCGAATAATGATTTGGAAAAGAGTCAATGTCGGGGAGGATGATGTTTAGCAAATCGAGTTTAAGTTATAAGATCTCTATCTAAAAATGTTGAAATACACTCTTTTTCAAAACTCGATAATACCAGAGTAGCTCTTTCCTTATTCTGATATATTTGAAAATGCTGAAAACACGATAGGTTTAGAAGTAGTCAAAATCTTTTCGAACAGTGCTTTGGAAAAGAGTCGAGAACAGCAGAGTCCACGGTCGAGTTTAATTAATTAGATCTCCTCAGTCTAAAACTGTTGAAAATGCAGTCGTCTTCAGAAATCTGGAAAAATCGTTGTCAGATTTTCATAACAAGTCTGCTATATTTCCGACTGGATAATACCAGAGTTTCTGACAATTCCGAAAAGGTTAAAATCACGATTGGTATAGAAGTAGTCAAAATCTCCTTGCCATTTGTGTGGGATTTTTAAACAGAGCTGTGCGACAGAAGATGGATGCTCGGTATCTGTGTGGAGAAAAAAAAGTATTTAAAAGGAAACTTTCTCAATTTGAATGCAAAGCACGCTCGAATATCTCCTGGAAAAATATCGAGACTGCGATGAAACCCGTGCTGGCAAGGCTGTTATGAACTACTCAAATTTGTAATCGACCTCAAACCACTCTGATGCTTTACTTTTTTCTCCACTCCTTCAAATCCATTTTTCACGATATGACGGTTCGGTAAAATACCGGCCGAAGCAGCCAGCAATTGTAGTTTGTATCGTGAAACGGTTGATTTGAAAAAGTTGAGAAAAAAGATAAGCATTAGTGCGGTTTCAGGTCGATTTAAAACTGCGGTAGTCAATACTAATTGAGGGTAACTTCAAGACGAGGGTGTACGGGCAAAAAATCATTCGGAATCAAAGTATAGGAAAATATTTATTTTGTCTTTTATACATTTACGATTATAACAACAGAAATACATACATTTGCTTGCTTGATTACTGAAACACCGTAAACGGTCCAGCTTGTTTACACTTTAGACACATCCATTGTCCGCTGTTTTTTGAGACCATAAGCCCCACGTATTTTACCAGGCAATGTTGGCAACAGAAAGCGTGATTGCAAGAACCCATGACCTTCGGTGGGTTGTTTTCGTCGTAACACATCAAACACTTATCAGGTTCGACACTTTTGGCTGTCTTCAACCAATCTGCCCTTATTTCTTGAAAGTTCTGATAAGCAGTAGCGAAATGTATCTGATGTTGGGCATTTTTGCGAACTTCGTCTGTTCTAGCGATATGTTCGTAGTTTTTAACAAATTCTGTGATGCGATCTATATCACCGATGTCCTTATGTATAGAAGCATAGGTTAATTTATTCCGTTGCTGCAAAGTATTGTAATCATAGAGGTTAGCGGTCTGGGGATCGTAATAAGTTGCTGTATCGAGTGATTCATTTTGTGGAGTTTCTACAGCAGTCAAATTTGTTTTCTGCTGCGAAGTTGTTTCAAGTTTTCCTTTCGACGACTTCGGGGCATTCACTTCTTTCTTCGCAGTCTTTTTTTCAGGTACTTTTTCGAGCGATTTTTCAGGTACTCTTTCGATCGCTTTCTGAAAAAGTAAAACAAACACCACATATTAGAATTTTGCATATACAAATAAAATGAGCAATCATTAATAGTTTTTTCTGTTAGTGAAATCAACCGGAGAATTTACGTCGTTATATTTGTAGAGGCTGAAATATATTCTACAAACACAATTCCTTCGGCAGCTAACATCGGTCGTTGATATCTCAAACTCACTAAAATGAAAAGCAACACACCTTCTTTTTCGATCCATCTGAGCCGACTTGATCCGTTTTTCTTTTTCTCCCCACCGAACCTTTTTGAGACGCCATCGTAAACGCTTCGTGGATCAATGATGTAGAACCAGAGGCAGCCGTTGGCATACTCGACGTGCTGTTGCTCGCTGATACCAACGGTGTAGCTGCATATTCGGGCATGGCCGAGTTTTCATTCATGTTTGCAATAATACTCATCAAGTTCATACAATCGTCGTTAAGCGCCTTTTGTTCAAAGTCAAAATCGTTTTCCTCTGGCAAGACAAATCCTCGATCCTGCAAGGTCTTTGTAGTCATGATGTGGAATGAAGAAAAATGTGTGTGTCTGAGGTTTTATACGACGCTAAATGCCACGATGCGCATGATCCTGCGCATGCTCCGGGATGAATTACAAAAGTCTATAAATTGAGGTGTTCTGCCATTCGCAGCTCATTCGCGATGGCCTTCCAGTTCGAGCACATGTCTCTACCCGCACAATGCGAAACATTCATTCGTGCAAAGAGAAATTTTAATTCGAGCGGACACGAAAGACGTTTCATGTTCAATGTCACTTCGCCGTTTATCGATGTTGAAGGACTTCGTTTCATCGCCATAACCAACTGCCCTTACGATTATTTGAACTATCACCCAACAGCGGATCACTTGTTTTTAAATGAGCCCACGCTGCGAGACTTCGAACAATACGTGGACACCATGTTCGATGAAAAAGACGACTGGGAAGACTGGTGTTACTTCAAAATCTTCAGAAAACTCTTGCCTGAAGATTTTCAAAACTTTCCTTCCATCGTTAAACGGGGGAAATACAAACAGTTGGCGTCTGGAGAAAACTATAAAGTGCCGATTTGTTTGATTCCCGTTGTAGAATACCATCTACTCGAGGACTACAGCAGCGTCTATACGGTTAAAGGATCTTGCACTTCATTGGAGCGATCTCATCTGCGATTGAAACTGAACACGTATTTTCACGCATTGTTGACTCTGTTGAGGTGTTCTGAGGAAGACGTTATCGACGTGTTGTGTAGAAAGGGCGTGCTGCCGAGCAAGGATTTCCAACTAATCAGCACGCAAAAGGAACTCACGATAGCCTATAAAAGATATAAGAACTGCGGACCCACTATGAATCGCTTGGGTGATCGACTGAGGCAGTTAGAATCGGGATTTGCGTTCATCAAACCGAAGTACGGGATGCCAAATACAAATTTGTGCCAAGCTCTACAGCATTTGTTCGCAATGCACCCGCTGTACGTTCAACATAAACGCAGCTTGTTCGTGCAGACCGAAACTATAGACGGAGGCAAGGGTCATTTGCCAAACGCTATTCCGAACAATAAACGCAAGTACACCGACAATACTAGAGACCAGAGCGGGTTGCCCAAGAAGTTAGCCACCGGGGAAAAGACAACCGATGATATCTTATCGAGTGCAATGAGGCAGAACCTGCCAGATTTTTTCTTGCCGCCCGGGCGAGATTTTCTTAGTATCAACATTGATCAGGAATTGATTCCAACTGGCGGAGTAATCGTGTATATTTCTGACGAGTTGGATCAGCCTTTGCTTTGTAAAAATGAAACGGAATAAAATATTGTATTGTATTATAGTGTATTAGTCTTGCTTGCTTCTTCTCAAAAAAATGTGATTTGGTTGTCCAAAAAATCTTGAATTCTGCGTACTGTTGGTAGGCAAATAGAGATCTGAGACATTCAGTACCTAATTAGCTTTTCTATAAGGGTACTCGTTTAAACTAAGGGTAATATATATGTGATGGCCAGTGTAAATCGACGTCAAACTAGCCTAATGCCTTAACATTCTATATACGATATTTTTCTGGTCATTTGCTTTGGGAAAAAGCAACACTAAACATCTTTGATTCTGACACCCATATCTTTATTTAACTTATCAATGACGATAGAATTCCCATGCTGTAACTTGTTCTATCACAAAATACGTATTGTAGTTGTAATTGCACAAAACATCGTAGATTTGTGTTTTTCGAAGTTCCTCATTTTCTGTTGTGGAAATATGCACATGCAAAATATTATATATCGTTCCAACACCCGTAACTCCAGGTATGGTTAGTAGCTCATCTCTTAGCGCGTGTGTTAGTTCCTTGTTTATTATCGGTTCATTCTGTAATAGTTCGAGCGTTGTTGAACGAGTTATCGAGTTTTTGGGATCATTTACAGCATTGTACATTCCACGTATTTCAAAAAGAAGTTTATAGATAATATTATTCTCGATCTTTTTGATTTCGACCGGTTTTGTTCCATCGATAGGTGGAAATACACCCTCTACTTTCAGCATTGATATGCCGATGTTTCGTACTTTATCCACGTAGTACTGAAATATTTGTCTTTCTCCTTCACAGCCAATCGCCGTTATTAGGTTTTTGCAACTTACACTAGTAATTTCTCCATCATCCTTTATGACACTCACCGATTTAGCCGAAAAATATCTATCTGTTGGTTCGCCGTGAATTAACTGTACAGTCTTTACGATGGCGTCTATGCTAACATCTGGATTGCTTTCCAAAAATGCTTTTTCATGCAGTATCACGGGAATAAATCGTATCTTGCCGCTCTCAATGTTCGCTGCATTTTCCTCATTGATCGCTGTCGCAAGTTGCAATTGGTGGTCGCTACGAAACACCACTAACGATATAGATATTCCCATTTGGTTATAAGTTAAAAATTCTTCACGGCGTGGCCAAAAGAAGTCTTCGTTCGTCGACTCCGTTGTATTCGTTTCTGAACACAGAGTTCTTACAAATGCGTTTGCATCTACATCGGAACCCAGTGTTTTTACAATTTCCGCAATTCCAGCTGTATCCCCAAACAAGTTGATATACACGTTCTTAAAATGTAACAAGTTGTTAACATAACCATTTGCTTCACACTGCAGCGTTCTTAATTTCTCGTGATCATTCTTTGGAAAACGAACGAAATGTTGCTCGTATATTATGTTAACTCTTGCCGCCAACGACAGCTGGTCGAAAGGGGTAACTGGTTCTACCTCTTTTTTCCCGACTATTTTTGATCTGTGAGAATATATTCTGGGTAAAGATTTTACTGGCAATTTTATTTGCTTCGAAGTCATTGTTAAGTTGTCGTTCTAACGTACATTCAAGATGGTTTTCAACACAAGTAGTATATAGTGTCATATTATATATATGTATATATAATTTAATTCTTCGAACCCCGAGTATGAAAACAGAAGTCCGTTTACTTTTCTACCGTGTCTGTTCATTCTTTTGTATCATTGAAATGTGTTTATCTTTTATGATACTTAAGTGTTAGGCAGGAGTGCTTCCACTTAAAATTTCACATGTATTTGGACCTACATGTATTTGGACCTCTAAATTAACATTATGGACTTGCAAACAAACTAAAACACAAACAGTAAGTGATATACGATTTATTAGGTCGATACAATGCAAAGACAGCACATTGTGAATGTGATATACTCACAGTTCTCAAATTTAGAATCAGGCACAACATATGCACAACATATGCAAGATTGTATCTAGATCTAGAATAATGTGCAAGTTTTTATCACAGTACATTCATCATTCACCGATGGTATTGTCTGAAAAATATTTCTACGATTTTTGGAACAGGGTATCCACAAACTGCGTCCAATCCCCACGCTGACTTCGAATCCATTCGTTGATTTCGAAACTTTTTATCAAATTGTTCATTTCCATTAAGTGTGGGTAAGTGTCCCCCTCATTCACCGAAAGTCGCCTGACTACTTGCACAAAGTAGGTGAATATGAGAACAATCGATTCCCAGTTCATCCTGCGTGCGTCTACTGTCTGACAGTGCACTAACTTCTTTTCCACCAAGTCGCGAAAATATGTTGTATTTTCGCTAGCTTCCCTTAGCTGATCTTCAGTTAACACAAAATCTTTTTCTGCAGCCAGGCTGTAGGTTATGATATCCACAAACCCGTCAATCACCGGCTGTAATTTTAAACTCATGGGCGTTGAATGTTTGCTGAAGTGATTTCCAATGGACACCAACACATACTCGCAGCACTCAATCATTTTTGATCTTGTTAGCGTGAGAAATGTTTGAATAATGTTGGTTTTCAAACTCTGCCAACGTTAAATAGTCTCATAACACCGAGCAGACCAATGAAATGATAGAGTTGGAACCTTGAGGCGAACGTTATGTAACGCGGTGAAACGTCACATAAACTGCTTGGCTTTCGAGCAGACAGGACGTGTTTTTCTATCGCTCTATCATATGGACTGCAGAACTTTATCCATAATAAGCTTTTACGTATCCCTTTATTCTCATTCTACACATCGGACAGACAGAAAGCGCCGGTGCACATTGGGCGCAGCTAACCATGTGTCCGCATGGCAAGAAAACAATATGTCCGGGGTTATCGAAGCAAATCTTGCAAGTTTGAACTTCTTTCAATCTGCGATTTTCTTCGAGAAGTAACTCTATCGGTTCAATCTCTCCATCCGAAGAACTTTCGCTATCGCTTGTATCGACTTCTTGGGTGGAAATTGAACTGAGCTCTGTGGAGTTTTCTTCAAAATCGAACAAAATTTCGCACAGGTCGGTTGCCTTGAAATCATTGTAATCATGATTTCGGATAAAGTAATCGATAGCTTTTTTAACACTTTCTTCGGAGAATCCGTTTTCTATGCAACTTTGAGCAGCAGCAGTACTCAAGGGGTCCGTTTTAACTGCCACTGTGAATTTGTTTTCGTCGTCGGGTCTTTCGCCGCGACCAAGTTTGTCGATATAAGCCTGTCCTTTTAGTAGAATGATAAATGTACATTTCGGGTACCACTTCGCATGTTCTTCCATCGGCACATCGTCGTACTCCCAGTTTCTCAAACCTCCACCGCAAAAAAAGCAGCGACAACCGTCTCCGACCCCAGTGTAAACTAAACCCGCTTCGACAAGTACATCTTTTTTCAGCGGAAGGTAGTCCGGCCAAGTTTTGAAAGAGTCCAGTCGTTTTGACTTAGTCGCAAATCCTGGAAATTTTGCTATATCTAAACTGATACCGAAGGTTGTCGGCGTAGGTTCTGGTGACTGCATACTTTAATTTAAAATGAAGTTTTATCTTAAACATCCAATCCCCTAAATAAATAATATTTCTCTTCAACGAATTGGGTATAAAATTCTCCTACTCCCATTTTTCTTATATCACAATACCGCAATGGCTAACGAAGACAAGTTCGAAGTGTGGCTGTTACATACTTCGGGTTCCGAACATCTGGCTTTAGATTTGTGGGAAGACTTTATCATGAAATATTCATCTTATTCTAAAAATGTTCGGCTTGTGAATATATCAGTGGCGAGTCCATTGCCAATATTACCAAACTGTGTGCTGGCTGTCTTCGAAAATAACGAAATTCTCTCAGACGATGTCAAACGCCGGCTCAGTGAGTTAGTTCGAAATTGGGTTTTTACTGGAACAACTATGCACTTTGTAGAATTCGGCGATCCGTGGACTTTTCCTGATTGTGAAGCGAGAATGCCATTTTTCTTGGCTATGCCGATTAAAACGTATGAACTAGGCTGGCAAAAGACCATGCACCACTGCTTTTCTGATGTTCAGATGTCGTGAACTGTGACTTGTTAAACATTTACGAAATGAGCTAACCGCGGCCACAGACCCCGATTGGTTCTTGAAAAGTGGTGCGATTTTATTGGTTCGCGGGAAATATAAAACGCTGTGTTATGTCATATTTCCATCATTCTAATGCTAATCTTCAAACTGGAAAGATGAGAACTTATCTTCTCGAGGAATACTTCATGAAAAAGAAAATAGAGGAGGGTGGCGACGGCCAGGTGTTTGAAGCACTCAGAAAAAATGATGGTGAAAAGGTAGCAATTAAACTTGGAAAATGGTGCAGGTCAAAACACGATTATCCGCCAGAAATAAGAAACAATATCGTTCTGAAAAACTCGGGCATAAAAGGAGTGAACACGATGTTAGAATACGAAATCGGTGAAGTCGTAGCAGATTCTAAGTTGGGCCAATATAAAATGGTTTTAGAGCATGTGCCGCTGGACTTGTTTGAATTCACGTTGAAGTATCGACCGAGTGAGAATATTTGTAGAAACATTGTGAAACAAGTGGTTAACATTTTACTGGACATGCAAAATGTTGCTGAATTAGTTACGATGGATCTAAAAGAAGAAAATGGTTTGATCGATCCGGTTACACTGAATGTTAGTCTATGCGACTTTAGCGCTTGCGCTCCCGTACACGAACTGTTCACGCGAGTCAAAGACGTGGGGACTAAACGATACTGGGCGCCCGAAACTGTTGAAAACATGAAATTCTACCCAACCCGGAGCATTGTGTGGAATCTCGGTGTGATGTGTTATTCCATGCTAAACGAAAGAGACATTCCATGGAAAAAAACATTCGATGGTCGTGATACGAAGTACATTCCGTTTCAACAGGGTCTGTCGAGCGAAGGGAAAGACTTTATCCTGAAGTGTCTTGAACCCGATGTCAGGTTGAGGTTGGACTTAAAAAGATTGCCTGACTTGGCTTGGTTGGCAAATTGAACGAAATATATATATGTTGTTACTGATAAAATAAAAATTTGTCTTTTGTTACACTTACGAAATTAAAAGGATTTATAATCGTAAATATTGTTACTCAACGGTATATTCCGTAGGAAGCCACAAACAAGAGAGAAAAATAGCAGACTCGGTTTTATCGGTTCGAAAGTTTACATCCGAATACAAACGGGTAATATATTCCACAACACGCACGCACAAAACACACATATAGTGACCTTTAACCCATTTAGTCGGATGTTAACCCTCGAACCACTTCGAATTCTAGAAAATAGTCATTTTTATTTCATCTTCTATATTATGGTGTAAATTCACGTTCTACAAGAGCGTGTTCACACAATCTTTCATTTTTGAGAATTTATGGAAGTACATCTACACTTAGTAGTATGTTTTCCTGAGGTTGAAGCACTATATTAGCGCAAGGCACCGTTTATCTTCTTCTACACATATCGATATTCTACGCAGTAGTGAATGTTCTAAGCATGAAGCGATTCCATTTGAGATTAGAAATACGTCTTTAAAGAATAAACTGTGCTAAGCCAGTCAAGCAAGTACAAAACAAAACTCGGCTCCATGAAGCACTTAAAATCTGCAGTTGTGGATCAGATTTTCCAATTTGCTATTTAAAAAAAACTATTTAAGTGACATTTGTGAGCTTGCAATCTTGAAGTAGAAATGAAGCAGTCATATTTATGTACGTGTTTCGGAGAATGTGTGAAAGGTTGTGTGAATGGGATCATTGCCTGCCTGCGAGCTCCCTTCCGTGCTTGCTTCTGCTGCGTTCGTGTTTGTATCAGATCAAGCCAGCCTGAGGATTCTAGCCCAACTATCATCGAAGGCAAAACTCGCTCAAAGGCAGGGCGCATTGCTTAACAGAAGCAAACTGATTGTTCAAATGTAGCCAAAAAAAAGAGAAATAATACCTTATTCGAGTGTTGAAAAAAAAGTATATAAAGAAGGCGTTTAGACTTATCATATGAAATCATACCAGCTAGTCATGGCAGCAAAACAACCGTATATGTATTCTGTCAATACAAACAAAGTTCCCGTTTGTAAGTTCAATAGTAACTTTGGCCGGACAGTAAAGCCGCCGTCTTGTGATTTCCTGGTCATCTGCCTAGGAAACATGTTTTTGAAAAAGCCCCAACAAATGGACCCTGATTTCAAAAAGGTGTTTGATGTGATAATAAGCATCATCTGGTCTTGGATTGAGAAAGGAGAAGGTTTTCTGCTGAGCGACAGCGATGTTTCGAGGGCCACTGTGAACAGAAAGTTCTTCAAAAGACTAATTGAAGATACCCTAAAGCGTTCAGACTTTACAAACAGAAAAAGGGAGAATTGGTATACCATTTGTAAGGCCATGGCTAAGTACTGTCAAGTTTTGAATGCCCTGACAGAAGAGGAAGACGATATGTACTCCTATGTGCAGGATACCAGAATTTTAGTAAGCAATCACAACGTCAATCCGTGGATCCGACAACAACCTGGTGATTGGAAGGAATTGTTAGATATGTATGCCAGCGGTGATGCAATGAAATAAATTGTTAAACATATACTGCTTTGGCCACTATTTCTTGTTTTCCCCAGAGGTTTAAAGAAACAGTTTTAAATGAACTTTTATATCACGGGATTGGACCCACTTGGCGTTTATCAAGATGTTTTATATCTATATTGTTGGAAAAATAAAAGTCAAACAAATAGTTGCGTTTCCAGTGTCATGCTTTATTGCAACATCAACTTTCCTAATCGTGAAAAAATATAAAATCTGAACAAACAGTTAAAAGTGCTTTGCCGGTCAAGATAGCATGGTGTCGTTTAAACCGATCAAACTGATTCGGTGGAAGTATATCGGATCATTTGGTCTCGATATCATCCTCTCCAGCGGCCACCGTTAGTATAGATCTCGAGCTATTATGTTTTCCACAGCAGCGAGCAAAAAAAGTTTTAAACCTTAGTCCGCCGGCCAGAAAGTGGAATATTTCATCTATATACTTTTTTTCACCGTTCACATTCTGGCCAGACTCAGTATCATTCTCTCATAGATATACCTATTTTGGTTTCCCCAGCAGCGAGCAAAAAAAGTTTTGAATCAACTATACTATACTATAGCCTCCGCTTGGTTTAACAAACCTATCTTTCGCCGACCAGAAAGTGGAATATTTCATTTATATACTTCTTTTTCACAGTTCACATTCTGGCCAGACTCTGTATCTCAGTATCATTCTCTCATAGATATACCTATTTTGGTTTCCCCAGCAGCGAGCAAAAAAAGTTTTGAATCAACTATACTATACTATAGCCTCAGCTTGGTTTAACAAACCTATCTTTCGCCGACCAGAAAGTGGAATATTTCATTTATATACTTCTTTTTCACAGTTCACATTCTGGCCAGACTCTGTATCTCAGTATCATACTCTCATAGATCTGATTTGTTTTCCCCAGCAGCGAGCAAAAAAAACGTTTTAAGTGATCTACATTACCTTAGTCCACAAGCCAGAAATTGGAATATTTCATTTATATACTTCTTTTTCACCGTCCATAAGTCTACATTTTCTACAGTTTGAAAAAACAACTTCTCCACCAAATAAGTTCTCTGTTTCAATTTAGCACTAAATTTGTATGCGGACTGAAGAAACAACTTCTCCGTTAGAAAAGTTGGGTGGTGAACATTTGCGTTTATCAGTTTATGATAGTGAATGTGCGCGATTTTGTGGAAGAGAAGCATTTTGGTGCTATCTTCATTTACAAGCATAGTTCAATTTCTAACGTTGGTTCGCTTCTACAAAAGTGAAAAGTATCAAAATGAATCGTTGAAACATACTACATTTGTAAAATTAGTTTGCTTCGGATGAAATGGGTTACGAGATCAGAAAGTGAATATTTCATTTAAATAGTTTTTTTTACGCTCTGAGTCTTCAATAGTGGAACAGCAGCCTTTCCCATTGTCCCAAGTAGAATGCCTTTTCGAGTGTACAAGAAAATATTCCGGTGAAATTTTCATTTTGTCTTCAGTTTTTCAAACTCCCATCCATCAGAGTTAACTATGTAAAAATATTTTGTGGCAGAGAAGCATTGTAATGCTAACTTCTCTAAAAAGTGGTGGTTGGTAACGTATTTACAAGTACTGTTAAATTTCCAACTTTGGTTAATCGATAAAACCGGAAATGTCGCTGCTACAGGCAGAGTAAAATGTATCACAGTGCAAATCTCTGTTTGTGTTTATTTTTACGAAAAGTGCTAACAGGGTAAAGTGGAAAAGTGAACAAAAAGATTGATTTTTGGTGACAATTTTATTCCAACAAATTTGTACAATTAACTTTTCGTTCTCCCGCAGATGTCCTGTGTTTGCTTCAGATGGGCAGGCCAGTTTCTCGTCCAACGTTGATTCGTGGGTGACACAGGAATGTTTGTGATCCAACGAAGTATATTTCCTGGGTGGTATATTTTCTGGGTTAACACACAGGAATGCTTGTGATCCACATCTATCATACTATTGGGTCACACAATTGTTTCTCGTCCAACGGTGCCTCTTGGGTAACAGAAGAGTTTAAAATTCCAAGCACCTATCCAACGAAAAACCTTGGTTAACACAAGATTTGTATTCTTCTATTGGGTAACACAATAGTTTCTCGTCCAACGTTGCCTCTTGGGTAACACAAGAGTTTAAAACTACCTGAAAAGTAAAAAAGACAGGTGTTAGTATGAAAATTAACAGGCTAAATCGCGATACCACCTCGCCTCTCGCTTGCCAAAAAGTGTAAGTGAAAGAGACATCACCAAATCTGAGATAAGAACATCCAAGATATGAGACGTCGTGGGAAACTCATCTTATAAGTATTCATTGCGTGAATACGACGCGCCTACACTCAAAGTGACTGAATGTAGACGAGTCTTCTTCTCGAGCCTGAAGAAGTTCACACTATGCACTGTATTAGAGCTGTTGTCTGGTCGCATTCCATGAGGGGGACAAGTTACCCTATAACTCGACAACAGCCAACGAGCCGGGTTACCTCGCCCTAGGAAGCCATTCACGACAGTGTGCATCATAGTATGAAGAGTTTCAACCGATCTTTCACAATTTGTATCAACACAACAATATACACGTAGCTACAAAGTTATGTCTCTACCAGTAAATTTTGAAATTTTGAGTTGGTGGTATTGCGATAACACGATCAGAGAGAAAGTAAAGTAGAATCTTCTCTTGTCATTTTTTGTATCTCCACGATTCTGCCAGTAGCAAAATCAACTTTTCAAAATTAGCTTAACGGGATAACGTCCAGACATGAAACAGCACCAAGCACCCAATTTCTGCCTCAGGCCTACATACCCTCCGCAGTCCCGTTACGCTAATTTTGAAAAGATGATTTTGCTACTGGCATCATCTTGGAGAGACAAAAAAGGAGAAGAGAAGAATAGCAGCGACTTTGCAAAGTCGTTACAGAGACACGGTGTAACGACTTTGCAAAGTCGTTACAGAGACACGGTGTTTGTAAACTATTGCATTTGAACACGAACCCTCGGACCAAAGTTCAGTGAACGAATACACCAGCATACTTTTTTCTGACATGAACTCTCGAACCACAGTTCAATGAAAGAATAAACTGTTTAGCACAGTTTGCATTCGCAAACAATCAACTTAGTCGAGTTAGAGTCGATCTTTGTCTTAGGATACGGTTGTGTCATTGCCACTGGCCCTAAGATTGCACTCACAAGCCCTGTGATGTACAACTGTCTCTTTGCTAACGCGGTTACCGAAGGAGCTTATGCCTACACATCGAGACGGAGCACTCGGGCAACATATCCATAAGACTAGATCAACTCTCGAACAGACTCAACTGTTGAAACCGTCCTAGTTTCACAAGTCGATTTTCGCAAATGCACCAACGTAAGGACACGTCGTAAATGTGCTGAGTTACGGTTACAACTGAGCAATCAGAGCCTAACATCGCCTTTTATACTGATCAATCGGCCGATAGGTGGCAGTGCATTATTTTATCATCAACCAATCTGCTCGTTGCAGTGGGCGTGAATCGATAATGCCACCGACCAACAGAAAATCACCCACGCGACTGCTCGGATCAACGGACCAATCAGCGTTAACCTATGAGGGCGAACCGTTTGCAACATGGCAAAAGTCACGTACGCCATTTAGCTTCCGAGCAGACAAGACGTGTTTTTCTATCGCTCAGTGAAATGTGTGCTGGGGTTTTGAGAGTTAAGGTGTTAGTGTGTAAGTGATGTATAGATGCAAAAAAAGGAAACTTGCTCCTCAAATCAGTTTTTTGATTCAATTTAGCACACCGCCTTGTATGATAGTGGGGTAACAGCTCAATTTTCGCCACAGTACAGTGGTGATACAAATTAGCACTACAATGAAAAAAATACAGCAGCTGCATAGAAATTACTGTTTTAATTTACGGGGCTAACATCTGAAAATTTCATTTTATTTACCTCAGTGAGTCTCAGTGAAAAAAAAGAAAACACATGGCCGTTTCAACTTATGGTGCTAACAATACGATATATGCACGTAGAGCACCAAAATAGAAAAATGGAACCAAATGACTGCCTTATCTTAAGATAAAACCTGCAGTACAATACTATACTGCAGACGTGAAAAATGTCGTCCATACTGCATAATGACTAAAACAGCAAATGGACACAAAAAATGGAACCAAATGACAGCTTTAGTTCAAGCTAAGATTTTTTCTCGAATAGTAAATAATGTGCTTCCATACGTTCGCAATGAAAAAATATGATATATAAATGGACACGAATGACTTTTTCAACTGACAGTACTAACAATACAGTATGTGAACCTAGCTCCCATTCAATTTTTTAACTTTTGTGTCATTTGCGTCGAAAAGTGAAAAAATGTGCAAGTGTGCTTCCATAACTCCCCAATGAAAAAATGATACCAGAAAATGGAAACAAATGACTGTTGCAGCCTGTTAGCCTGTTAAGACAGAAAATGGAACCAAATGACCGCTATAGTTCAAGCTAAGATATTGTAGAAATTTGTACATTAGTTCAAATGGGGGCGAACCATTTGTAACATGTTAAAAAGTCACATACACTGTTTGGCTGCCGAGCAGGCAAGACGTGTTTTTCTATCGCTCTGTCAGATGGGTGGTAGGGTTTTGAGGTTTACAGATGCAAAAAATGAAACCCGCTCCACCAAATCAGTTTTTCAATTTAGCTCTAATTTTGTCTCCAGTTTGAAGAAACAACTTCTCCGTTAGAAAAATAAAAGAACAAACTTTGTTAGCACTAAAATAGAAATATGGAACCAAATGACCGCTTTAGTTCAAGCTAAGATTTTGTCTCGAATAGTGAGTGAATCATATGCTTTCATACGTTCACAATGAAAAAAAATACTGCAACTGCATAGAAATGACTGTTTCCACTTACGGTGCTAACAAATGCAGATTTTGACAATATGATATATGGACGTAGCTCCAATTCATGTTTTAAACTCAGCGAGTCTCAGTGAAAAATGATATGTAAATGGACACAAATTACTTTTTCAACTGACCGTGCTAACAATACACTATGTGAACATAGCTCCCATTCAATTTATTAACTTTTGTGTCATTTGCGTCGAAAAGTGAAAAAAATGTTCAAGTGTGCTTCCATAACTCCCTAATGAAAAAATGGTATCAGAAAATGGAACCAAATGACTGTTGCAGCTTGTTAGCCTGTTCAGACCCTAAATTAAAACCTCAGTGGAAGTTGAAAAATCGCCAAAGAGATTACCCCAAAAGCAGTGAACATTGAACTCCACAGAAGTTAATGTGTAGCGATTTTGAGGCAGAGAAGCATTTTAGAACTATCTTGTGAAAAGTGACAGAAAACGAAGACAAAACATGAATTGAACTGAACATGTCTCTGCTACTGTATCACAAACAAAACATACTAGATTTGTAAAATTAGTTTGCTTCGGACGAAATGGGTTAACTTGAATCTTAAAATCAATGAATGTTAGGAGATTGTTGAGCATTGTTAACAAGTGTGAAATATAAAAACTATTGAATGTTGCTTCTCGTTTGTCAGTTTGCGTGTTTGTTTTTGTGTTTTATGGTTGGCTGTAGTCGTTGATTTTTATATCTTTCTTTACACTGGCCGTGTTGGGAGACCACTGTTTGTTTAAGTTTTCGTATCATGGCACGAACGGCGGGTTTGGTAGAAACATAGTTAAAATGAGCACGCTTCCCAATGTGATTCGTTTTATTTTATTAGAGAGTGCTATTAAAACTTGATAAAGGACTTGTTTACTTATCATTTTCTAATAATACAATTACTTGTAACTGAAGACTGATACAGAACAATTTCTCTACCGTAGTGATACTATTCAACTTTATTCTCTTGGTTGTGTTCTTTTATATATGTCAACATCATCTGGTGTGTTCCTGACAATGTTAAACTAATCAATCTACTTCTTATTTTGAGATTTACCCAACAGTAATGTTCCTCGCATTTTCATCCACAAACCGGCGCAATAATGACAGACATTCTATTATGTTTAAATATATAAAGATTTTTCACACGTGTACGGTTAAAGAGTGTGTTTTTACAACTGGACAGTAATGTATCGTGTGAGGAACAAACATTAGTTTTCCAAAATAATCGAATGCCTTATATATCCCGCATACCCTTCGTTTAAAATACTCATCATTTTGTAGTGTTATATTTACCAATCAACATTTCTAACACTATAACCCATGAGAATCGGTACATTTGACATGCAGACAGAATTTTTTTAAACTACCGGTTTGTTTTCAAACATTATCTCAAATGTCACGGGGAAATCAATTTAGCGCAAAGCTTTTCTGTGTTGGCATCCTAGTCTTTGTCTCAGCGCTTTATACAATTCTTCCAGAAAGTTCAAAAGTCGCTAGTTCAGATCAAAAAGTGAAACTTGAGGTTGAGATAGATCGGCCAGCAAAATTGTTAAAGAAAGAATCAGAACCTCTTTTGACTCTGTTCACGTCGTGGTATGACACTGCTGAAAAGAATTTGGTGCACAACATGACGTTTGTAAACTGGCTGTCGCTGCGCCCCTTTATTATTCCCGTGATTTTCACAAATGAAACTGGCGTTGCCGAAGAGGGCCGTAAACTAGGTTGGGAAGTTTTTCCTATTAGGGTGGCCGCCGCGGAATGTATCGACAGATATACGGACTATGAAAATGGTCTTATTCGAGTTAAAAGCCGGAATTTACCAAGGAGATGTGCTGTGTCAGATTCATTAAATAAGAAATAAAAACAAGAAATATCTTTAATGACAGTGTCTGTGTTTAGATTTTATTTCCATATAAACCTTGTTCAACTTGTTTTCTCAACAAACTTGTGCGTTCACAAATTTCATCATGAAATGTTGTATCGCCAAACGACTGTACTGTTCCGATTTCGCTGAAATATTCATCAAAATCCTCTATCGACGGACATGTAAATGGCTTTATATAACAATTTGTTCCAACAATATAACGTTTGACGTACTCCTCGGTTCTGGGCGATGTAAGTAGCAAATATCCCCAATGCTGCGGTTGGGACACACGATCGGTTACCAATGAAAATATCGCAAAATTGTCTCCTAGATTTAATTTGATTTTTTCAATATCCTCCAAATACAATCCCGGAAAACTAAACATCCATCGCCTCGTGGCAATGATTTCTGTCTCATAGCGGTTCATGTAAGTTATGGCTTTGATATAAAATCTACGTCGAGCTCTCTCGTTTTTCAAGTTGATCTCTCCGATTGTCATTAACGCGTCTTCTAGAGTGTTAAACCCCTGCTCAGAATTATCTCCGCACATGTCTCGTCTAACTCTTTCGAGACAAACTTCGAGCCATTTCGTCTGTAGTTCATCTTTCAATTTCGAATTAATCGTAACCAGTGGAACAAGGTGTTTGCAGTTGTCCATCTTCTCTTTTCACTGATTAGCCGGCCGTCCGGCCGAGATAATATGTTGGGCATGATTATGACACATTTGTATTAGTTTTTTTGAGGTATAAAAGGTATATCACACCAGTAACGTTCAGTGCTCTTACTAACTACGGAGATGAATACCAAATTTACTGTTAACGAAACTGACTACGTTTTTTACCAGGAATGCGATGTGCAGACGACTATCAAAAAAACTGGAAATACATTTATGTTAACAAGGCCTCAACACATTGACTTGGAAGATGACGTTCTCACTTTGATTGGGAGCGACGAATTCTTAAATTGGGAATTTGAGAGTACAGCAAACGTTAACCCCGCTACGCATAACGTCTGTAAATTCGTATTAAGTAGATCAACCAATATTAAAAGTAAGTTCTGCGCTGAAATCAAAGCTAACTGGGTCCTGAATTCAAAACGCTCAATTTGGAAGGCGCCTTGCGATGTCTGGATTACTAGCGGTTCGAGGCTTTAACAACGTGAGTGACCAGTATCACGCCTGTGCAACAGAAAGCGTGCTGTCTGCTCCGATGCCAAACACCGAATGTGGCTTTTCGCCATGTTACAATGGGTTCGCCTCGGGGTTTCGAGAAAGTGTTATGGGAGTGATTCCATTGGTTTATATTGAACTTAAACAATTAAACGATTTTGATTGGTTGTGCTTTGGTATATAAGGCCCAACCCTCTAGTTTTCTGACAATTTAGTCTGTGACTTCGGTCAATACACACGGTCTCTTCTTGCTGCTGTCATCCACATCATGTCTTTAACAAATTTCACGATTTTAAAAAAGTACGACCCGGTTAGGCAACTGGGAGCAGGAGGCGAGGGGGAAGTTTTCCTGGCAGCCAGAAAATCTGACGCAAAATTGGTGGCTATAAAGCACGCGGCTTGGAATACAAGTAAACGAGATTTTCCTCGTGAAATCTTACACAACGTATGGATCAAATGCTCTGGGCTAACGCGAGTGAACAAAATGATAGAGTGTGAAGCAGATTTGCAAACAGGGACATATGTCATGATTTTGGAGTACGTCCCGGTTGACTTGTACGAATACGTTTGGGTCAACAGGCATTTGGACGAATCATGCTACAAGGACTTAATAGCTCAAATCGTTCGGGCTGCCCTCGACATGCAGAATATAGGAATAGTACACATGGACTTAAAACTCGAAAACGTGCTACTCGATCCCGGGACAAATGAGATTCAGTTGTGCGATGTCAGTCGGTGTGCCCATGTTAAAGAACAATTCACTAAAATGGCCAACGCTGGAACGAAGGCATATTATTCCCCGGAAGCCCTAAAGGATGACAGATTCTATCCAACTCGGACCATTGTGTGGACAATCGGAATACTGACTTACTCGATTCTCCACGCCACGGAGGTTCCTTGGGAGCTATATACTAACGGAGCTGTCGACCGCTTAACTTTCGACCGACACATTTCCGAAGAGGCGATACACTTCGTGTTAACGTGCTTGGAACCAGACGTCAAAATCAGACTGGACTTAAAACACTTGGTGCATTTGCCGTGGCTGGCGGGCTTGAACATTAAGTAGATTGCTGTAAATAAACTATATGATTGTAAATAAATATATCAGAGTGTCACGTTAACTGTAGTTTTGTCTTTACTATATCTGTCTATTGAATACTGAGGTTTTAGACGCGATTTTTTCTCACGCGGTAAAAATACCCACACAGTAAAACTATAGACCAATTTTGTATTGCCCAAATCTGCAGTTAGAAGTTGGTTATAGGATGCGAATATAGTGTTTTTTAAATAATGTTGCATTTTTGCAAAATCGGTTAACGTGTGTAAGTTTATGGTATATTTTATATAAAACGAAAAAGTATTTCCTTCTACATGTCTAAGCTGCTAAGTCTGCACAAGTATATCACCCAGTAGATAGCGCGCCATCTTTAATACCCACGCTCGCCATAAAACCACACCTTTGACCTCGCTACACCCCAAATTATGACCATGGTGCATTTTATGATACCACTGCCCTGAATAACGTTAAATTTGTTATGCAACACCACCATATTTAAAGAGAATAATGTCAACCCAAAGTTATGGTGCGACGTCGTAACTGACGATGTCGTTTTCGTTTTTAAAAAGTAAACAACTTGTATCGTTCACGACACTTATTAACGGTCTGAATATGTGTTGCTTTCTCGGCGTTTACAGCGGTATGTAATTACGCTATTATTATTTATTTGTTGTAAATTTAAATGGGCCACTATTGCGGCTAGTCTCTTCCAATATCTTTATGATCATTTATACTTTTTTTTTAGATTTATTTGTATTGCAGTCGTTGTTTAGATGGTTTTCTTATAAATGTAACATGTCTTTGTATTTTAACAAATTAATCTACCCTTTAGTATATTTATGTTTATGTAATACAGCTTTATTGATACAATTAATCTACTATTCCATTTTCGTATAAACTAGATCAAATATTATCATCTATCAGTTGAAGAAACTAACCCGTTAAACTTTTAAATCTTTGTTAAGAATGCACATAAAACATGTTTACGTTATCAACACGTTGAGTTAACCATGAAAACCTAATTGATATAACATATCTCTTATTAAGGAAGTTCAATTATTTATTAGGTTATTAATATTGGGTGTTCACCAGAGATTAAAAGTAAATTCTTCGCGGAAATTCAAGTTAACTTGATTTTGAATTCAACACTACAAATTTGAAAGGCTCCTCGTGATGCCCAGATTAATATTTCCTTCTGATAATTGTACATTTAAGCAAATTAAACCTCATTCGAACAAAAACTAATCAATGAGTTTAATTGGTTTAAACAATCAATGACAAGTTGAAAGAAAAATTAGATACATGCCTTTGGTATACACTCACACAATAGTTTTGATGTTATTGAAAGATTCATTGTAAAATCTGAGTTATATAATTGTAAAGTTTATTCAACTTACCCAAACTGTATTTTGTCAAATATTAAATTGTTGTACAGTCCTTGTTCGAATATATCTGTATTCAAATCATTGCAACTGTGATAAATGAATATCCGTGTTGATGCGTCCTATAATAATGATAATACATTCTTTTTGGCGGTAACACCCTAATCGTTGATCAACAACAACATCTTAATATATTTGAACAAAAATTGATTAATATAGAGGTTCGGGGCTTTACCCGCCAATTAAATATATATGTGCGGGTTTAAAGTTAATATGATCTTGGATAAAAACCCAAAACGCTTATTTCAATCATTGATGAACCCTTTAAGATTATTTATATAAAAAAACACTTAAATTCTTACAAATTGACGAAAATACTGCATACGAGAGAGATAATCCTTGCCAGTGTTTATACAACTTGATTACTTGTGTTATTTCCCTTTGTACTATACTTCGTTATAGAGACTCACACGAGATTGTCTGTCTTAAAGGGGCCTTTATCAATAACAGTTTGTCCGAAAGAGACCTTCAATAACAAGACAATATGTTCGTGACAACGGCCTTTATGCCACATAGTTATATGAGCAAACAACAACGACCCACCTCGGGTAACGACGAAATATTCTCAGGCAAGTATCACCCAAATACACCCCATTATCTCAGGCACTTGGCAAGTCATGGACGGGTCAAGAATGTAACATCAAATGGATCGGTGACTATGTGATCTTAAATCAATACGGAAACAAACTATAGACTGGCTACTGATAATGAGAATGATTTACGGACACAATAAAACTATAATATACTTAGATAAGGAATATGTAAATGCAAACTATAGGTAACCGGTGTTACCGGTACGCGGAAATATTTATACCGTTTCATGTATGAACTTTAAAAAAAAGTGCATTGCACACATACATACACGAATCAGTATTCAGATAAACCCATTTCGGATGCATATGAAAATTGCTATATTTTATATTAATTGCACCCATATATGAATGACTTCATATACATTTCGGTTTTAAAAACCCACAAACATTTTCAAATAATATTATGCATATGTTCGTCTTGCCTTAGTGCACGCATAAACATGTAGGAGATAACGCATTGTGTTAAAGGTTCAGTATCCAGCGCAGGCATATATACAAAGTTTATTATTTAGCGCAACGATCAAATTAGTTATGTTTCTCAATAATTATATGTCGTACCGAACTAAACAATATTGTAGTAGGTAGATTTGTACATATAATTAACACCCAGAAATGACCAAAACGGATTGATTTGAACTACTCTAATGCGGCCCTTTAATATATGTTAGTTACATCAGATTAAAACACACACCGCGGTGTCAGATTACAATCACCACTAAATAGACAAACGTTACATTAGATATCGTCTGCCGTACACAGAGATTCTGTTTTTTCTCTCACGAGTATAAGTAAAGATATATTAAATATGTTTGTAAAGGGCACACGGCAATCTTGTTTGCTAGAAAACTCACTTTCTACATAATCCGCAACTGTTTAATCATCGATATTAACAAGTGTGTTATGACGGATTGCCTTATGTCCCCTTAATTGTATAATAGTCGGTACAGCGACACAGAATACTCATGTATTTGAAATTCTTATCTCATTCCGGAATTAATACTTTGGTAGTACTGTATAATTAACCCAATATGAAATAATAACTGATAGATGCATTCTAAAATGCGATTAGCTCGACATTGTGACAATACAACACCGGTAACACGCATTGAACCGAGTGGATATTAACGGTGGTTGACTTTGATATCATACATAACATACTGAAATCTCACTTACTGTTTTTGATTTTGAAATATTAGGAAAAGGATTCTATTTCCTGCAAAACACGTGTTTGTATAAATCCGCGTCTATACCTATTAATTACTGCGCTTATAGAAAACGGTTAATGATCCACTCCTATCTTTGAACAAGAGACGCGTTTTAAAGTGATCTGTTCATACCTTTTTTATTCTTTAAAACAAAAGTAACACAAAAAGTTCGATGCTTCATTTTTTACTTCAAAATTGCACGTTTTGTAAGCCCGCCAAAGCATTAATGGGAAAATGAAATTTCACTTACATAAATAGTTTTTTTCTATGCTCGGAAAGGCGCTGCTACTTAGACGGTCTTTGCTTCTATTCTTCATTCTCTGACTAATTTCAAAAATGATGTGTATCTAGAAAAGTCAAAATCAGATCTTTAAGTTTTCGACGTGACTGTAAAGACATGTCAAAACCTTATCTCCAATTTTGAAACGACGAGTGTTTACCTGTATGTGTGTGTGTTGAAAAGTCAAAATCGAATTCTGAGTTTTAGACGTGACGGTTAAGTCATGTCAAAACCTCAGATTAGATTTTATGAACATAACCAATCGTTCGTGCTATTAGCACGCCACTTCTGGGCAAAAGACACGACAAAGCAAAATTGGTTTTGATATTTTATTGATTAAAAAAGTCCATCGGGAAGAGTAACATTCATTGTCACTGTTCAGCTACGAGTTCATTCAAAAATACCAGTCCGTTTCTATCGGCCCCCGATACCGCACAAAACCACTTGGAATTGTCCTTTCCACGCGTGGAAAATAACCTCTGCAGAATGGACATTTGCCCTCTATTTTTCCTGCACATTTGCTGCACACTGCGTGTACACAAGTTGGGCATTTCTGAAAGTTAATGGCTTCCTCCATACAAATGTCACATTCTTGTAGTAGTCCGTTGTTTCTGTCTTCGCTCTCCTTCTTTTCATTTCGTTCCAATTCTTCTTTTTTACGAAGAATTCTCTCAAGCCATCGATTATAACTTTCATCAAAAGTAGACATTTTTAATATTTTCTCTGTGTGAATAGATTACAGTCTGAATAGATTTTAATGTTTAATTCAAGGCACTGAAGCTTATAGGGGCCGCATTTTATTGTGGGAGGCGACAAGAGACACCACCGACCCAATAAAATTGCGCGAAGTCAAGGGCGATATGCTTTGGTAAACAAAACTAGAACCCCTTTTTAGATAATCGGATCTCACGTTTCGCTAAACGTTACTCGGTAATTGTACTTACTTGTAAACATATCAACGTCATATCATTTGGACCGACACCTGAAGCACGCATTTTAGCAATAAATGTTATCCCTCCCCTCACTGCCATCGCTATAGATATAATATTTTTATAGAGAAATAAATTCTTTGTCTTAAATACTTATCCCGTTGTGAAACTAACATATCTTGCGAGACCTTTATTACCTATACATTATAAGCCACCACAATCAAATTAAACCCCGAAACAAACGGGTTTGCGTATTAAAGTGGTGAACGTTTCTGTAAAATACTATTGAAATCGGACAGGGTATTATGAAGTTGTGTGCTCAACACCAATAAAAAACATATTGCCGTATTGGAAGGAATCAATAATAAACCCGCGCGTTCATTCTTTTATTGCCTTTCATAAGTATATTTTTTGTTTAAATTCTATCTCATAATTCGCGATTGCAAAACTCCGTCTAATATTTTTTTCGTTTATTTCTCAGGAATTGGAAACGACCTCTTGACCTCTCTTGGTAGAAGTAAATAACTTATTTACGCAATATTTAGTTTCATTTTGTACTAAATGCAGACACAAATTTGTAGGTTAATTTGAAACATATGGTTTATATGTTTATTATTAATGTCGACCAGATGTTTGCTAGTGTGTACGTGCTATATGAAATGTTATCAAAACCACCGATAATGAAAACATCTTAATATCCCCAAACCCCTGGTCGGAGCTGATTGATTTTTGAAATCTCTATATGAGCTTTTCGGCATCACCCAACGTTATGTTAAAAGCAATAATCTACTATTTATGGTACTATACTAAAGAAACAGAGAATGCTTTACGGTGTAAACTATACCATATTAATTTTACACCGGCATAAAACGCGATAATTTCCAGAGAACTATCTAATTTGATCATCAATACCCTTACAATACGACAGAAAATATCTTGTACTTTAGTTGTTCGTTTCGTTGCGCGTTTTTAGTAGATTATGGTCATTAAATACTACGTTTATATCTGCTTTGACTATATGTCACTGTATGTCCTACGATGACGTAATTGCATAGTGTGAAGTGAGCTTTCCTCTTTCTCGTGCATATAACGAGAAATTCATTAGCTATTAGATGCTCTATAACCTCGTCATTTGATATCTACACGTTTTAACTATCTTTTACACTCTTTTTTTCATACAATATATGACCCATTATAGTCACATATTGTTCTTGCGTGCTGTGTGTAATTTTCTTGTAAGGGAACGAATTATTATATAGTATAAATGATGTTCCCACGGTTGTCGCTAGTCTTTGAAAACGCAATACCAGTTTTCGAAAGAAACAACAAAAAAGCAAACAACAAATAAATCACACACACGCACACTTAACCGATATAGATGTTTATTTACCCTTCTCGGCCCGCGTTTGTTCAAAGGTGTGATTCCCACCAGTCGCTGATGTAGTAAATTCTCACCAAGGACGGCTCCGGAGCAGTAATTCTTCTTAGATTAAACTTTACGTTTTAATTCGAAGCTGTTCGAATATGTCGCTTGAGTGCATTATTAAATCCACAATTGTTTAACCTAGAACATCGTGCGTTAAATGAAAACACGATAATATTACTATGGGCGTTTTGACACGAATATGATATCGTATATCATACAGATATTTATTAACGTTCAAAGTGTGTTAAAAAACATAACTGGCAATCTGGTATTAGGAACCGATGCACGCTGTCGTTATTAATTACATATGGTGAAACAACAACACGCATACACACATCAAAGATATGATAACGTAATCATTCTGATAAACGTTGAAGAAAGGTAATATTAAAGTTAAATTCAAAAGCACAATTTGGTTGGCAAGACACATCCCACCACTATCAGAAAATTACGATAGTTGCATACGTTTAACGAGAATTCAATTGAACACAACTAGCTTTAAAATAAATACAGGCACCGATACAGATCGGTCCCCGCCGCATTCGATAATTGCTGGTTATTTAAAAACAGTAGGGCGTTGAGAACATATAATGCACCAGTTAATATTAGCTTTATTACCCTTTACTACTTGAAATCGAACGTGTGCGCTATTGGTCCCCATTGGTCTGTAGCGCGCACCCCAACAACAAAAGTAGATAGTTTTATACAGCTGCAATACCGACTTGTTGTAAACGTATTCAATCAACGTATTGTCTTTTAAGAATGCGTGCCGGAAAATAGGAACCAACAGGTTTCGCTTCCACGTACATGGGGGTTTAGAGATGGATGGCCACCCTTTTGGTAGTTCTATCAATTAACGAATTTAACTCTTAAACACCACATGTACATTTCTTGATAGTCTCGGAGAGAATCATATTACTTTTACCACCGAGTGACCGCGCGGGGAAATGAGGTAAATCTGAATTGTATAGCTGCACAACTATTGGCAGATAATTGATAAATACCCGTGGAATAATTTCCCGTTTAAAGAATAAAATTTTACTCTCGCTTTTCACATATTTTATCTATAATTGTTGTGTATTAATTTCGATTTAAATCGACATTACCGTGTTCATGAAACAAAACGGGGCCGGAGAACTTCAAATACACTAAGGATTATATTTACGGAGCCGTAATAAATACGTGATTTGTTGTAGCTATGTTCCTGCGAGTTAACTGCGGGTTAGCGAAACGTCAATTATTTAATTTTATGTACGTTAGGTGTAATTTAATCTTGATCGTATCGTGAATTTATGGTAATCTTGTCTCTTAGTTAACCGTATATATTAATGAGGTTTGTGCATGTTATTTGAATATGAATGGTGTTTTACATGTTCGCACATGTTAGGCTATATATCATTTTTCCTGGTTAAAACCTGGGGCCCGTTTTACTAAACATCTTACGATAATGTTGATCGAGCTTAACTTTATTCTACCATTTCGATGTAAAGCACTTATATTACAAAAGACCAAATGTGTTGAACTAGCACACCGTTCAATTAAACTATATAAACGTGATCTGTCTACAGTCTTCCTTTTGTCTCTCTCTTTACACGTGTCCTATATTTAAAGGTGTGTATGAGGAAATGCGGATCTAAGAATGAAAGTCAATCATTAACACGAAGTAATAGTGTCAGGAAAACAGTTTATTCGGGCATATACAATAATTAATGCAGGGTATTGAAAAATTGAGACATACATTTTATACCAAAATGAAAACACACCCAAACATATATTACATTTACTGATCGGAATAGTTTTTTCCTTCATGTCAATATGTGTGGTATTTGTGGTTGTCCGATAAAGGGTGTTCTGGTAAGACTTATATGAACTATATTCACAAATATTTTGATGTTACGTTATTGTAATCGCCATTGGGGTATAATTGAGTTTGAAAAACATGCGCGAATAAGCACGTAGAGAATAAGGGTTAACCTCGCCACACCGTGGG
Source organism: Cyrtodaria siliqua (assembly GCA_037043455.1). Taxonomy (NCBI): domain Eukaryota; kingdom Metazoa; phylum Mollusca; class Bivalvia; order Adapedonta; family Hiatellidae; genus Cyrtodaria; species Cyrtodaria siliqua. The sequence continues at coordinate 171,305 of JAWPHD010000453.1, read as the reverse complement.
ACTTATTTTAAATACCATGGCTGTTTATTTCACCCAAGAGGTGTAAACAAGTTGATACTCGGGTTATAGTTTAAGATGTATAATGGCTCGCCACATTTCACGTTTACGATTTGTCAAAAAAATAGACAGCCGGTCACGCCTTGATCCCTTATTACGGTTTGCGAGAGGGTTCTGATGCTAAAGGTGAAGTTATTTTCGTGTTGGCTTCCGAGCGCAATAGACATGTCTGCTGTAGTGTTGCGGTTTCAAGAGTTTCAAAGGTCGGGAATACTAAGAAAAGCTGAACATTTTCTTAACAACCTCGAGAAGTTAATCGAATGCGATGAGTGTAAAGAAGATTTTCCTCACTCGTGTCATTGGAACGTTAGTGATGTGGGTACTTCGAATGAAATTGACATTGATAAAACGGTAGACGTGGCGCTATTTCTACTGGACAATGAACGAGAGTTGGCTAAAGAGCTCGGTAAGTTTACTAAATCTACTAAACCTGTGCTTAAAGCTTTTATAGTTTATCAATCATTAATGTAAACGGAATTGCGGGTAAGTAAATTTAATCTCTCAGGAGTTTATTGTGTTGGTATACCGCTATTAGGCAAAAGCAATTTCTTTTATACTATTCGTGAGTTATGTAGATACAATCTAATGATGCTGAATGCACGTATGAAGTTTGAATCCATTATGTAAAGTACTTTGTTTTAACTCTTTATGTAAAGTAAAGTACTTTGTTTTAATCCATTAATTAAAGTACTTTGCGAGATACAAATTTACATACACATTTTAACCAAATATAAGAAGAGGTCACAATTTTTTTTAAATACATGCAAGTTATAGAACCCCACTCTGTGGTGTTGTGTTATGATGCAAAATGCATGTGTGAAGTTTTAGTCTATTATGGTAAGTTCTTTGCAAGATACAAGCTTTCATACAAACTTTAACCAAGTTTTCTAAGTATGAAAGGTGCCATAATTCTGTCAAAATAAAAGCATGAGTTATGTCACCCGACTTTGTGGTGTCATCTCATGATGCTAAATACATGTGTGAAGTTTCAATCCATCGTGTAAGTGGTTTGAAAGATACAAACTTACACGTTTTTTTTTTGTTTGTATGGTCACACGGTCGATTGTTTTGTGGTGGAGGCAGCCCACCTACTTTTCCTCGGTAAATCCAGTGCTGTGCCCAAATCACAAGTCAATGCGATGTATCGTTGTGTTCATTCCAATAACGTTTAAGATAATTTCAGATAATGAGATAAAACCGCATGTGTTATAATCGTATCTCATTCTGACGGTGATTTCACCACTTTTCGTAATTACTGAAACACGAGAAAACATACATGGCACACTGAAACAAATTGACACGTGTTTTCACAGAGAAACAATGTGTATGCTTAAGTTCTCGTATCCGCATTAATATCACTTGGCTCTAAAATTAGCTATACAATTGTGCGTTTTGACGTATATCTGACTGAGAACTTAAGAAATATTTTTTGGACAAATAAACATTTGACAAAGTTGAATTACCTACACCATAAACAAACAATTGACGCCTGGCTTCAGTTTTTATAGCATCTTTTCATTTTTCTCAAATATGACATAATAGTAGCTAAGCCGAGTTGATTCTCAAAAATGAACCGCCACTTTCAAGTTCTAGGATACACAACGTTTTCTGACACCACGAATAGAACTATAAATGTTTACAGATGTAACCAAACAACAATACCGGCATACGAGTTGAATGATTCTCAACCTACGTGTTTCTTTTATTTTTCCAGGATACACTTCTCTGGTTCGGAGACAGTTACATGCCGCGAATGGTACAGAAGACGATGATCTGATGGTGTTATTGTCGGCGTTTGAACCGGAAAAGCGGGCATCATTTGAGGAAGCTAAGCAAAAAGCCAAAGACGAGATTATTACATGCTCTGTATGCTTTGCAGACGAAAAAAGAATGGCATTAATTCCGTGCGGACACATGTTTTGTTATAACTGCGTACGGAAGATGAGAGAATATGGCGACAAATGTGGCTTCTGCCGAATGGAAATACAAACCGTGATCCGAGCCTATTTCACAGACTAATGTATTTTTGAGATTTGATTACCGCGTTGTTTGTACTTTTGTGTTACATACGGACGTTACTCGAACATTTATGGGACACGGGGCATTCTTGAAGATTTTATCAATCTCTCGATTATTTTAACGTTCAACCTATTTACATATAAGTTTTTAAATCAATCGAGACGCGGTGAGTGCTTTTAAACGATTTTCACCAAGTGTTTCTTTCGCAATACCTCGCTCAAAATAAAATTGTACGACTTGGTAATATGTTGGTGTTGAAATCTCGCACGGATGATTGCCGGATCATTCTATGTATTAAACTCTTAATATATACTTAATAGTTGTCAAATACTTTTTAAACAGTAACGTTATAAATTCAGCGTATGTTACTTCGTCTTAAAATATCGTCTCTATTTTAACTTATGTTAGACTGAATTATCTACAATCACATTTCCTCAATGATGCATTGAGATAAAACACGTTATTTCGGAGATAATACGCTACGGTACCGGTTAAACATAATTGATATACCTCGTAAACTATTCCTTTAACCCTTAAAGAAATGGCAGTCTAGCGTATGTCTGTTAGACAGGTATAAGCACATAGATCGCTGATTCATCAGATACTCGCAGAGAAATTCACTTATCTACTTGATTTAGGAGTTTAAATCAGTTAACACTATCATTTGTCATAGACACGCGTTAAGGGGTGTTGCATCGTAAAATCATGCTGAGATACTTTAGCGGAGCACACATGTGGGAATTCTTCAAGCGTTTGTACGAATAATGTATATACAGATGATTTTGAAACTCACCTATGAAATTATACAAATTGTCATTAACTGGAAAATATTGTGTATGTTTATCTATCTTTATCTGTTTCATTAGAGTACTCATTGATTTATTATAAAAGGCATTCTTAGAGGAATAGTCCATTTATCGTGTACGACTAGTATGTAAATTATACTCGAATAAAATAACTACACTAAACCGTGTTATGTATAGATCTGTTGTTATGTATCTGTTGCGCTTGACTCAAGCATTACCCGTTTTTTTCACCTCTCGGGAAATGTTTGTTTTCCTAGTGATGAAAAAAATATTTAACGAGATATTTCTCAAAAGTTGGTGTGTCGAGGTGAGATATTTTACCTATATTTCGGAGAGTAGAAGGAAAACGTTTCATGTGTTCAAGCATGTCTGAAGGACGCCGCTAGTTTGTTTTTAAAGATTGCCGTGGACAGAGCTACTACAATGCAAAATATAACCAGATTAATCGTCTATAACTGTTACGATTTCAAAGGTTTCTTTTTTTTTACACATCCATAAACTTTCCATTTAATTGTAGTATGTAACGGTTGTATATACTTTTACCACTAATTCTGCGGAATTCATTGTAACGATTTTGAAACAGTTAACACCAATATACCGTTTCCATTAGTTTGGACCGGACACGTAATTCAGGCTGTCTTGCGTGATGGCGCTACTAGTACCATTGACGTGAAGTCATTCTTATTCATTTAACGTCTATTGTAACAGACTCAAAGTTGGGTTTAATCACCGTTGGTGTCTAAATGGTGTAACACGTATGGTCAAGATGGGGATCGAACCCATAAGTTGTGATGATATAATGGGCGTCCTTTCCGTATAATGTATTTCCTGTTCGACTTTTATACTTATATTCAGAAGTGGGTATCATAAAATAAAAAAGAGTGAGTTTTTCCTAATTTTTATTTATATCCGCTGGAGATAAAGTAAGCCGGCGCACCCGTTGTTGTGTTATAAATTATATTACTCGATTATTTGAATCTACCTCTTTGATACCATTAAGACAAATTACACATTATATACTGAGCAAAAATAAAAAGTATCTACTTTCTTTTTCTGTAAAATCTGAGACTGTAAAAAACAACTTGTAGCACGATTTTCTTTTAAGTAACATATTTCATCGTAATAAAAAATGAATCACAGATTAAAAATATAGGTGTGAAAACGAAATTAACAAAACTTAACGAATGTTCAGCAGAAAGTTCACTGAAATACTCAAAAAATATTAAAAAGCTCGCTAATATGTCGTGTTTCCACTTTACAATTTGGTGTAAAGTGGACACGAGAGATATTTGCACACGCAATATTAGCGAGTTTGGGAATATTTACTTTGTATTTGAATGAATTTTCTGAATCTATGATATTGTGGTTAACCTTTACATTCGTTAAATTTTGTTAATTTCGTTTTCACACCTATGTTTTTAAATTGCGATTATTTTTTTATTATTTCGATGAAATTTTGTGTCAACATCACATAAAAATGTTACTAAAAGAAAATTATGCTGCGGTTGTTAGTTCTTTCTTACAGTCTCAGATTTTGCAGGAAAACAAAGTGGATACTTTCTATATTTGCTGAGTATATGTAAACTTATGGTAGAACAATACGAAAACATGAAAACTGATTTGTTTACAGTGTATGCAAACAGGTTCAAATTACATGGAAGAGCTATATACTATTAAACGGGCACGTGCGATTTTAACACACGATTCTCAAATAACGACGTAAACATATGGATGTTGACGGCAGCACGTTTGCTTATTTAGGTCAAGGGATCACGTAGTCGATAAAACTCGTGGTTTCAAATCATTTACATATTTTTTTCTCATCGCTTGAAAAAAACGCAGTTAGTTATGAGAATTGAAGAGGCCGTTATTCCCAGTCTTAGATTCAAGCGATAAGAAAAAAGTATTTAAATGAAATATTTTATTTTCTAATATGACACACAACATCAGTTTTTTCCCCTTGGTATGGAGAATACGAGTTTGGTGTCCGCGTTATTCCTATTGTTTGATCCCTAGACTGAATTACATTGATTTGGTGAAAAATAAAACGTTGTTTGATCATTACGGTGATTTAATCCAAACTCCCGACCGTTCTTACATAGTCAATCAATGTGGTGGTGGTGGTATTGACGTCTCTCCCTTTAGGAATTTAAGGAAGGATGGTGAGATAAACCGGGAAAGTCTCATCATACCGTTTCGAGAAGAACACATTTTTTTAATGACACTTCTCTTTCTAGTAAAACAGGCTCAGTAAAACCGAGTCTCTTGTGTTATTTTTGCTTTCGGTATTTGTTTTCCTCAAACACTAAAAAGGTGATCCCAACAAACATAAACGAGAGAGACTCGGTTTTATTGAGTCTGTCCTACCCGAAAAAGCAAAATGCCACTCTATCGCTTAATTATCTCAATACAATGTATCGGCTTAATCTAATCAACCGCTAAGTAGCGGTAGTAGTAGTATGTCTAACACAAATGAAATTCATTCTGTACACAATATACTGAACGGAAACGGGTGATACCAAATAGTCATTATTTATCAGTATTAAACAAATGATACATAAAAAAAACAAACACCCAACGAGTTGTCGGTCGTAAATTGTTAATACACAGTAACGCATCCAACTTGTTGACATTTCAAACACACCCACTGTCCGTTGTGTTCTGAAATCATGAGTTTCACGTATTTCCCCAAACAGTTTTTACAACAAAACGCGTGACCGCACGAACCCACGGCTATTGGGGTGTTGTTGGCGCTCAAACACATTAAACATGTATCCGGTTCGAAGTTCTTAGCTATTTTCAGCCAATTTTCCTTCACTTGCACAAAATGCTCTCTGGCTGTTGAAAAGTATGTTTTGTGTTGGGCGTTCTTTCGAAAGTCGTTCGATTCACAAGTGTGTTCGAGAGAGCTGAGCCATCCGTCCGCGTAATCTAGAAAACTGATATCTGTCGTGATAGATTTACAAACCGCCTTGTTCCGGTCACGGTGTTCGGATAGCGCACAATTTGGTTGTGTCGGCGTCAACGTTTCAACGGTAGTAGCAACTCCTTCCCCTTGTTCTGTCTGCGAAGAAGTAGCAACTCTACGACTCTTTCCTTGACGCTTTCCTCGTTGTTCTTTAGGCGAAGGGGTTTCAACAGTACCAGTAGCCACTTTACGACATTTTCCTCGTTTTGTTTTCGCCGTTTCTTTCAGGAGCGTTTCCTGAAACAATAAAAACACGCGTTTGAGGCACCCCCACCGCAGGTTCGAATCCCACTCGCCGAGTGGTAGTGTCGATGGCGGGAAACCTACGTAAAGGTGAGTTGTCTGCCTCGTTCGTATAATAGCCTAAAATGTGCTAAAATGACAACCCCAACAAATCGACTAAAACTATAAGTGTACAATCAATGGGGATCAGCGATACATATTATCGCTGAGTAAATTCATCTATAAAAATTAGCACACGCCGATGTATAAAACGGTATTCGATGCCTACCGGTTGATAAACTAGATAAACCCAAAATGCTATCATCGATTACCTTCACTTGTAGAGTTTTGTATACGTTTAACGTGACTCACGGCGTCTCGTTTCTAGATGGGTGTGCAACCATCAATTAAACGAATAGATAACTCAAATTATTAACTACTGACCAGTACTTATAGTAGAATAAAACGGCATAAATCTCAGATTTGTTTTAAATATATCTATGCCGTTTAAAGTTAATATGATATTACGGTAAATCGGGCCGCCAATTTCAATCATTGATAAACTCTTCAAGATTACCCTTTAAAACTAGCAGCAACGTGCAGCGATTTATTGTCTGTGCGTTTTATACCTTTTTGTGTTCGCGAATATAAGAATAGTAAATTTTGGGGGAGGTGACTGTATGAAATCCTTATTTCTAGATACGATAAATAAAAGTAAATAAAATAGTAGGTAAAAAGATACCTGAGAATCCGCATTATTGTTTTTTCGTTTGGCTGTTGTAGAATTGCTTGTAGATGATATTGGTTCTTTTACTGGTTCTTTCCTGAAATTCTCCATAACATCCCACACATTATCGGGCTTTGTTTGGTCAGTTCCGATAAATCCAAACTGTATTCCTTTCAGCTGCGCATTGGCCATATTTGACTAATTTACAACGAAATCAGTATCGGATTAGATAAGCAACAGCGTGCGAACATCTTAACTGCTACGTGGGAAATGTTTGTTTACCCCGATTTCACTTAATTCTCGTACATGTAAACAACATCGGTTCCAGAGACCTATATAATTTATTTACCACGGTCGATTTTTCTTAATTAGCATACATGTAAACAAGATAATTGAAATGCGCGTAACTTCACCACTCGACCTATATAATTTATTTGCCCCGATTTTTCTTAACATGTAAACAACATAATGGAATTGCGCGTTACTCTTGTTTATTGCGTGTTATTTAGGTTTTATTTTGAAGAATGCATTTCGACCATGACGATCTTATAATTGGCGTCTACGGTGATTGATTTGAGCGTATATCTCCTCTAAATACTTTTAAATATTGCGGATCCTGTAAATTGGAGGGTAACTTTTAACGTGCCCTACCAACACAAACGAAAAATAGTATCGTTAACCTTAGCGATACCAACAACGGGATATACCCCCCGATTTTAGGGGGGGGGGGGGTATATTTTTAGGCTCCCCCCCCCCTATTTTTTGTCCTAAAAAAATGAAAAAATATCCACATATATCCCCCGCTATACCCGTAACAATTCGGACCAGAAAAAAAAGTGTGAAAGGTCGATTTGTTCGGATAAGGTCAAACGAAGACTATGGATAAGTATTAAAGCGGGAGTTTATAACAGCACAAACGCATTTGTTTTCTTATTTGATACCCCTGCAAGCTTCTAGCTTCTTAGATACTTACCGATAGTGTTTTCCCTTACTTGATGGCATATTTCCTAGTACTTTGCCGGTATACTTATACGGAGTGCGGTTGAAAACCACGGGACGTGATCCCACCGGGAATAAGTAATACTAATGCTTTCAGATAGAACATCTGTAATAAAAGGATTTCGGAATTGTAAGCGAAATCTCGGCATATCCACATATATTCGGTTATATTTTTCAACAAATGTAATTTTGTCAGCACATCGGGGCTGGCTTGCCCAAGTGAATGACGCGTTGGACTTGTAACTGGCCCCGGGTTTAAGCCTGACCGTTGTCACTGACTTTCGTCGGTGTGTTCTTGTGCAAGAAACTTTCCCTCAGCCTCGTCCGTCGGACGGGGATGTTAACAAGCGGTTCAGTTCCAGTCTATCCTCCGAGCATGTTAAAAAACCATTGGAAGCTTTGGAATATATTCGATAGTAAGAGTAGGGCAGGTTCCCGCATTCCTATGTATCCTTCCCCTCTCTCTGGCAGTCGGTAGTGCGGCGGATTTGTAACCGGAAGCCTCGGGTTCAATCCGCCGTGGTGTCACTGAGTTTCGTCGGTGTGTTCTTGGCCAAGACACTTTCCCTTAGCCTCGTCCGTCGGATGTGGGAACGTAAAGCGGGCGGTGCCATGTATCGATCTATCCTACGAACACGTTAAAAAACCATAGGGATAAGAGTAGGGCAGGGTTCCCGGATTCCTATGTATCCTTCTCCACTCTCTGGGGCGGTTCTAAAGAACCTATACTGTGTCGATGAGCCGTTAAACAACATTCAATTCAATTATCTCTGGCGTGGCTCTAAATAACGTATATTGTGTTGATGAGCCGTTACACACCATTCAATTCAATCAATTGTAAGCGCATCAGAACAATGTTATCTTAATTGGCTCCGAGACTATTCGAGCCAAAGATTATTCAATAGGCAGTTGTGCTCGTGCCCAATACATAATTGTTATTGAAATAAATAAGGTGCATGCATATTGTTAGGAACTGAGCAGGTTACATATATACTTGTTCTCATAAATTACATGATTACTCCCCTTTGTTAATTTTCTCCATCTGCGTCTTTTGGTATTAATAATTGAGATAAGTAAGTTAATATTTTTGTTTATATTTTTATCGGTGAAAGATTGGGATTTCTCAGTGAAAAAAACATTACTCATTAAACATTACTCAATCTCATACGCTCGTTCGTGAAAAAAAAAACACACGTCTACCGTCTCATGAAATATTTCCAAAAAATCGATCCCAGGAGTTAGGTAATCTCTATATCTTAGTATGTTCATAATGGATTTTTTTATCAAACAGAATTACTGCAAATCCCCGAGAAAGGTACATTTGCATGCTGCTGTGCTTCGAGCGCAATCTCGTGTGTGTAGTCCTATAGAAACCAGCGCATTCAACGCAATGGCACCGTAGGTCCGTTCTGTACTACAAATACATGCATTATTTAGGAAATAATAAATACGTACCTGTACAAAATACAGTTAGGAGTTCGGATGCGTAGTAATTAAATCACGAGTTTAATTTACCGATAAAATTCAGGTACGTGTTTATTATTTCGATTCTAACACACAATAACCCCATTGTTTACGCTATTGTGGGGGCACTATATATTATCTCGGAGGTCAAGGTAATCAGGCTGTTATGATTACAGGCTGTTCCATTGGGCGCCTCCGTATGCAAAGTTCTGCGCGGTACAGTATGTTTAAATACACTAGTAGTCACGTGACAAACAATGAAGTCATTGCTTACGTCATATATCTTGCGCTGTATGACGTCAAACGTTCTCAGACTGTTCAAGATGCTTATCAATGTTATATGTACTGATGCATATGATGGGTTTATATCGGGGGTAGGGGTGCAAGGTTTGGGAGCTCGGGGTGGGGGGGAGTAGGGGGGTGCAAGGTTTAGGAGCATTGCAAGTTTGTTGTAATTAACATTTCATTAAAATTACTGTTGAGGTTGTCTTCGTGACGTATATTTGCCAAGTGACGTCATGTAACGCGGCGCTTCCAACGGATGAAGTATACGCGGGGAATCCGACTGTATATTTTCTCAAATGCTTTAGCAACTTCTTTACTATCCTTGGATGGCAGTGGCCTTGCTTCTTTGTATCTACTCGAAATATCAACCACAGGCAATGCATATTTATATGTCTTCGCGTCCACGATCAAAGCCCACAGTGTCATGCGGCAGAAATAACAAATCAGCTTGATGCACTTCATTCTTAGTGGAAACATCAAACCTGGGTCTAACTATTTTCTTTGGTGCGGGTAAATAAATCTGCCACACAGCTTGTTTTTTTTAAAAATTATAATGCCCGTCTCTCACTGACACCAGCCCCCTTTGCCAACTTCTTAACTGCTGAATAACCTCTCCAAAATCCTTTTGGGCTGTAATAAATCTTTTCCATCATTTTTTTTCTATTAAAGATTAAAATACACATAAGTATAAAGAAAACAATGGAAAAATCACAACTGCACGATTTCATATACTGCTTCAAGAGCAAAATCAATATAGCACAAGGAAATGGACAGACTTGCAAAAGAATAAAGTATACACTATTACAGTGTGGACACCCAAAATGGGCAATCCATGGTAATACATTTGTTAGATAACGGTGAAGCATGGGCACCAGGCCATCTCAAAGATAAAATAGAGAAGACAAATGCTGAACCACCATATTATATGCGACCACTTGGATTGAAACCATGTAAGAACAACAAAAACAATAAGTATCATGCATATGACTTAGTCATTCCAAAGTAATTATAGTTTTTATTTTTTATGAAACTATATCAATTTATACGCCACAAATCCAGTTGCAACCATGCCCATCACAATAAACATAATCTCTCTATTCTGTTGGTCCGGAGATGATGTATAGAAATCACTCAACTTAGGCTCTGGTGGTAATGCAAGAGTCGAAGGCAACTGTTTACCAGTTATATAATAATACTGCTTTATAGCCTGGTCCACATCATCAAAAGTCTGCTCTGCATGATGCTCTTTCTGCAGTTGCTCATTAATAAAATCTAATCTCTCTGTTCTTTTTTTATTCCATGCCGCTTGTGCTGCTTCCAATTGTTCTACGGCTTTGCCATGCCTTTGTCTTTCCGCATCTGAATTACTTCCCATTTTTAAAAACAGATAATTTGAACCGCTAAACGCCAATGTGTTTGTTAATGCGCCACCTATCATCATTGCTACTGCACTCGCCATTTTTTATATAGTATAAAAAAAAATATCCAATATACTTCATATATTTATCCAATTATCCTTCGATTAACCAACATATCCTTCGTAGCCATTGCTAGCAGTATATCTATGGACAGCATCCCAACCTCTCCCATATTAAAATCCACTTTAGGTGCTGGTCTTTTTAGTAGTTTTCAGAATATCCAATAGTTAGGAGTGTTACCACTCCTGCGTGAAACAGCATATTTGCAATTTGTTTTACGTCAATACTTGTTGCCATTTTTTATATGATTACAAGATTTTTTTAAAATAAATTATTAAAAATCAAATGGGTCTTCCTTCTTTGGTTGCGTGGCAATAGGCTGCGTATCAACTTGCATAGCAACAGGTACAACCGATTTCTTGTTATAGATATACAAACCCAACCCAGTAATACCCAATACCACACACACAGTGGAATATAATTTTAGTATATATTTATTTTGGGGTGTTTCTCTGGAACATGTTCCTCTTCACCTCATGTTACGTTTGTTATTGTTTCTTCATTTGCATCTGCATCTTGCATTACCCGAAGAAAAGCTTCACGCTTTGCCTTCCTTGCCGCTGCTCCCTTCTTCCCGGCCTCTATTCGTTTTGGATTTTTTACTTTCTGTTGTGTAGCAACAGGTTGTGTAGCAACTACTTGCTGCGTAGCATGTTCACTCTCTTTGTCCATCATTTATATTACTGTCTATATTTTTTTTTTATTAAAATCGATATGCCGAACAGTTGTCAGCATTGCTGTAAATGGCGCTAAGTACATCCCATACTTGTAATACAGCTCACAACAAGCCCTTGTTAAAGCATGATTAATAAATGGGTCTTCCTCCAAAGTTTCTATCAGTTTTGGTGGATTGATCACATTGAAATATTTTGATACTCCCATCACATACAAGTTAATAAAAGAATTGCCTAAAGTCTTGGTCATACTTGCCCCAAGCCGTGCTTCATATCTGCAGTAAAGTTTGTTAAATTCATCTGGAGACATGCCATCTATATTTGTGAGTTGTAGGTCTCTACCCAAATATTGACGGCTACCACCGCCAGCCACTATGGCTGATAATCTTTCTCTTTTTGTATCTTGTGACTCATCTGTGGAACTCTTTTTCGATATGATATCTTGTAATAGTTCTTCCGCATTCATTTTTATATTAGTAATTTTATTTTTTACCTTGAAATAAATATAAAATACAAAACAACCAGCTGCAATATTCACAGTTGTTGCTACGCAACTAGTACTTGTTAGTATTGTTAATAGCATTGTTATTAACATTGCTATTTGTTTCTATAAGCATTGTTAATTTGCTACAAGTATTGCTATTAACATTGCTAATTTGTTATGAGCAATGCTATAAGCATTATAATATTCCCCGATATTTGCATTATATTTTCATGCCAGCAATGCTATTAGCAACAAAGCATTGCTGTTAGAAAAAAAAAAGTAATGCGTAAGAAATAGCGTAAGAAATAGTTATTATGCAACAAGCCAATAGCCAGTAGGTTGGTTTGTCCTTAGTATTAACTTGAAATGTTTAGTCTTTGCTAAAGCTTTTCTTATTCTGGTTCTCTCCTCCAGCGTCGGAATAATATCATTCTCTCTCTAACAATTTTCATAACTATCTCTGTCCTTGATGTAAAACATACACAACCATTTTGTTTGCTCCCTCAAATCTTTCAATACAGAATTACATCACCTATCCAGGGTCTATTTTTATAAGCCTTGTTCCACTCTATGGTTGGACACAATATAATTATATTTTCAAAATCTCCAGCATACTCATTCTCAAGTATGTCAAGAACAAACTCTGTCTTACCACAGCCTGTCTGACCACAGATAATGGCACTGTGTGGATATTTAGGATATTTAGTATCGTACTTCTTTGAATCTTCCATCTTCGAAATTGATTTGTGCATCTTGTATTATATATAGATAAATATTTAAAGGTTCATCTGCTTCTGCTTGTTTATTTATCTGTATCGTTATGCCTTCACTAGCGTTTTCTATTGCCCTTCCGCTACCGTGTAATGAATTGTCATCGCATGTTCTAAGGTCAAGCCACAAAGCATATGATTTTGTTAGATAAGCTCCAATAGTTACACTTGTAAAGTATAAGTCGCGTGCTACTATATCTGCTTTTTGTTTCTTTTTTATGTTAAGGCAAAATAGTTGTTGATTTCATCCCACTTTTGATATGCTTTTTATGCCTTGGCTATACAGTTGGTTTGGAACACCCTCTATTGTCATTTCAACCTTTTCAATCTTTGGGATGTAATAGGATTCCGTGTTTGTTCTGTCTGGGTCTTCAGCATTAGAATACCTTTCATGCTCCGTGCTGGTACATTAATGTTGATATTCCATAGGGTATCAGATTTACTCTTTGTGATTTTTCTATGCCGCAAGACACTGTCATACATAAATGACATCTTACCATTGATTTGTTGTTTTATTTGTTTGGTTAATTCAGCATCACTAACCATATCAAATTCCAAGCAGATATTCTTTATTACATAATATGCATCAGCATCACTACTATTAATAACTTTATTATAATCGTTAAACGTTAATTCATATTCTAACCTATCACCCAGCCGCGCTTGATAAAATGGCATATGACCTTATAACAGTTCAAAGTCCAGTGGAATACAAAATCTATTTCCATAAGCAGATGCTACAGCTTCATCCTCGAGGTCGTCGGAAGCATTTTCTCTACCAACTTTATGTTTCAACACATTAGGAGTTTAGCTGACACCTTGGTAATAAATACTGATAAATGTGATCCTTTAAACCATGTAAGCCACGTTTAATCGTTCGGTAAATCTACGTAACAATGATACATATCACTGTCGCCTATTGACATGACTTCATTGCCACTTATTCTTATTGTCATTTTCCTCACAATTGCTCTACCCAGATTCTGGTATATAGTAGCGTTGGGGTCTTTGCTGCTTTTAAGTTCTATTTCAAAGGCAAAACGAGCAGTACGCGGAACTATTACATCATTGGTGCTTAGATTTGGAAATCTCACAAGCAGTTGCTGGTTTTTATTTATTGTTGATGGATTATTAGTTATTACCACACTTGTGCGGATGCCCTTGACACCGCTCTCTTAGTTTTCTATAAGGGTTGAGTTTGTTTCCGCCTGCCGACATTGTTTTTATTTTTTTGAATACGTTTTTTTAAATAAAATTAATTAAACAGATGGCTGAAGATGGATTTGACTTTGACAATCCTACGTTTGATAGAGATGATTATGATGATGACTATGACAAATTACCAATGGTGCCTGATGAGCCTGTTCAAAGAAGTCTTCTTAATCAACGCGACCATATTGCTGAACTTAGGGGAGAGCTGAGAGAAGCCAAACTTGAAACATACAAGAAAAATCTTGTAAAATCCTTTCATGATGAAATAGAAAAACTATATAAAATGGCACCGGACAAAATGGATTATGACCATTTTGAAGTATCAGATGATGGTAAAACATTATACTGGGTTGTTGGTGATAAAGAAATAAGAATAACTGCCAAGCAAGGTGGTGCAACATTCCTTTCCCTTGGTTCTTTGGCGAATGAATAACAGGGTTATTGGCTCTGGGGAAACAATGGCGGTAAGATTATTTTTGAATTTGCCAGAGTATAACAGTAAAACAAAATTATCACAAAGAGCTCGACAAGCGTTGGAGAGCACAAGAAACCATTTACGAGATAATATGGATGCTATTCCATTACAAGATTTATCATATAGCATGGATAACGTAGGGACATCAGTACAGTCAATGGAAAGTACTCTTTTCTGGGATGTGGATGAGCGTCCTGATGTTGAAACACAAACATACATAGACAAACGTGAAATGGATGGAATGGTGAAAGCGATGACAACTGCCAAGGAAGAACTCACCAATAACTTGGCGAAACTCACACAACTTGATAAAGACATAACAAAATAAAAACAAAAGTTAGAATGATGAATTCCATAGAATAAGCAACCGCATCAAAGACCTTGAAGTTTAGAGAGGAGCAAGAATGGATGCTATCAATGAAAACAGAGAGGCATGTCGTAGTCAGGTAAGTAGAATAAGGGAAACAATAAACAAAATGCTAAAAGAAGACACCACACTCGGTGAGAGGCTGCAAACATTATTCAGGGAGCAAGGCATCACCATTGTTATTATTTTGACTGCTGTTGGTATGATTATTGGTGTTATTGTTCAGACCATTATTCCTACAACGGGTGGAAGACACCTGCACCACCAAAAGACGGAAGTGGCGTCAAAGTCTGGATAAAAAAAAACTAAGTAATCTTGGTAAACGTCTCGCTAATTTAGATGGGAAAGCTGCTGCAGCACTTCCAGGAATTATTGGTTCTATAGTGTCATGGCTCATATCTACAACAGGTAAAGTTATTTGGTTTGGTAACAATCTATGGGCACTGCTTGTTGCCGTTGTTGGGTTACTATATGTGGCAGCCAAACAGTGGCTCAATAAATCTCATAAATGAGTAATGTAGCAAGACTTACTACGATACTGCCAACAATTATAGTTGTTTTGTTATCTTCATGTTCAATCGCTATTTTTTTATCTCTGGTTTGTTTGGATGTCCCACACTTTGGTGAACCACACTTTGTCGAGCTACGCTCTGAATTGACGGTGCTACACTTTGTTGAGCTACGCTCTGAATTGGCAGTGCTACACTTTTGTGTATCAATGGTTTACCAGGGTCACGATAGTCACGATAGTTTGGCAGAGATTTCTTTGTTGTGGTGCCTTGAACTGGTTGTGTAACTTTTGGTGGTACTGGTTTTACATTTACACCATTATTTAATCCTAATTCTTGTGCATCAGTTGCTATTACAATTTCATTATTGTAGTCTTGTATTGTTCCGATTCTCAACTCCATATCACTCGGCGACATGTACAATCCACTTCCATAGACAAAATCTACTTTACTTCTTGCATATTTTAGAGTGTTTTCATATCTTGAAATTTGAATGGGGCTGTTAATTGCGTCCTCTACATTTGCCAGAAATTATTTCTGGGCATGAAATGCCGTTCCAGATCCAAGTATGTGTTTGTGATTGTGAGCCTCGGATTGCCCAGGAGTATGTTTTTATGCTGTCATTGATGCGTTCTACTCCACCTCTTGTGAAACCAGATGAACTATCTATTATAAAAGTAGACCAACTATTGTCAGCCTCAGAGCCTTGTATAGTCAATGTGATATGTTGTATCGCTCTCATAGACTGTGAAACTCATTTTTTTGTTGTCGTATATAGAAGTTATAGGGTTTAAAGGATGATAACCACGATTTGTCCATTAATTGTTCCGAGACCATCATTATAGCTTCGTTTCTGTCTCCAATCAGCATGAATATCAACGTTGAACTCCTTACATATTCTCGTGTATGCGTTTCGGTTATATGTTTATTAAACGCATTCCAATTTGAGTCTTGCGGCATTGCTACTCTCATCTAAAATAATATTCTTCCTTGAATGTCATTAAAAGCTTCAATAACATCTGCCTGGGTATCTGGTGAAAGACTCAACATGAAATCTCTTTCATAGCAACATAAAAACAAATCTGCGACAGGTGGTGCACAGTTCGTACCCATAGGGATACCAACAATTTATCTATAAACGGTGGTTCCATACCTGACGAAAATATTATTTTATAGGAAGATGAGTTGTATATAGTGTAGAGAAGCCATAAGTGCTTATTGATGAAACTTGACATTTTTTTTTTTTTATCAAGAACGTCTCCTGATTTTTTTATGGACCAACATAAATTAATCCCAGAGTATTCGAGCTCCCAGTGGGATTCGAGAAGGTTTGTAATGCAACGTCGTTAACTACTAGGCTACGGAGACGCTTGGTGGTCGGTAAAATAATCCGACAAATACGATATATACAATACAGAATATTTAGTACATGTGCCTGTTTAACATCTTTAATACACCCTCTTGAGCAAATAAATGTAATAAAATAGTATTATCAAATATTAGGTAGTAATGAAGCAAAATCATTCGAGTTGGAGAGCTTTGTTGATGCTTTTTTTTGCCGTGAACCCGTGGTCTCGCCACCATGAATACTTTAAGCTGTCCTTGAAGTTATTATTACATTAAGCTGTCCTTGAAGTTATAAGTATGTTACAGAGTTATAATTAAGGTTAACTCTGTAAGATGTTTGTAAAGTAGTTTGTACGAGTTGCTTCCCTTTAACTGTTTGTTATGCTTGAGTTGACTTTTACCTATGACTTAATTGTGTTCAGCATATTTCGTGTGTCCAGTTAGTTCTCTTTTGTTCAAGGTCAGAAATGGTCAGACATGTTTTTGTTTTAGAGTTTCAGTATTTTAAACTATTAGATAATATTTTCGTCAGGTATGGAACGACCGTTTATAGACAAATTGATGGTATCGCTATGGGTACGGACTGTGAACCCCTTGTCGTAGATTTGTTTTTATATTGCTATGAAAGAGATTTCACCAGGTACTCAGGCTGATGTTATTGAAGCCCCTGAGGACACCTCTCGATATCTGGAAGACATATTGAAGATTGACGACCCTTTCCTTTCTACTGTGGTTAATAACATATACCCTAATAAACTTCAACTTAAAAACCCAACATCCGATCAGACCTTCGGATGTAAATTAACTCTGCTGTGTGTGTGTATTATCAGTGAGTGGCAATCCAGTGTTAGCTAAAAAATAGATTGGCGGGGATTGCAGCCTACAGAAAACACATTGTTTACCTGTTGATTGTTAGTAATTCCCATGAGTTTTAAACAGATACGACATAATTTTCTCTTCCAAATGATTCAATACATGTAGACGTGTTTGTACACAATAACTGTATTTATGATATTCAGTAGTTTTATTATTCTAAAACAGAGTCCACATAATTCAGCCAAATTGATCTACACCAACTGAATGTTTTTCTTTTGAGCACTTTTATTTTATTTTTTTCCTTGACAAACTGTCATCCATTAGTATATGTTTAATGAATGTGTAATCTGTATACAGCAACACTGTTCCACAAATACCAGACATAATCAGTATATATAAACACCTGTGATAATATTGCATTGTAAGGATCACGGTCCAATTAGCCTGAATCATAATTGGACAAATCCATTACAAGGAAGGTAGAGGATCCATTTCTGTACTTTTATTTTCCCATTTGTTTTATTCATTTTTCATCATACATTCTAAACAAACATATCCGTAATCTAATTACTCGCATGTCATCTCTAAATATGTTTATTTTATGTTATTTAAATGCTCAAAATAATAAAAGAAATAGTTGATTAACCGTAATTGAACTCCACCATACAGTTCTTGGCGGCATTTTGGCATTTTAATAAAATGCGGTGAAGTGATATGTTTTAGAAGTTGATGAAAGCGTGTTATATTTTTATTTTGTGTGTGATAGATACATCCAAAGTATTTGTGTTATCATTATTAGTTAACGAAGAGCAAAAACTTACAGTTTAAATTCTTTTCAATCATTACAACTGGAATTTTATTGAAATAAATAAATCACCAACAAAACAACAAAATAATGACAATGTGCAACATGCGCTACCAATTAATTCAATTAAAAAAGGTGGGTCTATTCAACAGGAACATGATGCTCAAGTTTTATCAATTAACGATGTTACAGAAACATATTTGATTACAAATGTAGACGATTCTTGTGTACATTGCTTTTGTGCTCATGTGGTCTTGACCCACTTCCAAGCCATGATTGTTCATGTGTAATCACACATGGCCAAAAATAGAATTTAAAGAAGGGTAAGATACAAGAAATGTTGATCAATACTCGACAGAAGAAATGCTTGGCGCAAAACTTAGTAACTTGTTAGAAAGACTAGATTACTGAAAAGGGACCACGTAGATGAAGAGTGTTGTTGGAATTCAAAGAGAGATAATGCCATAATGTGTATTAAACTTAGTAAGATCTCGCTATCCTAACCTACAAGTAAAGCCGTATACCGGTCAATGTTGGTAATACAACGGTCAATGTTGGTAATACAACATAATTGTGATATAATTTTAATAAATGTACTGTTGCACAGATTATTCAATAAAAGGATATGTGTATACATCAGTATTTGAGCAACAAAACACAAAGAGTATAATACTAAAATTGTAAAAAATGATGCAAACTTCGACTGGTGAAAATATTAATAAATGTTTAGAAATATGGATATAAAATGCTGCAACACAAATGTACATGTATTTGGAGAATTTCACAAATTAAAAACATCCAAAGTAAGTGCTAAGCATGTTTATTATACACATTTTACTAACCTGTACAGCAATAGCATACTACCATGTGTTTCTTGTTCATTTGTTTACAAACAGTGGAGTCACATGATCTCATGAATACTTAGCTCCTCCCATAAATTTGAAATTTGAAATTTTGGTTTTATGATTTTATTTAATTTTGAAAATCAGAAAGAATCATATAACACTATTTTCATAATAATGAAAGAAAATCAATAAACTTCAAGCATATATTTTTTGAAACATAACTATAACTGTTTTTTTTATGATTTTTTGAAGAAAAAGTGTCCCTGACATGAAACATGTTCAAATATACAAGGGAAACCACCCCCAGCCATTACCTCCCTTATATACCCCAGTTGGGTCTTAATACAAAGCTAATATTTTTGATACTAACGCTTCTTTATTCGATTAACATATCTCCATTGAAAATTGTGAAATAATTAGCAAAATATATGACAAGAGATATGATTTTAATTTTGATATTGTTAATTACCCCCATTTAGATGGGGATGTTCCGCGAGCAATTTCTTATGGGGTCTATGTGTCGCAACTTATTCGTTGTTCTAGAGATTGTACTCGAGTTGAGGACTTTAATATTCGTAATATTTTGTATAACTACAAAGCTAATTCATCCGGGTTACCGTTACCATAAACTTCGTAAAACCGTAAAATTGTATTATCGTAACCCTAATCTTCTTTCCAAATATAAAAGTAATTTAAGAACTCTTCTGCGACAAGGACTATCACAACCTGACTTCTATGGTGATGTGATTTATAAACTTCTTAAGATTCTTGGTCATGATCACTTTCATACTATCTTCATTAAACTTTTTAAAAGGTTTATTAAAAGAAGTTATAACCCTATCAATTTGCAACGCACTGCATGCTTGGTGGTGGACTCATTTACAGTTCGCCACTCTGCTTTCCTCTTTAATTGTGCGATGACCGGACAGGTTGTGAACCTTATGATGACGTCTACCTAAAGCCCAAAAGGACGGTAATGTTTGATGTGTGTCTGCAGTCTTGTCTTGTTGTGCCCTCATGGTTTATTCTCTTGTTGCTCTAGCTTCTGCCAAGTCATTGAGTACTTTCTTTGTGGTTTTTTAGGCTATTGTTTTTTGTATTTATATATATACGAGCATCTTTGTGTTTTACTTATATTGCCTATTAATGCTGCTTTGTTGTTAAGTCACATTGGCCTTACGACTTCTTGCGATCAAGAAAATGAAGAAAATCGCGAAAGATCGCAGAAAATCGTGCAGTAAGTCGTATGCAGTCGCAGGCGATCGCAGATACTCGTACAACCAAAATCGGTCGCAGCAAGGTTTTTGAACATGCACAAAAACCTTGTTGCGACCGAAGTGATCGCAAGCGGTCGCAAAAAGTCGTGCTACTTGTTGCACGACCTGTTGCATGCTGTCGTGTACGATCGCAGATGATCGCAAGACTTTTTGGTCTCCGCCCCCTCGCACGACCAGCTGCTACCGATTGCACGACCTGTTGCACCTCCGTGCGATTGTTCGTGCAATAGCTCGTGCAAGTTCACGACATGTGGTACGAGAAGTAGTGAAATATCACGACCTCTTTGCGATCGGCAGGCCAGTTGCAGAATTTAAATATATATTTATATTGTAATTATTATTTATTCATTAAAATGGTCAGTGTACTAACTTAATTAAAAATACAAATCAACTATAACCTTAGAAAATAGCATTTTATGAAATATTAAAACAGTCTTTCGTTGAATGTCAAGTTGCAATTAACATAATACAGGTATGAAACGTTTATTCTCTGTATACATAAAGGAGAAAAAATATTTTCGACTTGATTTTATATATTTAATAAATATTATTAGAAACCGAAGAGCCACAGGCAGGTCACCCAGGAGGTTGAGTGATATGTGTGTATCTGAAGATCAGCTGAAAGCAGAGAACAAAAAAACACCCGCAAGACTGCAGACTCGGGTTATTATGTCTGTTTATCCGACACCCTGGCTTTGAGGCCCCAGTTTTAGCAGCACTCATATATCTACTTCTACCTCGCATTTTATGAACAATTTCCCGAACTTCGGGATTATAAAAATCGCCGAACTAAACAGCCTCTCCCGCATTTTCTCCGTGGTATCGTACCCCACGTTACCCCACAACCTAGAGGTTCGAACTTCAACTGAACAGGACCGCCAGGGAGTTAACTCCATATACATGTATATTATAAATACACTAGAGTGTCCATAACGACCGTTAGAATGGTTTCCACGTGTTGCAGTAGGTGTTAAAATAATTGAAAACAACGAAGTATCCTAACTTTGATTATCTGCCGGGCCCCCAGCAACCGAGGGGGGTGTTGCTAAGGGGGGTTGTTTTATATGTACTCGTAGCTTTGATCCCAGGGATGAGATCCGGACTGGGATCGAACTTACAGGTCAAGGTTATATGTCAGCACGGGTTACATAAGCTCTTAGAACGATTAAAAAGTGACCACACTAACTAATTATCCTATTTTAAAGTATAGGACTATTTGATTATCTGCTCCTAGCAACCGAGCGGATGTTGCTTAGGGGGTTGTTTTATATGTACTCGTAGCTTAGTCCCCTGGAGTGTGATGCAGACTGAGTTCCGACTTATAGGTCAAGGTTATATGTTAGCACGGGTTGCAGAGTTCTTAGAAAAGCTGAAAAACAAACCTTTTTATTGAAAGTGGCCTGAGGTTCGAACCTTAACTACACGGTCATGGTTAGCCGGGACCCGAACGAGGGCAAGGTGTCTGGTCTTAGAACCTAGGGTCGGACCCGGACTAAATTCGGACTTATTGGTCATTTGTAGACTTAAACTTGTGCATTGAAATTTATAAATTTGTATGAAGTATTGGTGTGTTTATAAGTCGGAACCCAGTCTGATGGAGAATGGCTTTGTGGGTTCGACCCCCGCTACGATCAACCGACTCTTTATGGGAAAGAAACTTGGTGGTTTTTGTTTTATACTGGTACTTCCAACGAACATTGGTTCGGAAACTATGTACCTGTAAATAACTGTATGCATTCAAAGTTTATTTTTGTAGAATTAAATTATCATTTATCTTCCTAATCACTTTATTTCTCTCCCGTATGTATTCCCATATTTATGCGGATTTTAGCTATCATATATCGTCACTTTAAAAATATTTATCTCCAATATGTATTCACTTCTCATTACAACGGCATTCGACGTGAAAACGTGCAATTGAGACAACTAAACAGTTGAACGCAGGAGATATTTCTGTTCCGTTCTTTGGTTGCATCCTGATATGGTTGAGTATTATAATACTAGGGCTAAGACACAAATGACAAGTTGTTTTATGTATTTGAATAGCAAATAATATTTTCTGTAATTCCTGAGACTCCCAAATTAAATGTTCACACCAGGCCACACCTCCAAATAAAACGACTGATCACACAACCGATTGCAACAGGCTGGGAATACTCGCAGCTATTTCCGATCACTCGCACTACCAGTCACAAGTAGTCGTGCTGCCGGCTGCAAAATTCTGCAAGTGATTGCAGGTAGTCGTACGACAATTCGAAAGCAATCGTACGATATGTCTAAAATCGTTGGGACCACACCCACGATTGCTACAGCCATTTGTTATGCGATCAGTCTTGTCAGTGCTCGGAGTGTGACTGCAACGTCTGCGATTGACCCCGACCTTCTCGAGATTATCCCGGTCTGCGACTGGGGGAAATCGCAAGCGATCGCAACTCAGTATGACTGAGGCTTAGGGACCGGGCAATATTTATTGGGGGGTTGGGACCGGTGCAAAATGGCATGGGACAGGTACTTTTTTTGTCGCGACAAACCATGGGACGATACTTTTTTTTCCGCTAGCTTGCCATGGGACGTACACTTTTTTTAAAGTCAAATTCTTTCCCCCCAAAAAAACTTTAAACAATTACAAATATTGAAGCGCCCGTTTTTATAATATCCGCGGAATCCTGAAAACATCCGCGAAATACATTCGGAATTCCGGTCTGCGGAGTAATGGACATAGGTTTTAATAGAAAATAATTCGGACTTCGGAAAAAAATAAAATATAAATTCCACAGACAGATTCATTTTTCTTCGGACAAAATTGTCCGAATATGTATTTCTTCGGAAAACATTCAGGCATCAGCAATAGTTTGCAAACTATTCGGACATCGGTATTTCCTATGGAAAATATTAGGGCGTCGGTATTACTTTCGGAAAATATTCGGACACCGGCATTTCTTCGGAGAATATGCTGACATCGGCAATTTCTAAGACATCGGCATTTCTTTCGGAAAATATTCGGACATTGGTATTGCTTTCGGAAAATATTCGGACATCCGCATTTATTCAGAAAATATTCGGACAGAAATAATCTTTAAAATTAAAAAACAATTAAAATTTCTTTTTGAATAAAGAAAAGCGGAACAAATTCCACTTTTTACTAATCGTTCTTTCCTCTTATTGGACATGTATCCGATTTCTGATTTTCTTTGACAAAATTACGATTTTTCGATTTGGTTCAGAAAATATTCAGATTTAATTTGTGTTTACCAGTAGAAAAACATCTCAATTCTATTGTTGAAATTATTCCAATTGCTGCTTGATTTCCGGAACAATCTGGTTTTCATTGGAAAATCATTCAAAGAAAATCATTCGCTTTCAAATGTCTGCAGAAGCAAATCTGTTAATTATATTAGTCATGCATATTGACAAAAGGTTCATTATAAATGGCCTTCTGCAAATGTATATAATGTATTATTTCAATTTGTATTCATATAGTAAAAATTAACCTTGTAACTACCAGTTTTGAAGAACTTTTTCTACATTAGGCGAACGTGTTCGTGTCCGAAATGGCCAACTGAGTTACGTCCCTTATTTGCATTATCGCTATTTACATAAAATAAAAACAAATTTTGTTGCACGGTTCACATTCAGTATAACTTGTTTTTGTTGAATGTTATACATGTAGCGAATTGGAAATACAGTACAGTACTGAATCAATGTAATTTAGACTGTATTATGTATATATATTAGAATACCTGTTCGGTTTAAAATAATTATATTCTTATACATGTACATATAAAAAATTTATGCAGACTAATTAAACAGGGACTGTATGCTAAAATAATAATAATAATTGCTTTATAAGTTAATGTATCACTCCTTGGTCACTTTTAAAAACAATATTTCATAATTATTTATTATTGTTCCAAATAAATATGCCAGATATTTCTGTATAAACACACTCACTTGTGTTTGAATATAGTAGCACCAGTTCCATTGGCTGATAAAAGTCACATGACTAACTGTAACACAGTCAGCTCCTAAGGTCTTAATTAATTTACACATCAGAGTAACATTATAGCATATGGGTATCATAAATTTATTAGTATGAGTGCTTGATATCTGTATTTAAATTAGCTTATCTCAAGTATTCATGATCAAAAGTGTATCATGAGTATAAGTTAGTACAGGGTCCTAAGACTTTGATTAGTACTAAATAATCTGGGAATAAGATTTTTTCTTTCTGTAAATAAGCACTAACAATATATACATAAAACACTTTTATAGTGTAGAATTTCTGTGTATCAAAAAGAAAAGATCTAACTAGCACAAAAATTGACTGTCATAATTATATGGCCTAACATGTGCTAAGAATGACGTAAAACACCATTCAAAGTAACTTGTTAAATTTCGCGTTAAATAAAAATGTATTTGGTGTATATGCGTAAAATACATCAATTTCACCGCAAATGTTTTAATTGAAAAAATAACTTAAATGATGCTGAAAATGAATAATGTTAAACATTTCTAAGTTCTTTTCCGAATCAAAAAATGACTATGTCCTTACACTGAAGCAGTTTCCGAATGATAAATCGACTAAGTTCTCATTTGCCGAAAAATTATGTAATGTCCGAATATTGTCCGCGGGAAAAAATCCGAAGTCCGACAGATATTCCGAAGAAATGTATGGTTTCCGAATTCGGACTTATTTTCCGAAGATTTGATGTAATTTCCGATATATTTCCACGGAAATCTTCGGAATTCCGATTCCAGACGGGTATAATAATAAATGAGTGATATTAGACCATAAAAGGCCCCCATACCAAAAACATAGGCTTCTGGCGACTGTTTGCTGCAACTCTGCGGCAAACATTGCTGCAAAGCTGCGGCAGACAAGTTTGCGTCAAAGTTGCAGTACACTTTTCCCCTGCAAATGAAATATGCAGCAAACAAATATATGCAAATGAGGTTCTGGTGATGTTCACCGCAACTTTGCGGCAGACCCCATTTGCATAGTAAAAGTGTGCGGCAACTTCTCAACACACTTCATTTGCATACCACTTTTAGCTGTAATCTTTTGGCGATGCTTGCTGCTACTTTGCTGCAGACCTCATTTACATTGCAAACATTTGCAACAATTTTATGCAAATGAATTGAATTGAATTGAGGTTTTAAGGTGAACCAACACATGAAAAGGTCATATGGCGCCAAACAGGCATGAACATGCCAGGCTCATCTTCCATGTACATCGAGATAAAATATGGAAAATGGGCATAGAACTTTCTGACCCTGAACTGCAGAGTTGCTGCAAATTCTATCGTAGAAACTCCATTTACGCTGGAGCCACGTTATTGTTTTTCTGCCACTGCTCTTTTGATGCGAGCGAGATAGCACCTGAAACAATGCAGGGATCATGATGAAGACCTTTTTTGTTCATGTTCATTAAAGGTCTTCATCAGGTTACAGGTGCTATCTCGCTCGCATCAAAAGAGCAGTGGCAGAAAAACAATAACATGGCACCAGCGTAAATGGAGTTTCTACGATAGAATTTGCAGCAACTCCGCAGTTCAGGGTGAGAAGGTTCTAGGCTCATTTTCCATATTTTATCTCGATGAACATCGAAGATGAGCCTGGCATGTTCATGCCTGTAAGGCGCCATTTAACCCTTTCATGTGTTGGTGCGCCTTAAACAATTCAATTCAATTCATTTGCATAAAATTTTCTCTGCAATGTTCTGGTGATATTTTTCAAAATAAATAATGGACTGAAATTATGAAATAGAACAATGGTGCGCCGTTTGTAAAAAAAATAAAATATTTAGCTTGAAAACATTTTGTTTTTTTCACTATTTAACATGGACTGCACCATATTTAAATAAATTGACACACTTTAAATAAATCGACACTATTTAAATAAATCGACACAATTTAAATAAATGCTCTCGATTTAAAGTATGTCCTTACGATTTAGATTATATCCTCACGATTTAACTAAATGGTTTTGATTTAAATAATTGTTTGTGAATTCTAAATAAATGGACCTTTGTTTTACTAAATGTGCAACAATTTAATTAAATTCACTATATTTAAATAAATCGACACCATTTAAATAAAATGACACTATTTAAATAAATCCTCTCAAAATTAAAATCTGTCATTTCTGCATTACTCTCATTTTCATGGAGATGTCGAGCGCTGTCATTTTGCATTACTCCCATTTTTATGAAGATATCGAACGCTGTCATTTTTGCATTACTCCCATTTTCATGGAGATGTCGAGCACTGCATTTCTGCATTACTCCAATTTTCATGGAGATATTGAGTACCGGTACTGTTGAGCGCTGCCAATTCTGCATTACTCTCATTTTCATGGAAATGTTGAACGCTGTCATTTCTGCATTACTCTAATTTTCATGGAGTTGTGGAGCGTTGCCATTTCTGCAGTACTCACATTTTCATGGAGATGTCGACTGCTGCCATTTCTGCATTACTTCCATTTTTATGGAGGTATGCTGTCATTTCTGCATTACTCTCATTTTCATGAAGATGTCGAGCACTGTAATTTCTGCATTACTCGAATTTTCATTGAGATATCGGCGCTGTCACTACTGCATTACTCTCATTTTCATGGAGATGTTGAGCACTGTCATTTCTGCATTACTCTCATTTTCATGGAGATATCGAGCGCTGTTGAGTACTGTCATTACTCTCATTTTCATGGAGATGTTGAGCACTGTCATTTCTGCATTACTCACATTTTCATGGAGATGTCGAAGGAAGTCATTTGTGCATTACTTCCATTTTTATGAAGATGTCTAACGCTGTCATTTTTGCATTGCTCACATTTTCATGGAGATGTCGAGCGCTGTCATTTCTGCATTACTCTCATTTTCATGGAGATGTTGAGCACAGTCATTTCTGCATTACTCCCATTTTCATGGAGATGTGTGCTGTCATTTCTGCATTACTCCCATTTTCATGGACATGTCACTTACTAACTATAGCAGTCCAATAGGCACCAATGGTGCCTGGATATGACCAGGATATCTTAGAATCAGCACCAGACCCTAGACAAACCAACAAACGTATCTAATACACACATCTACCTATTGAGGTCATACTGATCATATTATTTTGCACTTGGGGTACAATTTTAATTTTTCTGGTTTTAAATGTTGGAGTTATCATGGTGTTTGATATTTAAAAATGTTCTTGCAATGAACACAATTGAATAAATGTTTAAAAATAAGGTTCCACGAAACAAATTACACTTGGCTAAATTACTTGTTCAAGTGGTACGTCCTTTGACATAAATACAAATTTCACTTTTAAGAGTAAGTAGTAAGTAACTGGAAATAATAAAACTCTGTATAAAGTCTAAGTTTTGCGATGCTGTTTTGGCTAACAGAGTCTTCAGATACAGCAGATCAGAATGGAAAGTTTGTCGTGAAGTTCTGTGAATAAAGAAACAGCAAATCTGAATTTAAAAGATTGTGGTGATATTAAGGCGTGCAATAAAAAAAATAATCGGATTGATAAAATGTGTCGCCCTTGTGGTGAACGTTGCAAATAAATAAATGTTTCTGGCAAATGTATAGCTTTTTGGCGAGTTTGCGGCAAATTCGACAAAGATTACCATAATGTTTGCGGCAACATCACCGCTAGTGGCGAACATTGGCGACAATTAAGAATTGTTATGGTGAACAAAATTGTTCACTGCAGGCTTGCAGCAAACCTCATTTGGTAAGGAGATCTGGGCATCGGGAATGGTGCAAAATGGCATGGGACAGGTACTTTTTTTGTCGCGACAAACCATGGGACGATACCTTTTTTTTCGTTTCCTTGCCATGGGACGTACATTTTTTTTTGTGTAACATTTTTATTTGCACCGGTCCCAACCCCCCGATAAATATTGCCTGGTCCCTTAAGGTGTTACACCAATTTATATGTAATCATGTTTTATAATTATTAGCTATAATAGGCCACTAGACACATAAATACATTTATATATATTCTTTATATGAGTCGATACATATGAATTGCAATCTTTGTTATAAATACATGTATAATATATCATATGTGTGTGTACGTATTTGTGAACTTATGATTTCAATATCACTTATTATGATTTATTATGCATTTCAGTGTGAGCCGTAACTACCATACGAGTCATATATACCCTACGAGTTGTATCGTGTATATATCGTGTCTACGATGAGTAATATAATACAGATGTTTACATGAACTATGGATTTTCAAACTGCAGTATATCCACATACACACAGTACTTATTTGATTTAAAAATAGACTAGGACACACGTTGATATTCATTACGACCCTTTCAATCACAATACCTAACACACAGTTACATGGCTAAATATACACGAGATTAAGTGTGTGAAAAACGATATTTTAGAGGTAATACAGAAAAAAGGGACAGGAATTAGAAAGTCATTGTAAAAGAAGAGATAATAGGCATGCCAGTGAGTCAGAACAACTTAGTGATTACTTTATATATACGTGACTGTGTGTAGCTTTAATATGTATATGAAACAGCTCCAGTTACAAAAGGGTTAAATCACTAGTCATTTAGAAGGAAGAATGTGACGATTAAAAATGGCGACTTCTGTGTTTAGTCTCGGGAATGGCAACGTTGCAAACACGTCAGGTGACGCTACACATACAGACAACATAGCAGAGAGGGTCAGCAATCTTCGTCCAGAAATAGTGAGACTCATAAGAGATCAACAAGTGCTACAGAATTTAATTCCACACATTATTTCACAAGGTTAGTTTTTTGGACCATTTTTATATAATGTTTACTTAAAGGGACTGGAGGCGATCTGATAAAAATATGTTAATTTAAAATAAATTAATAATTGTGACTTAGCAAAAAAAAACAGCCGAATCGTTGAGCTTCCCAGACCAAATATTTTCAAAAATAATAATTAAAGAAACTAACCCGCTAAATAACGGCAAAGTTGCATTACTAAACCGTTTGTCAAAATTATCAAGGTGTTCAGGTCATTTAGTAATGTATATGTGGCGATTAAAAGTATAA
The DNA here is from genome assembly GCA_037043455.1 of Cyrtodaria siliqua. Taxonomy (NCBI): domain Eukaryota; kingdom Metazoa; phylum Mollusca; class Bivalvia; order Adapedonta; family Hiatellidae; genus Cyrtodaria; species Cyrtodaria siliqua. The sequence continues at coordinate 141,654 of JAWPHD010000453.1, read as the reverse complement.
GTTTCTTCACAGGTATTTCGAATAACCGTGAATGAATATGCAAAAATGAATTATGAGTTGGTAACTCTTAATTCGACGCTCCAGTTTTGATATTTGACCTGGCTGGTAAAAGCCGTTTATATTGTGTCATTATATATATACCTCGTCTTCTGTAGGTTTAGAAAAGGTTCGCCTATGTTGTAAAAAATTGGCTGTTGTTGGCGGGATAGCTACTTTAAACATATGCACATACAATATGAAGATTAACATCAACCACTCTTTCTGATCGCCTCCAGTTCCTTTAAAGTAGCTATCCCTCCAACAACAGCCAATACTCCGAATCGAAATGACTTTATCAGTTTTCGCGACATTTTAAAACAATGTGATCCACTACCATGCTATTGTTCCATTAAGCATCTGTTTATTATTGCATTCCATATCTAAATGTGTACATATATAACCGTATATGGAGAGTTTGATGTAATAGATATCTTTGTATAGAAGAGGATATTCACCGGAAAATAAAAAATAATAAATTACAATTAACAAAGATGAAAACGAACAAAACAAATTAAAAAGAATACACTCCCTTGTCAGCAGACGTATATAGCACTTAAGTTTCAAATATTACTTAGTAATTTATAACCGAAGCAAAGGCTGCATAAGTATAGAGTACTGTTTCATTTTTATGCCCACGGCATTCGAGAATGCCGAAAGGGGCATTAAGTGTTACCCCAGTTCGTCCGTGCGTCCGTGCGTCCGTCCGACAAATTGGTTCCCGCTCAATAACTTTTGAAACGATCCATGTTTTGAATTCATATTTGGTGTGTCACTTTGTAATTGTAAAATACAGGTCAAGTTCGATTTCTGTCAACGTTGCTCATTTTATGCAGGAGTTGTGGCCCCTTTTCGACTTAATTTTCTGCAACAAATTGGTTTCCGCTCAATAACTTTTGAAAGGGTCATGTTTGGAATTAATATTTAGTGTGTAGCTGTGTAATTATAAAATATAGGCCAAGTTCGATTTACGTCAACATCGGTCAATTTCTGAAGGAGGTGTGGCCCATTTTCCGCTCAATAACGTTTGAAACTGTCTATGTTTTTAATTCTTATTTTTTTGGCGAATTCATAGTTCTAGTAACTTATACCGGGGGCATCCTTGTCCTTTGGACACATTTCTAGTTTATGTTATTTTTTATTATGTTTATTTTGTTAAAGTTGGAAGTCATGCATGCTGCTGAAATGCAATTGTTTTAAAATTGACCCATAATTTCATTAATATTAAAGTCTAGAGAAAGACTTTTGTCATAAAGGAATGCAATTTAACAAATTTAGTAAGAAAAAAGATCATGAATTGAAAGATTTGTAAATCACCGAACACGATAAATTTATGAAAGGTAGTGAAAAATGCTTGCTACCGTTCACATCCTCAAGCCTTGGGTTGAGCAGAACTCACTATTTAAAACGTCAACAGTACGAACATTTGAACCATCCCGAAGAAGGAATGCATATGACGGAGAACATGGAATGAGGTATTTTCATACCATGCCATGTCAAAGTTGTAAAGTTTAATCTATCTGACGGCCTATACTTCTATCCGTTATAATATTCGAGTTTAAATTCGAGGTAAATAAACAAGAAAATTACAACATAGCTGCTTCAAATAATATTTTCTTTCAACAAAGATGAACATATCTAAAAATTATATATGATACATACCTATATACCCTAGACAAGCATACAACACTGTATAAATGTTCGACCCCTCTGGTAACCTCACATTTCTATTTTTGTACCCAATAGCCTTAATTAGTATCCTCTTTTAAAGCTCTGTTGAAATATTTCTTCCAATTGATGTTTCCTACGCAAAGAACGCTTTTGAACAAAACCACCAGCATTAAAAGTAATCCCACACCCTGAAAGTATCTTCTTATCGGACACCTTAAACTACTACTCACTACTGTCAGCACACCTTTTTAAACATCGTCTGTTTAAATTTCGTAGATGATAGACAGTTTCATGTCCGAACGGGTACAACCCCCTATGATATTCATAAACAGGAGATCGGTGTGTCACAGAACAGTATTCTTTCTCAGCCACCATTGCTATTATTTTTTTTACAGTAGTGTTAATTCATTAGTTTTGGTTTGGATTGTTAACGTGGAAAGAACAAAAACAACACGAACATTTTTGAAATTAGAGAGACAATAACAACAATGTCTCAAAAAAAATCAGACCGGATTTAATGAAAATATTTTTAAATTTCACAAATCTAACACTAATTTTAAGCAGTTATGGCAATAAACATTATAAAAGCAGATGCCTTAAAATGATTAAATTACATAAAGTTGTAGGGGCAAAGCAGTTATAAAAGTCGATCAGGAAATGTAGCATTCACGTACCAGAGTCAAACAAACACACATCGAAACAAACATCAATTACAAAGATAAATAATAGGCATGTTATGTTGTGACATCAAAAACACGAAACAGTTGACAATAGTACTACCTCCTTGGAACGGTCAGAGGCAAAACAAAACGCTGGGGTTTAATGCAAGTGCTAGGGTGCACCAAACCTTACTCATACCCATTTGTCATCCCAATAAAATGGGACAGTGAAGTCCCCGCCAGACTATATCTGCTAACAAACAAAGCAGCATTAAGAGGCAAAATAGGTATATGTATAAAAGTCGAACAGGGAATGTAGCGTTCAAGGAACACAGTCAACAACAAACACGCACAGAAACAAACAACAACTACAACAAATATTAAAAAAGCAAGATATGACAATAGGGCTAACGGCTTTGAACGGTCAGTGGCAAAATACGCCGCTGGGGGTTTAAACCAGGTGATAGGGTGCACCAAACATCATTCTTACCCTAATGATGACCATGTATCGATGAATATAAAACAACAAAAGCATAAAGCCACAAAGCAAGTACTCAATGACTTGGCCGACGCCAGATCAACAAGAGAATAATAAAGGGCACGGAAAGACAATATTAAAGACAAACATCAAACGTTACCGTCCTTTCAGGTTTTAGGTAGACATCATCATAGGGTCCACAATTTGCACATAGAGGAAAGCATAGCTGACCTGAATTGGTCAACCACTAAACATGCGATTGCGTTTCAAAATGAAAAAGTCACAACCCCTTTCGACACACTTTAGTATACGTTCAATAAAGAAAATAACAATGACCAAGGATCTCACCCCTTGCCTCCCCACCCCTATGAAACAACAGCACTGTATAAAAAATCGAAACAGTACATGCAGACTGTGTCATGTAGAACAAATTAGTAATAAGGGGATTTTCAATTTTGCAACAGAATTTTCAGTGCAAATCTCGAATTTTGTGCTGACAATTGAGGTCATTGACCAATGAGAATGCGTATTCATAGATTTATAATGTTTTATCAGAAAAACATGTTCTTTCAACCAACTGTTACTTCATAAAATATTTTCCCCGTATTTTCGTAGTTTCTTTTTTCGTGATGTCAATTGGCTATAACACTGTTTTGGAATGATAGGCTCAGCAGCTGAGTTGAAGCAACTTTATACAAGCTCAAGTACAGAACGAGCAAATCATCGATTATTGGATGTGTTACTATGTTCCAAAGAGCAAGGAAAATGGACAGCCTTTACTCACGCACTAGAAGCAGCTGGTATGTACTATTTAAGCATATCGTATATACTATGTAACTAGCTGTCATGTACTGTGTAAACATGTATCATGTACTGTTTAAGCAGTTATTGCCCGGTGTAATTTTATAATTGTATACATATAATTTCTGTCTAGAGCATAACTTGAAAACAACTAATGAGACTGAAAACGAAGTTAACACAATACTAGAGGACAATACGAAAAAATGCAGACCAAAAACCATCACTAAACTAACACTCTATCTTCATTCAAAGAGTTATTGCCCTTTACAATTGTATACTTATAATTATTGTCCGGAGCGTAACTTGAAACTATACACAATGATAAAGGGCAATACGAGGAAGTCAGAATGCAATACCCTAACTCTACCTTCACTCAAAGATTCATTACCCTTTGAAGATGTTATACTTAGAATACTTGCCCGGAGCATAACTTTAAAACTACTTTAGGACAATAAATGCAAGTGCAGAGCGCAAAAAAGAACTATATCACTATATATGCATTCGAAATTCTGAATTACACCCCTAGTTGGCCATCTTCAACACTTCGAACTTACTTACATGATCGAAATCAAGTTATTACAAGTAAACTTCAGCAGGGTTTTCTTTATCACAAACTACGGTGATCTTTTTATAAATTCTACCGCCGCAACGAGGGCCTGCTGAAAAAGTACAACACCAACCTTAAAACACCCTCAATTTATGGAGATGTGGTCTATAAACTTCGAAAGTTAAAGGGGTCTGACGGGTTTCCTGACCGCTTTACAAATTTAATCAGGAAGTTCGTCAGAAAAGGATATAAATCTTTGGTTTTACAGCGCACTGCAGGTTTAGTGATTGACCCCTCTACAGTCAGTCATTACGCTTCACTTTTCACTTGTGCTATGACTGGACTACATATTGGGACTCTATGACTGTACCTACTGAAACCCCAACTAAGGGAGGTGGGTGCATGAGCTTTCGTCCCTCGGGTTTTCTGGTCGTATCCTAGATTGGTTTTCTCTTTAGCTGCAACTACTATGGTTGTTCAGTACGATTCTGGATACATCCTGAGTTGTTTATTATGTTGTATGTGTTTCTTAAGTTAGCTTCTCTGGATGTGGACTTAATTGTTAGATAATTCCTTTTGATGGGATGTAGTTTTGTTTACACTGTCTTGTCTATTTGGGCCCTGAAGACAGGCTAATAGCGAGGATTGTGCGCATAAAATCGATTCAAGCTAACCAGTAGGCCTTATTGCCTACTGACCGTTCCAAGTCGGTAACCCTGTCTTCACCACCCTTTCTGTTGTTTTTTTGTCTCTTTCATTGTATTATCACATACTTGTTTGCAGTACAGTGTGGACCTACGATGCCATTACGTTCGGACGATAAGGTTTCTATAGGATCCTATATATCATTTTAACTGCTTTTGAACATGGAAGGTGCCCTAATCAACAGTAATCTCATGCATTTTAACTATAAAGAACAGAGTCAAAGATGTTCCAAATGTATGCACAAACAGAGAAAAACAAGTGTACAGTATTGTTAGGATGTATACAATAGCTTCATGTGTTAGTACAAGCTCATAAAACACAATACCTATATGTTTGTATTGTAAATGCAAGCATTAAAGGCAAACAAATATATTTAATATAATGATAATAACAAGCTGTTATTAAAATTAAAATGTATAAACATTGTGGTCACACATCTTTTCCGAACCTCGGTCAGTGTTATTTTTTCCATTAGCCATATGAGCCTATTTTTTCCATAAGCCATATGAGTTTATTTTAATTGCCTATTTTTTGCATATAGAAAAAGAATTTCCATATAGACATTTTTTCCATATGCCATATATGGGCCATATACATGTTTACATATGCCATATAAGAGACACCCTCCCCAATCCCTAAATGGGCCTCTTTTCTAGATCACAAAATATATCACCTTGTCTCTTCTCCATTTTCCAAATGTATCGATAATTTTCTGTTTTTTACTCATGCAAACATACTTGTCCACGCTATATGTTCATAACATTATAATTAGGGTGTGGTAGGTGGGGTGTATTTCAGTAGGCTTGGTGGAATGTCTTTAATTTTTTGCCTCCTAATTTCAATTGTCGTCTGCTTAAACCTTCCGATAATATTTTATATATAAAGTGTTATGGAAAACCTTGCTGAGAGACGAACAGAGAAACCTTATCAATCTTCACATTTTGTACATATTGATCTGGGTTTACACTGGTCTTAAACACCTGTTTTCGACTTCGGCAGCGAAATAGTTAAACCGTATCTTCAGGCGGTGCCTCTGTGAAACGACAATGATATCGACTTGTGTGTTTGTGATGTGCATTTTTACTTAATGTGTTTGTGATGTACATTTTTAATCACATTTGCTCTGTAATACTTTTGTATCTACGTGCATGTATGGAGGGAACGGAAGGATCAAAACACTAAAATGTACTATATGTTTTTCACTTTCACACACCTATTGTTTGGAGCGCGTGTTTGAGAAAAAGTGTTTGTTTTATCATCATTAACACAAAACTCAAGTTCTCCCTAAATGAGATATATATCAGTGAAACAAACATTTTTAGTGGTAAATAAAAATACCTTATTTTTCAAAGTCGGTTTGAAAAAAAAATAACGTGCAAAATGTTCAGATCAAAATTCTGCTTCATCAAAAAATTGAACTGATTTTAATGTGTTGCATAAAAGTAAATTAAGACACTGAAAGTATTATAGCAAAATATTAAGTCTAACTAAGTTATTTGAAATTTCTCAATTTTCTGCAGTCCCAGTAACAAGAAAACTATATGGGGAAAAGCCCCATCAAAAAATCATATGGGCTGTAAAATATTTATTTACAACTAAAAATACCAGTTCTTATGATGTATAATTAACCTACGTATTCTTAAATTGCTCAAACTACTGCAGAAAAACCTTTGGATGAAACCAGCTCCCCGAACAATAACACAGTATACACATGTAACATGTGCAGCATTATGTTATATACTCTTTTTTTCAGCTTCACTAAATAATTTTGCTACCTTTGAAATTATATGGAGCCGTTTTATTTTATACAGAATACACATATTTGACAAGGTTATTACAAACTGGGAATGAACCACAGACGTACCAACACCAAAGACGAATAATAGAAATATTTGCACCCTACTTGGAGCAAGAAATAAACCCTGGTGAACTGATCGACGGACTGTATTCAGCAAATGTTATAAGCGAAACCGACGTTGAGGAAATTCGTGTAAGACAACGAAACGAAGGCACTATTGCAGCATCCATGGTTTTATTGGAGAGAATTCAGACACATCTCCATCCAGTACATTGGTACTGCCAGTTCCTAAGAGTAAGAAAACAATGTTTCTCGAAGATCCACTTGTATATGTATTCTTACGTAAATTACCTTTACGATTATACATGCATGAAATAATACGTTGACGTCATTGGTTAGTTTGAAAGAGGTCTGAAATGCGAATCGTTTTATAACGCGCTGCATATTTAGTGGTTGTACATTTTTCACTTCGTCACTTTGCTTACCATTTTGATTGTGCGATGACCCGAAATACATTGTACCCTATGATGACGTCTACCTAAATCCAGAATGGAGTGGTAAAGTTTAATGATTGTCAACAATCCCTTAATGGTTTATTTTCTTGTTGCTCTGGCTTCAGCCACGTCATTGAGTACCTACTTTGTGACTTTCTTGGTGTTATTTTCATATATACATAATCATTTATGTGTTGTACTTCTATTGCCTAATAATGTTGCCTTGTTTGTTAAAGATTATAAACTGGCCGGGATATCTTTATTTACAATATCCCGCTTATTCGGATGAGAATAGGGTAAGAGTGGTGTTTGGTGCACCCTAGAACCTGATTTAAACCCTCAGTGTCCTTTTTTATGCCACTGACCGTTCCAAGGCGGTAGCTCTATTGTCAAGCTTTGTGTGTTTGTGATGTCTTATCTTACCTTTAATTCATCTTAAATATAGTAGTTGTTTCTGTGTGTGTGTGTGTGTGTGGTTGACTGTCGTACTTTAGTGCTATTTTTCCTGTTCAATTTTTATATCTTCTTTTGTTTATAAGAGAATGTAGTCTGGCGTTGATTTCCTTATTATGTGTACACTGTTCCGTCTTACTGAGATGAAAATAGGGTAAGAGTGACGCTTGTTACACCCTAGAACCGTATTTATACCCCCACATCGGCCTTTCTGCTACTGACCGTACCAAGGCGGTAGCCCTATAGTCAACCCGTTTATGTTCGTGGTGTCACATGCCTTTCTTATTATTAACCTTGTAATTATTGTTTGTTTTAATGCGTGTTTTTGGTTGACTGTGTTCTGTGAAAAATGAGATATAGGGTCCTATAGAAACCACAGCGTCCAAACGCAATGACATCGTAGGTCCTCACTGTACTACAAACAAGGAGCAATATTTAATTAAGTATACAAAGAAAAAGACAAAATACAACATAAAGGGTGGTGAAGACAGGGTTACCGACTTGGAACGGTCAGTAGGCAATTAGGCCTACAGGTTAGCTTGAATCGATTTTATGTGTACACAATCTTCGCTGTGATCCTGTCTTCAGCGCCTAAATAGACAAGACAGTGTAAACACATCCCATCAAATGGATTTTTTTAACAATAAAGTCCACAACCAGAGAAACTAACAATTTCCGGTTCGACTTTTATACATACTGTTATTGTCACCAACAATATCAGACTAGTGTGTCATGAAGTAATGGTGTATGAGCCTATGTTAAAATGTGTATAACATAACGTTTTGACCATAATTTAAATGTATGTTTAGGCACTGTTACACAACAAAAACGATGACCTTGTTCAGCACATTGACCCGGACTTTGATCAAAATCCAGAATTTCAGAAATGCCCAGAAATTGCGGGTATGTATTATTTTATTTTCCATTTTTTTACATCCATCTTTTTATTATTTTTATTCAGAACAGTAATATTGTAGTTGTTTACTTGATTTATGTTCTTACATTTTCAAACAGACATTATACATTTTTATATTAACAGGAAAAAATCATGTGTTATTACATTAGATGCAATGCATATTGAAGATATATACGAGTCCTTAGTGCCACTTAATATTTTGAATGCGTTTATGTGGTTTTAAACGCGATAGTTAATTGCAAATTCCATAAAGCTTTTCCATGAAAATAATTTTAAAAGTCGAACAGGAAATGCAGCTTTCACAGAACACGGACTCAGTAAACCCCAAAACACGCAAAACGACATACATGAATGGCAATGTAAAGGCATTTGGTTAAAATGTATTTTATTTTACATGTTTGTACACAAGTAAAGTCATTTGAAGTCATAAACACAAAAAGGGTTGACAATAGGGCTACCACCTTCGAACGGTCCGTGGCAAAAAAGGCCGCTGGTCGATTAAACCAGGTTCTATGGTGCACCAAACCTCACACTTACCGTACTGTCATCCCAATTAAACGGGACAGTATATATAAAGAAATCCCCGCCATGAACAATTCTCTAACCAACAAGGCAGCATTACTAGGCAATATAAGTAAACGATGCTCGGGTATATCTAACTATAAAAAACAATAACATAGAAAGCCACAAAGAAAGTACTCAATGACTTGGCAGAAGCCAGCGCAACAAAAAAAATAAACCATTGAGGGCACGACAAGGCAAAATTGCAGACAAACATCAAACGTCACCGTCCTTTTGGGCTTTAGGTAGGCGTTATCATAGGTCCACAGCCTGTCCGATCATCGCACAGTTAAAGAGGAAAGCATGGTGGCGAACTGTAAATGGGTCCACCACCAAGCATGTGCAGTGCGTTGCAAAATGATAGGGTCATAACCTCTTTTGATAAACTGTTTAACAAAGATAGTATGAAAGTGATCATGACCAAGGATCTTACGAAGTTTGTAAATCAAGTCACCATGGAAGTCATGTTGTGAAAGACCTTGTCGCAGAAGTGTTCTTAAATTACTTTTATATTGGGAAAGAAGATCACGGTTACGATAATAAACTTTTGCAAAGGTTTTACGAAGTTTATTGTAAAGGTAGCCATGATGTAGTAGCTTTTTATTTATACAACGATTACGAATATTAAAATCCTCAACTCGAGTACAAGCTCTAGAAAAACGAAAAGGTTGAGACACATAGATCCCATTAGAAGTTGCTCGGGGAACCTCCCATAACTTTAATATATGTATCAGCTTCATTACGTGGTCCGAGTATTAACTTTCATACCCCATCCAACCCCTTTTTCAAGAAGGGAAAATGTGGTTGGCTGGGGTATGAAATAAAACCTTAATTTCAGCTTAAAAGTTTGCATATTGTAAAATTAAAACATTTAGTAGGTAATTTTTAACAGGTTATCGCATTTCTCAGTAAAAATGTTTTTAAACGGCATTTGTTGTCGAAATATCCGTTATAAAATCCTGCTAATATAAGCTTTCCCATCGCTTAATGGAATTAATGCGGGACCACGTAATGTGATGCACTTCTCGGTATTTATTGAATTTCACACTGACGTTTGTTAAGTGCTGTGTTATTTACTAACTGGTCCTTTGAGATATGTCTGACGTTGGTGTAATGGAGCTTCTTGTAATGAACATACTCAGTAAAAGCGAAACTACAACTTTCTTCGCTCGCTTGTTAACCATTTGTTTTATTGAGTCTTCGTTGATGTCAAAGCATTCCCACTTCTGTAGTTAATGCTATACATGTACGATAAAAAAACAAAAATGTATGTCCCTCAAATGGTAATGACTATTTTGTCTTGAAACATATCACAGATCATATAGCTGGAGGTTTTGATAAAACTGAAGATGTGACCGTATCGCAAACCGACTTTACAAGTAGAATAAATGAATGTCGTGATGAAATTGTGGAACTTGTTCAAGTGAGCGATATAGTTGACCATCTTGTTCCAGCGGTTATCGGTAGAGGTAAGCCAACCGGTCATTAACTACGAATATGTCTCTATTCGAAGTCTTGTCTCTTAATATTATAATTAATACAAACAACGTTTTCACTTTTATTTAGTTTTGTTTGCATGGTGTTTTACGTCATTTTCAACACATGCAAGGTTATTTATGACGGTCGGCTTTTTGTGGTGGAGGCAGACCACTCATTTTTCCTGGGTAGAACCAGTACTGTATATCTCCCGCCATCCGTAAGAATCTACACTTCCTCATTTACAAGTCGAACTCCCAGTGGGATTCGAACTCGCAGCGGTAAGAGGCGAAGGTTTATAACGCAACGTCGTTAACCATTCGGCCACGGAGACGCCAATTTTATGCTTTGAATTTACTAGTAAGCTAATATTCCCCGTATCTTCACCAAGTTCCTTACATGGTTGTGTATTGATACATTTTGTATTAAAACGATTGAAACGTCAATCTGAATGTAGGTATGAAGAAGTTATTTTATATATACTTGTTAATACAACTTGTAACAAGAAAACTAGTTTCTTCATTCAGATTGACGTTTCAATCGTTTTAATACAAAATGTATCAATACACAACCATGTAAGGAACTGTAAATAACTGGCGGGTTATTCCGGATATCAATTACATTTTTTAGTAGCTGTGACTATATACATCTATAAATACATTTTACAACGTAGGTAATACCTGTTTAAAAAGTATAAACTTTATTTATTTTACATCGATTACGAAACAAGATATAGAGGATATTTGTTTGTTTTAAGTGAATATAGGGTTTATTTTCATCGAGAAGTGAGAAACATTGTTTCACGAGTGCTTTAGCACGAGGGAAAATATTTGAGATTTCTCACTTTGAGGTTGAAATAAATCTTATATTCCCGACAAGCCAACATATATTCTATTTATTATATACTCACAACCTGGACATTTATGCAGAAAAAATATAATGCTCCAAACCAGTGACGTCTAGAAGTCAAACAACGTCAACAGTTGCATGACGTCATTTTGAGTGGAAATATATTATATTTTCACATGTGAAATATAAACAATGAAAATATATAGAGAATATTAAATGGGGTATTTTCATATCACTCCCTGTATCAGGCCTGAGACACCATATCCGCCCGAGAGCTTTTAGCTCGAGGGCTGATATGGGTCGAGGGCCTGATATAGGGTGTGATATGAAAATAAACATATGTTGTTGAATTGTCAACTTCAGCTAACTTATTACGCTGTTTTCCAGGTAGAAAACAATAATATTATTAATATTAATATTATTGTAATCCCATTCTGATGTGTTCACGTCTGTCGCGTATGTATAGATCTAAACGATTTTCCTCCCGAAATTTGATTTAAAATAATGCCATTGGATTTGGTCACAAGTGGTTACTTCATCCACGGATGGTTCTATATCATTGAGTTTATTATAAATGTGTTGAACTCTCTTTATGGGCCGTGTATTATGCCTTATTTATTTCTTTATTTAACTTCTATCTATCTATCATCTCTTTTATTCATCTTCTTAGCATTATTAGTCAAGTCATTTCCGTTGAGTTATGGTCAAAGATGAAAAGCTCAACGTAAAACATGTAGCTGTATAGCCAATAATCTGGTGCGAAAACAGGATAGAATGCAGACGACAAACCATACACGTGACAAATCGTATACAATGGTAACTAATCGGTAATTTCCGTATCACTCCGCTGAAGTGAACATTCGGTTATTTCCGTGATATGACATGTTTTTACCTTTTATTTCACGCGTGATAAAGCTTTAATGCCCGGCAACTAAATCCTGATTTATATGACTAGCTAGGTCGATGTCGTATCGTATGTTCAAAAACAACGTATTTATAAGGAAGTATGTGATAAATCACTCTCGATTGCGCGGATGATAGCGTTGCGTGGTCTTGAAGTGGGAGGGAACCGGAGGATCCAGAAATAACCCACGTGTCCCAGTGGACGACCAGCGTACCCTCTCATAACGCCGAGACGGGGAATCGAGACCGGGTTGTATTAGTAAATAGCGAGTCCGCCGACGACTGCGTTAGCCGTATTAATACCCGGACCGGAAGTGTTAGTTTTAGATACGTAATGCATGCTGCGTTGGCCAGACAAATGTTTCCTTACGAGATCACTGTGACCCCAAACGTTTATATTTTAAATCCGAAATGCATAGGACAATTTTTAAACGGATCATGCAATTCATATATATAAATGTCTCATATTCTGTAGCACTCTAAACCAGAAAAGCTGAAGGAGCAGTTCGGAAAGTATGTTCCTTCATCGGATCACTGTGATCGTGACCTTTTGTTGACACTATAGGATACCTAATATTTGAAAAAAATACGAATCTTTCTCTGATCCGAATCTGATTGTCCAATCATAAATATAACACACATACAATTGTTCGCTAAACCGTTAAGTAGTTATGTTTGTCCATGTCGCTATTGTTTGGCTCTGTTTAAATAGACATTTTTATATTTCTAAGATGTTTGTATAAACTAACAGTTGTTGAAAACATCTCTTTTTGGTGACATTTTAAACATGTGTAAATGTTTTTTGTGTGTGTTTCTTTAGAACAGAGATTAGAGTTACTTAACATTGAAGAATCAAATCCCGTGGAAGCAACTTCTAAACTTTTGGATCATGTGATATGTTCCGGATTTCATCTAGAATTCTTACGTGCACTACGAGAAGCAGGTATGAAAAAATCCAGTATCTAACTACTGTTTATAAACACATAATTGATATCACAATGAGTACGAAATGTGCACCACTTATCGCAGATTTATTTTGTTTTACTTTGAAAGAGATTTCAAGTTGAGTCTTTCACCAGATACTCAGCAGGCATATGTCATCTAAGCCTTTTATAATATTAGTTATTTGCATTCTTGACAGGGGACATGGGCTCACATTCCCTGCCTGTAAATTATATTCATCCGGGCCGTCAAGAATCCAAATACGAATTTGTCATACTTCAAAGTTTTTACTTTTATATTAAAATACAAACCACTTTATTAACGAGCATCTATTTCATTTTTAACACGTGAGGCCGCTAATTATGTTTACGTCAACGCTGTAGACGTCCTCAAATTCATTTCTTTTTTTTCTAATAAAAAAAACGTCGTTTATCATAATGTTGGTGTTTTATTATCTTACAATGGCAAACAACACTACTTACTATAATGTCAGACTTTTACCCACAATGGAAAGCGCAGAAAATCGCAGAAAAGCGGTATGAAATAGTCGACGGTTTCCAGTATTTTTCGAGATAATTATATAGATTCTATCCCTAAATATTTCAGAAATTCCGAAAGTCCTGTAATTTGTTATCAGTATAAAAAAACCTATTAGAAATATTATTTTCAACTACAACAAAAAAGTTTCTGACCTTGATATAGTAAATAACACTCCTAAGGAATGTAAATGTAACACAGCAAAATGTTGGTATCTCCAGCAGGACATGTCATCACTGGTAATTATGTTATTGTTGATAAACGTATTCGGCATCTGTTTTCGAAAGGTTCTAAGTATAGATTACCTTCAACTATCGATTGTAATGTCTGTCGTGCTCAGATCGCCCAATCCATTGAGGATTTTAGTATAAAATGGTGTCGTAGAGAACATGCGGACTCAAACTCTCTTTCTACATGGAAAAAGTCGATTTTAAAATTATAGATACGCGTATTAACTTTTATAATGCTTTTGCTTTTTGCCTTTTCGTAAGTCTGTTTGCGTGTTTGTTTTTGTGTTTTGTGTTTGTTTTTCGTCATTAAATGCTGTGTTCCCTGCTCGATTTTTATATCTTTCCTTTTTTTCTGCCAAGTCATTGAGTACCTTCTTTGTGGCTTTCTAGGCTATTGTTTTTTTGTACTTATATATATATACGACCATGGGTGTGTTTACTTATATTGCCTATTAATGCTGCCTTGTTGGTTAGAGAATAGTGCATTGCGGGGATTTCTTTATTTACACTTTCCCGTTTTATTGGAATGAAGTAGGGTAAGTGTGAGGTTTGATGCTCCCTGGAACCTGGTTTAAACCTCCAGCTGCCTTTTTTGCCACTAACCGTTCTAAGGCGGTAGCCCTATTGTCAACCATTTTGTGTTTGTGATGTCTTATTTGGCCTTTTATTCATCTTTAATCCTGTCTTTGTTTCTGTGTGTTTGTGGTTGACTGTCGTCCTTTAATGCTACTTTTCCTGTTCGATTTTTTAATCTATATTCGTAATCTACGCCTTTTTGTTTTTTGTATTGTCTCTTAAAGGCACCCTTGGGTAAATCGTCGCTAGACGTAGATATGGGCTATGTCTTTAGTGCCAAAATTAAGAAGAAAAAAAACAGTGTAACTAAAAGTACACTCCGTCAAAACTCAGAAATCTCTAAAAATAAAATCCAATACAATTAGCAATCGATAAACGTAGATGTTGTTGTAAATACATATAACACATATAAATAAATGGAAACACCTCAAGATGTATATATTGTACCGAACAACCACAACAGTTGCAGCCAAAGAGAAAACCAGTAGCATTCAAGAAGGACAGTCAACCACAAAACACATAAACAAACACGCAAACAGACAAACAAGAAGGCAAAAATAGTAATAAATGCAAACGACATCACAAACAGAAAAGGGTTGGCAATAGGGCTACCGCCATGGAACGGTCAGTGGCAAAGTAGGCCACTGGGGGTTTGAACCGGTTCTAGGGTGCACCAAACCTCAAACTTTTCCTACTGTCATCCCATTAAAACAGGAAAGTATAAATAAAGAAATCCCCGCCATGATCTAATCTCTAACCAACAAGGCAGCCATCAATAGGCAATATAAGTAAAATAATATATTATACAAAAAACAATGAAGGTACTCAATGACTTGGCAGAAGCCAGAGCAACAAGAGAATAAACTATTAAGGGCACGACAGGAAAGATCATAGACAAACATTAAACGCCACCGTCCCAATGGGCTTTAGGTAGGCGTCAACATAGAGTCCACAGCCTGTCCGGTCATCGTACAATTAAAGAGGAAAGCATAGTGGCGAACTGTAAAAGGGTTCACCACCAATCATGCAGTACGTTGCAAAATGATAGGGTCATAACCTCTTTTGATAAACTTGTTAACAAGTTTAACAAAGATAGAATGAAATTGATCATGACCAAGAATCTTGAGAAGTTTATAGATCACATCACCATAGAAGACAGGTTGTAATAGTCCTTGTCGCAGAAGAGTCCTTAAATTACTTTTATATTTGGAAAGAAGATCAGGGTTACGATAATAAAATGTTGCAAAGGTTTTACGAATATTGTGGAAACGGTAACCCTGATTGAATAGCTTTTTAGTTATACAAAGATTACGAATATTAAAGTCCTCAACTCGAGTACAAGCTCTTGCAAAACGAATGTTGAGACACATACACCCCATAAGAAGTTGCTCGAGGAACGTCCCCATCCAAGTAGGTATAATTAACAATGTCAAAATTAAAATCATCTCTCTTGTCATATATTTTGCTAATTATTTCACCATTTTCAATCGAGAGATCTAAATCAAGACAAGAAGCGTTATTATCAGATATATTAGCTTTGTTAGTCTGAAGTTCTTTAGGATACATATTATTAACCATAGTTGGAAAGAAAGGGTTGTCAATGTTCAATATGTCATCCAGATACCGAGAGGTGTCATTAAAGGCTTCAATAATATCTGCCTGGGTATCTGGTGAAAGACTCAACATAAAATCTCTTTCATAGCAAAATAAAAACAAATCTGCGACAAGTGGTGCCCAGTTCACATACCCATAGGGATACCAACAATTTGTCTATAAACACGGTGGTTCCATACCTGACGAAAATATTATCTAATAGGAAGATGAGTGCTTCACAAACTTCATAGCAAGTCCACATAGTATAACTGTCTAAACTGCCGTTAGTAAAAAACGCTTTAATATTATTACAGGCCAAAAATGTAGTAGTTTCTCTAAACCTCAGATCAAGTCCACTGTTATAATTATCATTAGGGGTGTGTGTAAAGAAATCCCTGACATTATTACAAGGAAGTAAATTAGTCATTTGTCATCTGTATAAGCCGAATTCATTTCTCTTTGATTAGGTTATGCGATAAAGAAGTGTATTTTGTGGTAATGTCGTAGATGCTTAGAGTTGAGTATCTCAAAACAGATAAGTTTTCATTTGCTATTCGACGTCTAAACAATTCATTTACATATTGAGGGGTTTCAGATCTGTATACTTTAAACATAAAATCTACTGGTCCATTATCATACTCTTTTTTACACAATTGACATAAACTATGAATCCTCTGCAATTATTTCAATGAAACTTGCCTCGAAATAGAATAGTGGCGACTCAGATTTAAGTTTTCGTCGTCACTATTTAGCCAAGATTGATCACGATTACTGACATAGACAAAAATAAAGAACATTATGAAAGATTTATCAGAGACTGCTCATTCAGTTAAAGAATTGCATGTGCATTCTCATTTTTTGTTGTTGACCTCTATCAGGGTTGTGTTTCCCATCGGCATCCAGTATCCTTGATAGGCGACACAGTACCACGAAAAGTAGATTTTATATTTAAAGTATACAGATCTGAAACCCCTCAATATGTAAATGAATTGTTTAGACGTCGAATAGCAAATAAAAACTTATCTGTTTTGAGATAAGAAACAGCCCATAATTGTATCTCCCCCACAACCAAAGAAAGAAATATTCAAGCAAAGTGTTACATATTCTGGACCAATTATTTGGAATTGCTTGCCAGACAGCCTAAAAAACTTGATTCTTTTCATTGTAACTTCATAAAGTGGATAAAACAAAGTGGATAAAACAAACATTATAAAGTTATTAATGTATTACTAAATAAGAAAGATTGCGAATAATATATCTAAATCTGAAATTATTTGATTTCAGAATATTTAATGTTTGGTTTGAATATTTTGTAAATAGAATACTAGAAAATATAGGCGAGTTAGATGTGTACATCAGACTGTATGACTGTATGTTTATACGTTGGAACAGAACAGAACAAACTTTTATTCAGACTTAAACTATACAGTTTCTCGTCTACAACATGTTTACAATATATAAATCTAGTCAGAAAAATAATAAACAATGCAAATATACAATTTACACAAAATAGATAAACAAAAGTACACAGAGGACGGTCCTTCTTTTATTTTGGACCGTTTACTTCTTAATTTAAAAGCATTAAATATATAATGTGACAAAATATTTACTACTTTACTATCTTGCGATTGCAAAACTTCAATAAATTTGAAAACAGATGGATTCCTCCTAAAATAACGTTGCACATATCGTTTTCGTAATTCATTATATTTGTTACAAATTAAAACAAAATGATACTCGTCTTCAATATCACCAGAGGTACAAAACTGACACTTTCTTTCGTTTCTCTCAATTCTATTGGGTCCATATCTTCCTGTCTCAATTCTTAGCCTGTGTGATGAGAGGCGTAGTTGTGTTATGACAATTTGATATTTTCGGTATTTAGAAATATCTAAATATGTTTCATAAACGAAGTTTACTTTCACGTTTTTATAAAATAGTAAAACATTATTTTCAGCAATAACCGATTTCCATTTCTGAATAAAATTGTCTATTAGCCGTACTTTTAATGCTTTGCAAAAGTATTTCGGGTTTACACTCGCTGGATTCTCCCATACATATCCATACCCGTGACTATACAGCAAAGACTTAACACTTGCGGTCCAGTTTATTTTATTTGTTAGACAATCACTTACTGAAACGGCATACGCAGTTTTTAAAACACAATTGTTGGTATATAACAGTTTAAACCAATATTGTATAATCCTACAAAATCTATATATATATAACGGGTATCTAGACAATTCGCCATAAACACCTGCGTTGCTGGTTGATAGTTTCACATTTAGCACCTTTTTGCAAAACTTTAAGGTATTCTCTCCAACTGTTTTGATTTGGTGTTCCCCCATACTGCGTAATTTAGAATTGATGTTACAAAGGAATCAAACAGTTGGCATAGTGTTTTAGGAGTGGTCATATTATGCAAAAGTACTCCCATGGCTATTAATCCTTTTCCAGAAAGGTTTTGTGGTTTTAATATAAAGGACCCTGTATAGTTACATACAACGCCTAAATAATTAAAATCATTTACAGTTTTCAACTGATCCCCCGAATAAGTCCATTTCTCATTGTCTAAAATTCCACCTCTCCGTCTAAAAACAACGATCTTAGTTTTGCCTGTATTCACTTCCAGACCCCATTTGCAGCAGTAATCATGTAACTTATTTAGACTACATTGCAGATCCTCTGGTGTCTCGCTCAAAATAATCATATTATCCGCAAAATACAAAAGCATTAAGGTAACATCCTTAATATTAAGTCCGTTGTCGGGTTTAGATTGTAAATATAGATCTAGATGAGAAGAGAATCGGCGAAATTGTCTCCCCTTGCTTCTAACCAACCGTCACCTCGAAAAAGTCCGAATAGTTTTCACAGTGCCGAACACAACATTCAACTGTTTCATACATCGCTCTCATAATCCGTAACATTTTTCCATTTATTCCAAGCCTGTAAAGCTTCAACCATAATGCATTCCTATACATACACTGAATCAAACGCTTTCTTCAAGTCAACAAATGCACAATATAACCGTTTGCCATTTATTAAGGTATGCTCAATTAAACTTTGAAGTGCGAAGATTGCATCCACCGTAGAAAATGCTTTTCTAAACCCGAATTGCGCATCGGATAGTACAATTGCTTTTCACAACAATCAGCTATTCTCTTTTTAAGTACTGCTGTGAATAGTTTCGACATGCAACTGACCAACGTAATACCCCGATAATTATTGACGTCATTTTCATCTCCATTTTTAAATAACGGTATCATTATTCCCTCTGACCAATTTTCTGGGAAACAGCCACTGTCTAATATAATGTTGAATAATTGCGTTAAATGCGATAACAATATATGGCGCTTCTAAAAAGTATTCATTTATAATAGTGTCCCTGCATATGCCTTTCCACGCTTGAGTGATTTTATGCAAGCTACAGCTTCCGTTATGACCATATCCAACTCCTGAAATATAGGGTGTTTTTGTCAAAATCATTCGATTCACAAAACTCTTCAGCCTCGTCATTTTTCACTACATTTATCTCAGTTGCTAAGATTTTAAAATATGCTAGAAAATTATTTAGACTCACATCAGCACCTTTTTCACTTTTCGCTTTAGTAAACAATTTCCAAAAATCTTTAGGTTGCTTTGCTTTCAGTTTTTCAAATTTGTTTATCTCAATAAAATTATGTCTCCTTCGTTTCCTTTTAATTAGCAATTTGTAGTCTTTTCTTTTTGCTCAAAGTTCCACACGATTTGCATCGCTTCTATGCGCATTAAACTGGTTTATAGCGTCTGAATAATGTACCTTCTTTTCGAAACATTCCTTGTCAAACCATTTCGCTTTGGTAAATGCAAATACCGTGTCATTTACATTTTTCTTGTTATGCCTGTCTATAACATCTAGTAATCTATTCATATCCGGTAATTTAGCAATTAGATTTCTTCGAAAAACATCCTTTTTTTCTGGATTCCACCTCATTTTAGTAAAATCTTTATTTACTTCGCAAGTATGTTCCCGTTTTTCCTTACAGTCATATAAAATAATTGCAGTGGGGCGTGGTCTGAAAATTCATTAAAATCTAATACCTGGAAACCGTTAATATAACATAAATGTTCCAATTTAACTAACAGGTAATCGATAACGCTTAGCCCTGTTCTACACAAGTATGAATATTTTGAACTTTGGCCTAATCTACCGTTAACTATTCTCAATAAAGTTGTCTAATACCTGAGTCCCTTGGACATTACTCGTGTTATCGACTGAGGCACGTAACAGGGGTATATCTGGATCATAGTCATCACAGTCAATTTCACGTACCTGCGCATCTTGCTCAATGTAATCAGCTTTATTTCCGACACGCCCTTCATGTCCCCAGACACTATATCTCTATACAGTAACACAATTCCACCACTACTACGTTTTGCATTTTTATGCTTAAATTTGCGATAGAAATTATGTCTTATATCCATTAAACACTATTTTACTCTTACTGTCGGTCCATGATTCAAGTAGAAATATAATATCACTATTTCTTAATAAACTTGCAAAATCTTCATTTTCTCGTTTCTCTATCGACAGTCCATAACAGTTCCAGGTTAAAATTTTGACATCATCCTCGGCTGGCCCCTATGCTGGAATCTTGCCGTAGGCTCCATCAGTGTACACGCTCCCATTCACGATTAGCTTGTTGCATCTGATATATGCGTTTTTCCCGTCATCTTTCGCTTTCCGGAGATATGGCATCAACGCTTTACGTCGGTTTACGACTTCCAATGGGTATTGGTCATGAATACACATGGCGGTATTCTCGAGATGTTCCCTACATGATTTAACATATGTTTTATTTTTCGTTTCCTTGAAAACAGCAACGATTTTCCTTGGTCTGTTTGTAATTTTGGGACCGGTTCTGTGGACTTGTTATTTCCGACACCTTTTCCTGTGTAATTTTTACCAATGTTTCCGTGTCGGCTTGAGTTTCATTTAATTGCTCATCTATACCGCCAATAATCAAATTATTCATCATCGATTTTGATTGAATATCGATCAATGAGTCCTTGAGTGAAATGTTTTGTGCCTTCATTGATAAGACTTCCTCCTGAGTTTTGGCAAGCTCAAAATCCACCATTTTCGCTTTATTGCCCAGCTATCAATTTATCTTCATAAACATGCTACACATATAAAGGTAGCGGTCCTGTGGTGTCTTTTGAGTACTACAAAAATATGTATTAAGTGTTCAATTTTGAAGAAAACATATATTTTTGTCTGAATACTAGTTGTTTTATTTCAGTTATTATATTTTATCCAAACCATGACTTCACACTGGTAAACATTAGTCTCTGATTCCCTAGATTGTTTTTACCAACCACAGTTTGTTTTTTTAAGTAGAATAAAAGAGAGCTTGTACGAATACTGAAAGATTATAATTGAATTTAAAGAATGATAGTTTGAATAGAATAGCTAAAGACAAAATACTTGGTGTTTTGATTGACAATAACTTGACATGGACTGCCCATACAGATACAATTTGCAAAGAAATGACATCCAATGTATGGCTATTGTCGCAAATAAAGGAATATCTTTCTATTGAGCACTACATTTTATAAAACTTACATTCAACCCCATTGGAAATTGTTAGCTTTTAGCTTTATTTGCTTGTGTGTGTGTCTTGTTATGTTTGTTTGTCTATGTTTCCAGGTATCTACATATATATTATGGTGTCATCTTTTATGTTTCTTATTATTTTTTCTTATTTTTTTGTGTGATTGTGTGTGACTTTTGTTTTTTGTTTGAGTATTTAGAAATGTAATGTATGAGCAGGCGTGTGGACAGAAGCTGAATGGGAGGTGACTGTGTGCAAGGGTGTGTGAGGATGGCTGCTGATATCTTTTCTCTTATTCATTATGTACCCGTACGAACTGTGACGCCCGTAAAGCAGGCGTAATATTGATGACTAAACCAGGCGTAATGTTGATGGCGACCAGGCGTACTGGTGGTTTTGGTAAGAATATAGAAACCAGGCGTAAAATGAGACGGAATGCATTCCTCTTTAAGTTGGTATCTCTGGGGCACGTTGTTTTTACAGATAAAGGTGAAAAAGATACATTTCAGATCATCTTTTTTCTATAAATATGTGCAAAACATAACAATATTGAGAAAGTAAGAGTTTGGAAGTATTGTTAACGTAGCAAAACAAAAAAACCACCCGCTCCACCAAATATTGGCCACGATTTTTCAAAAACGGCCGTGCAATAGACGTGTTGGCTAATACACTTCTTGGTGAAATGTTGAATATGATACTGAAATAAAATAATATATGCAGAGCTGAAAACCATTTGTCTATCAACAACAAAAAACAACAAGGTCAAATCCGCGGAAACACATGACAATAGTGCTTTGATTTCAAAATACTATTTCTACTGACTACATTTAAACAATTCCTCTTTCAAATACAACTATTACATGTATAAGATGTGTTGATACAATAAGTAATGCAAGTATAGCCACAAAACACTTACTTTTAATCATTAAGCAAGGAAAATCTATAGGTCAGGTGTCATTTTTCCGCCTAATATTCAAAATTGTTTGCATTTTGTTTACACTCTTGGTGAGAATCACACTCAGGTGCCTGTGGTGTCTTTTGACTACTACAAAAATATGTATTAAATGTTTGTGTCTGAATTCTAGTTGTTTTCACACTGGTAAACATTAGTCTCTGATTCCCTAGATTGTTTTTATCAACCACAGTCTGTTTTTTTTAGTAGACAAATGTTCTTGGAAAAGTCAGGTTTATCTGAAATCTGAAGATCCACTAGTTCAAGAACTGAATGGTTCTATAACCCTAGGTTCAAGAACTTCTCGTGAACAGACTCAATAAAACCGAGTTGCTTTATTCTCTTAATTATGTTTTTGCTCACAAATGATCACCTGTATCAGTATTTATTGCTTATAGATTAATTCAGATCGGTTCTTGAAAAACAAATAAGTTCAAGAAGTACAGATTCATGAACCTCAGTTCTTAAAAAGTTCTAGAACTATACAAGTTTATGAACTCAAGTTCACATATATGTGATTTTCCTTGATCAAATGGCACGAATATTTAAGTGATGTGCACACATGAGGCAAAATGATCAAGTTTAAAAATAAAGGCTGTAAAATATTAACTTTAGGTTGTCATCTATTAACCATCGGTCCACACTTTGTAACCTAGTACATTTTAAGTCCTTCTGTCAGTTTGGACAACACTGTTATTCATAAACTCTAGGATTGGGTATTTCCGTTTTAACCATTGATGGGGCTGAAAATCTTAAAAAATACATACCATTTCCATCATGGCACTCTTATGGTGTGCCTACAATAATTCCTCAGTTGTGTCACAATACTAGTATTCAAATCTGTATCAACTCTGTATCTGTAACATTTTAATCATGTTAACTGTCATAATGAACCAATTTAGGTTCTTGGAAAATTCAGGTTTATCTGAGATCAAGATCCCCTAGTTCAAGAACTTAATGGTTATAGAACCACTAAGGTTTATAGCACTTGCTTATAGATTAATTCAGTTCGGGTCTTGAACCACAAATAAGTTCAAGAACTAGAGATTCATGAACCTCAGTTCTTGAAAAGTTCTAGAACTATACAAGTTCATGGACCCAAGTTCATAAACTATACAAGTGCAAGAACCAACTTCTTGAACTTGAGGCTACTTCAAGAACAGTTCTTCCAGTTCTAGAATCTAGTGTTAGTTCATGAACCTTTTTCGCAGGGGTACAGGCCCTCCATGGACTCTTGTTGTAATGGAATTGCAAATTTTCAATGTTGATTACACTCCTTATTTTTTGCATTAACGATTTTACCTTTACTGTACACCAATACTTCAGTCTGCGATGAAAATTCAGTCCAGTCTCCTTACAGTAAACAAAAAGTCTAAAAATGAGATATAGGGTCCTATAGAAACCACTATAGAAAGGGTGGTGAAGGCAGGGTTACCGATTTGGAACGGTCAGTAGGCAATAAGGCCTACTTGTTAGCTTGAAGGGGGTAGTAGGGGTGGTGAGGGCAACATATATGCGTAAGAAGCCATGTAAGAATGGACCAAAACACCACAGAAATATGGTAAAACAAAAACAAAATAAAAATATTTCGAGTGTGGGGTAGTGGGGGGAGGGTGGGTGGGGGCATGATAGTTATGTGTAAGAATTGACAAAAACAACACAGATATATGAAGAAAAACAATTGAGTTTCGAGTTGGGTTGGGGGGGGGGGGGTAGTGTGGGGGTGGGGGAGAGTGGAGAGGCAGGGAGTGTGGTGGAGGAGGCAACAAAATAATAATAAACAGTCCATTCATCGCACAAATGAAAAGTGAAGCGTAATGACTGACTGTAGAGGCGTCAATCACTATACATGTTGTGCGCTGTAAAACCAAAGGGTTATATCCTTCTCTGACGAACTTCCTGATTAAATTTGTAAAGCGGTCAGGAAACCCGTCAGACCCCTTTAACTTTCGAAGTTTATAGACCACATCTCCATAAAATGAGGGTTGTGATATGCCTAGTCGCAGAAGTGTTTTAAGGTTGGTGTTGTACTTTTCCAGCAGACCCTCGTTGCGGCGGTAAAATTAAGAGAAAGATCTACGTAATTTGTGATAACGAAACCCTGCTGAAGAAGTTTACTTGTAATAACTTGATTTCGATCATTGAAGTCTATAACATCATTACACGCTCTAGCAAATCGAATGAGCTGGGAGTTATACACCACGTATGAGGTAGCACGAGGTACATCTCCATCCAGGTGTGGATAGTTAACGATGTTAAAATTGATATCATCTCTCTTATCATAGATTTTAGTATGAATACAATCATTTGAAATCGAGTGATGAAGATCGAGAAATGCTGCTACTGTATCCGAACTGTTGGCTTTATTCAACGTGAGCTCTGGTGGATAAATGTCAGTAACCATATGAGCAAAGAACGGATTATCAATATTGAGTATGTCATCAAGATACCGAGAAGTATTATTAAAAGCATCAACAATTTCACCCTGGCTAGCAGGTGACAAACTCAACATAAAATCTCTTTCATAGCAGTACAAAAAAAAATCTCCAACAAGTGGCGCACAGTAAGTACCCATAGGAATACCAACAACCTGGCGGTAAATAGTTTTACCGTATGTTACCCAGAAGAAAAGATAAGGCTCTACAAACATCAGTACAAGTCCACAAATTATACTTATCAATGGGGGCGTTAGTAAAGAAAGCCCTGACATTATTACAAGCTAGAAAAGTTGTACCTTCTCTAGCAAATGTCTTCTGAATAAGCTGAAGCAACTTTTCTTTGATAAGTCCAGTTTATGCCTCCTTTTTCCAGTAAACAATTCTAAGTCCAGTTTACACCTCCTTGTAAACGCCTCAATTTGTTTAAATTACGCCTGGTTTTTAAAATTTACGCCGTACATTTAAGTTCGTCAATAAATAGAAAGTACGTGTCCCGTTCGCTTACGCCTGGCTAATAACACGTAACTATCATTTACGCCTGGTTTGTGCCTATTTGACGCCACAAAACCTGATCACTTCGTACGGGTTTAACCAATTCCAATTTGCCAATAAATATTGTAAATGTGTAAATAATAGAGGGCCACATGAAAGCTTAGTTTTGTAACTAAATGTGTATTACCCTCTGTAGATAAATAAATACTGTTAAAGGTGATCCTTTGGGAGCAACAGGCACAATTAAAAGAATAAAGCAGCAGACTCGGTTTTATTGAGTCATGAGAAGTAATGAAAGAAGCAACACCTCTCACGCCCCCTAGCACATGCTTAAGCGGTATTTTACTTCAAAGCCACCTACACTCAAGAGATATGAAAACGCAACACGGGAATTTCCGTTATATATTGTATATACTGCACACTTAATTGCACATAATATTCCAAAGAAATCGCAAGATGTTTTTTTAAAAAAAAGTTGCAGTTAACTAGAGAAAGGACACAACTGTGATGTTTTGGACGTTTTAATCACACTACAATTTGTAACAAGAACTTCATCAATGTTGAAGTTGCTCTTCTAAAAATTGAGCTAGTTCAGTACTGTATTTAACGTAAATAGTTTGCAAAATTTTGCATCCTAAGTTTGCTCACATGATTGAGCCAAACGCGTACTCTATGAATAATGAAACATTGCAGGAAAACTATTTGTTGTATTTTTTGTTGTTTTAGTATTTTTTCCAAAAGGAAAGGTCTTACGTAGCCATGTCCATTCGATTATAAGCAGCATATTGTACATACAATATATAGCGGAAATGCCCGTGTTGCGTTTTCATATCACTTGAGTGTATACTGGGCTCATTGGTCCCAAAGGACCAGTAAAAATAACACTACTGATTCGTAGCACGGGGAGACATTTTACAGCCGCCACATAGCCCTATTATTATTATTATTATTATTATTATTATTATTATTATAAAAGGCGAGATATCACATCACAAACATAAGTAGAAATAAATATATACCAGCTGCCAGGTTATATTCTCTAACAAACAAGGCATCATTAGTAGGCCATATAAGTGTAACACATAAATGATCATGTATATACAATAATAAAAAAGCATCGAAAATCAAAAAGCAAGAGAACAAACCATTAAGGGTACGTTAAGACACTATTTAAGACAAACACCAAACGCTACCGTACTTAGATGATTGAAGTAGACGTCATCATAGGAACCACAATCTGTCCGTTCATCGCACAATCAAAGTAGCGAACTGTACATTGGTCAACCAATATTAAACATGCAATGCGTTGCAAAATGAAAGGGGCATTACCTACTTCGATAAACTTTTTAACAATGTTAATCAAGACTGTATGAAAGTGACTATGACCAAGGAAAGTACGAAGCTTGTAAATCACATCACCAAAGAAGTCAGGTTGTGACAGTCCTTGTCGCAGAAGAGTTCTTAAATTAATTTCATATTTTAAAAGTAGATCAGGGTTACGATAATAACATTTTGCAAAGGTGTTTCAAAGTTTAAGGTAACGATAACCCTACTGAAGGAGCTTTTTAGTTAAACAAATATTGCAAATATTAAAGTCCTCAACACGACCACAAGCTCGAATAAGTTTGAAATATATATCTCATAATAAGTAGCTGGGTAACATCCCCATCTAAGTGGGGATAATTCACAATATAAAAATTAAAATCATCCCTCTTATAGACTTTAATAATGTTTACACCATTTTCAACATAGAGAGATGTAAATCAAGAAAAGAAGCGACAGTAGCAGAAATGTTAGCTTTGTTGAGTTGAAGTTCGTTAGGATATATAGTATTTAACCACAGTAGAAAAGAAAGTATTGTCAATGTTAAATATGCCATTCAGATACCTGACAGGTGTCATTAAATGCTTTAATTACATCTGACTGAGTACAGGATGAAAGACTCAACATGAAATCTCACGAAATTCACATATAGGTAACAGTAAAAATAATTCTGACAGCACTTTTCGAATTTAAATGAAATTATGTATAATTTCTTCGATGGTGACCTTTAAGATTATTGTTGTTGTTTTCTTTGTTGGCCGATGACCGTCGATTCTAAAATATACCGTCATAAATGTCAATATGGAACTACATGAACGACATCTAGAAAATAGCTTTTTTATCTTATAAATGGTTATGTGCATGCTTATTTTGATTTACCTCTGTCAAGTGTGTGTCATCTGTCGTAGTCAAATTTATAAGTTGGCGTGAAAGCAGATCTAACTGGACGAATTTAGAGTTAGTTAGAGGGAAGTATAGGCATATTATTATCTAATATGATACTATTTGTATTGGAATTTACATATTTTTCCAGATTATTCTTATTTAGCGAATCTGTTGTCAAATTATCACTACAAGAGCAACTGCACACATCTTAGAAAAATACTTCTAATATTCACACCACGAATACAACACGAATTGAAACCGCTGGAACTGTTATCTCGTCTGACGGCAGAAGGGGTGTTGAATCATAGAGACAATGAAGTTATAAGGACTACTCGTCGTCGTCTTGGTGAAACCGCTGCAACCAGGGAAATGTTGGACCGCATACAACGAAGACTGGAGCCGCATGTATGGTTTACGAAGTTTTTGCAGGTGTTACTGGACACCAGCCATTCGCATGTGGTTGACATGATAGAGCCAGATTTCTTAAAGGATCCGGATAATTTCACCAGAAAACTGTTGGAAACAGGTTTGTTGGTTTGTGTTATTTTGCGTATGACAATGCTTTCGTTAAAGTTACTGTTCCTAAGGTAAGTGTGAAGTTTGGTGCACCCTAGAACCGGTTTAAACCCCCCAGTGGCCTACTTTGTCACTGACCGTTCCAAGGCGGTAGCCCTATTGTCAACCCTTTTGTGTTTGTGATGTCGTTTATTACTTTTGCCTTCTTGTTTGTCTGTTTGCGTGTTTGTGTCTGTGTTTTGTGGTTGACTGTAGTCCTTGTCCGATCTTTTTATATTTCTTTACAATCAAACCTGTATCACGAGTCCGATTAAGGGAAAGGCAAAAGTAGTCTCTTAACACAAGCGGTCTCCTAATACAGGTGCATTTCTACTTAAACAAATGCAATGGGGAACTAAAACGATTGCCTCTTAAAGCGAGCTGTATCTTAAAAGAGGTTGTCTCTTGAGAAAGCGTGATTGTATTTGAAATAGCAAGACTCATAAGTAGATGTAAAAGTCGAACAGGAATTGTAGCTTTCACAGAACACAATAAACCAAAAACAGGAACAGGTTGACAATATGGCTGCCGTCTTGTAACGGTCAGTGGCAAAACAGCCGCTGGGTTTTAAACCAGGTGCTATGGTGCACCAAACCTCACTTTTACCCTGTTATCATACCAATAAAACGGAACAGTGTAAATAAAAACGTCTCCGCCAGGTTATTCTTTCTATCAAACAAGGCAGCATTAATAGGCAAGCAAAGTATACCATATAGATAACAATGTATATATGACTATAAAAACAAAAGCCTAGAAATCCACAATGCAAATACTCAATGACTTGGCAGAAGCCAGAGCAAGACAACATTAAGGTTACTGCAAGAAATACTGAAAATAGGATATCTTGGCCTTACAAACACAAACAAGAGATAAAAGTAGCAGACTTGGTTTTATTGAGTCAACAGTTGAAGGCCGCCACACAGCACTAAACAAACGCTAGTGCGAATGTCAATAAATACTGAAAAGGGGATCCCTTGGAATCAACAAATACAAACAAGAGATACAAGCAGCAGACTCGGTTTTATTGAGACTGTTCATGATAGGTAATGTCAAGTGCAACTCCTCTCACGCCTCCTAACACCGGCTTAAGCGATATTCTATTTTAAAGCCACGAAGATTGGGCTTGATGATCCCAAAGGACCAATAAGTAATAACACTACTGATTTGTAGTCGGAACAACTTTTTACGGTCGCAACACAGCACTAAACAAACGCAAGACAACATTTAAGACGAACACAACCTGTACGATCATCGCACAAAGAGGCAAGCATAGTGGTGAACTGTAAATGAGTCTACCACTAAACATGCAGTGAGTTTCAAAATGATTCTTTCATAACCTCTTTTGATAAACGTTTTAACAAGTTAAATACATATTGTATTAAGGTGATTATGATCACAGATCTTACGAAGTTAGTAAACCACGTCACCATAGAAGTCAGGTTGTGATAGTCCTTGTCGCAGAATAGTTTTAACATTAGTGTTATATTTAATCAGGGTAACGATAATAAAATGTTGCAGAGGTGTTTCAAAGACTATGGTAACGGTAGCCCTGTTGGAGTAGCTTTTAAGTTACACAAATATTACGAAAATTATAGTCCTCAACTCGACTACAAACTCTAGAACTGTAACTATTAAGAATGGGATAACACAATCTGAACAACTTTGCGTTTACTATATAGTGAGGTGTGGACATATGTGTACTCAATTGACAATGTAAAATTAGACATCACTATAATAGTAGTGTATGCGTCGTATTAAACAATACTAATGTTACTTTCTAAACCGACATGCAGTGATATAAATCGTATAATTTCTTGATTAATGCCTTCCTCTAATGTCATAATGGTATGGCGTTATGGTGCGTGAAGTGTTTTCAGTAACTCGGGTAATTGACGAAAATGCTCCTCTGAAATAGTAACTAGAGTCTACTGCTGTGTTGTTGTTGCTTGGTATAATATTTCAGGTATTGACCGCCTGCTGGGGATAACCCACGACATGCCATCCCTTGGCGTTGCCATCGGGTTACAGTACATTTTATACCAGCAAATAATTATGTTAGACTGGAAGGCGATCAATAATTGTATATTCTTTAGGATGAAACAATTGAATTAATCGATCTGAGAAGTGCAGTATGTATAGGATAAACGCTATAAAGAGACGTCTTCACCATTACGCAACCTACATGGAGGGAGCGTAGCGACGATGGTGAAGACGTCCCTTCATAGCCTCTATTGGATTTGTGTTTACCACATGATTTTTGGTAGTCTATATATAGGTAGCGTTATTAACCATGAAGACCGTTCGTAGTAAAATGTTCATGAAAACTTCGTGCAGTATTTGAAAATCTGAGGCAAATGATTGGTTGAAGACGTTGAGTAAACCTAAAACTTGCTATTGTAAGCTGTTTTTATGTTTCACTATTTTGCAGATTCTAATCAAACAGAAGATTCTGACGAAACCCGACTGAAAAATAGTGCTCTTAACACTTCACCAATTGACGTCGCCATCGCTGATATTGAACTACAAGAAATGGAGCTGAATCGATCGAAGGAAGAGGCAAAATTAGAAATATTACGTCTGGAAAGACATTTGTTTGGAAGTGTAAGGCAAGAAATAGAACAAAAGACTGAACAGATCCAGCAAAAACTAAAGAAGCAAAAGGACAGACTTATCGAAATCAAAAGGTATGTTCACAAGTAAAGTAGTATTAATTAATAATTTTATTTATGAGATCGTCCTCTTGCTGTAACACATATCAAACCATTAACAGATAATATTTTCACTATGTACATTCTGAAAGTAAGATACTTAATTTTATTTCATTTATTAAGCAATTTTAAAACAACAACTTCTATAATAGTATTGCATGACATTAGTCGAAAGCGATATAATGGACCTTAGGAAACGACCGAACACGACACATACAAAATATTGCAGTCTCGGTTTGATTGAGACTGTTCATGAACGGTAGTGAAATATGCTAGCTACCGCTCACGCCCTCTAGCCTCGGCTTGAGCAGAACTCAATATTCATAAAATCAATAGTACATAATGTTAACCATCCCGAAGATGGCATGCAGATGGCGGTGGACATAGAGATTTTCCTCTCCCATGTTCAGCGGTACATGGGGGAGGACAATCTCAGTAAATAAACCTTAAGACAGATTTGCCAGTATTTCACTAGATCCACACTTGTCTTACTGTGTTGTTACGACATTTTAACGAAGCGTGATACATATTATAAGAATCTTTCATGGCTATCCGGCGAAGTTCGAGGTATTCCAACACGAGATATATTTTATCAAAACCGAGGCTCTGCAGAGATTCCGTTTAGAACAGTTAAGAACCTAGGTTCCGATTAAAACAGTTATACCGAGGGTTGGAATTTCCCTGTCTGAACCGGATACTCATGATTGATTCTGTATTCTTGCATGCCAATTACATTCTGAGCATTGACGTCGCCAACTACTAAATATGTCCATGTTTTTTACACAATGTCGTCATGCAACTGTCATTGTTGATATCCGGTATGCACGAATTAAAAAAAAAATTAATGCTTTATAAAAAAAGTTTTAGTTATACCAAGACATATATCCCAAGATATAAACGAGTTTCAGCATATATTTGGAGAGAGAGCGCAACACGTTTTTAAACTCTTCATAATGAGAGAGAGAGAGACTCAACACAAATCACATTATTCTGACACCGGACTGACCAGTCCTAGAAATACTCTTTATAAGCTGAGCGTCAAGCAAGGGAGCTACTAGTACTATTTCATAGACTTTGGTATGGCCCTGACGAAACTTAAACCCACGACCTCCCGTATTCGGGGCGTTCGCTCTACCATTACACTAGCGCCGCGGTATTAAACAAACGATATGTATCGATATTGTCTGAAAATTTCATATATTTCATATAACTGTTGTGGAGAGCGTCTACAGATAATCACTACTGAATTATGTTTTCACCACTGTTCTCACTGTATAATATATTTAGCGTGCAACCTTTTTCAGGAATGAATATGCTTCCGACAATCGTGCATGGGATGCCATGATAGAATCGCTTAATCAATATGAAAAATATCCCAGAGGATCGACAGTGAAAGTTGTGTTTCAACCAAGTGTAAAAGTCCTTAAATTAAATTCAATTGGACAAATAGAAATCCTCAAAGACAGATATAGTGCAAGAAAATATGGATGCATGCTGAGTTAATTTTGGTTTGAATAACTCACAGACACACACACAAAACATATTGCTCCAGCTGGAATGAATATTCAAAGACCACCATCTGTTAAAATCGACATGAAGTTATTTTGAATGTTCCTCGAACCTTCTCACCTGCATTCTGTGACGATCCACAATTGAAATACTTAGAGAAGGAGATACACGTCAAGTCGATTGTATCCAGCCGAGTGCAGCCTTGAAGAGGTTCAGGTATTACTACACAGTGCATTTTTACTATGTTGGCCTATATGAATAAAGTTTACAGGGCCATTCGAACAGGAAGTTTCCAAGCTAAAAGTTAAGATGTCATGTAACCAAGACATTTGCCCGCACAAAACTGAACACAAGAGTTTGGACTAGACTTTCCTACTCTTCTTCAACACCCATAAAACTGCCATATTTTGGTGGCAGTACGTGTCATCATATAGCTGCACATCCATTTTCAGACTCTGTTCATCTCACCTGCAACAACAATAAACATATCTGTCAGCAATTATTAAAAATATTTAAAATCTGTCAGCAATTATTAAAAATATTTAAAACCGAAGAACACACTACTACGTTTTAAGGCGTAAGAATTGTCCGACCGTTCAAGGCAGCTAACTGTTCAAGGTCTTACTACACAGTGCATTTTAACTATGTTGGCCTGTATGAATAACGTTTACAGGGCCATTCCGAACAGGAAGTTTCCAAGCTAAAAGTTACTTTTTTATGTTACCAAGTCATTTGCCCAAACACAACTGTACAAAATCTGGTACGTTGAACAGTTTTTTTTTAATTTGAGTGGTGTTCTCCAATTCAGAGTTCGGACAAGAATTCCTACTTTTATTCAACACCCATAAAACTGCCATATTTCGGTGGCAGTATCATCCAATTTCAGACTCTGTTCATCTCGCCTGCAACAACAATAAACATATCTGTCAACAATTATTAAAAATATTTAAAACCGAAGAACACACTACTACGTTTTAAGGCGTAAGAATTATCCGACCGTTGGTTTCAAGGGAGTTAACTGTGTAGTGGGACCTTCAGACCGAAATGTTGCAAGTGCCATATTTGCAATCAGGCGAAACTGCTATACGTCTCACACCACAATTACTTTTGAATAGGGTCCCATTGTAATGTTTTTGTTCGTGGCATAGAGATAAACAAAATTACACAACATGTATTTATGCTTAAATTCTTCATTGATCCAATCTCTGCAATTTAAAACACAATTAACAAATATTTACCAGATTGAACTTTTTTTAATTTCATGTTCACACCTATCAAAATTTAGACAAAAATATAACTCCGTGTTGATTAGACCCATGATGTGTAAAATGAGACAGAATTAGCTAGAAACCTTATATCAACATGCATTTTTCTGTGATCTCTTCCTAAAATGCTGTGGATTTAGAACCTGGTAAAGATAAATCAATGTATCCTGTAAAATGTAGAAAAGCGGACTTGTTTTTTATCTACCTCCTTCATCTGTAGGGCACGAGTATTCAAAGGAGATATATATGGCGGGTATATGGTTATGATGTTGCCGATTATTATATTCAGTTCATTCCCCTTTATCGGGTAGTTCTTTCATGATATGCAGTACATTTTTAATTATATGTGATAAATAAATCTTTGTATGTAGTAGAAAAACCATTATATGCAGTCCAGTGTCATTATATTTATTACTATATGCAGTAGTTTAAATAATATATGAGGTCCTATGAACATTATATGAAGTAGGTTGGTATTTATATGCAGTGCTTCTGTTGACTTTACATGTGGTACATATTTTAATATACGTGGTGGATACGGTTTTATATTCGGTGGTTTCAGTTGCATTATATTCCGTACAAACGGTTTTAAACGTGCTGCATTTCTTATGATATGCAGAGTTTTTTCTATTACATGCTGCAGTTTTTTCATTATAATGATGAGATCAATCGGAACACTCGTCTTTTAAGGATGTGTAGATGCGCAATAAGTTTTCGTATTTTGGCTCCATCTACTGGGACCTCATAGAGGGTAAACATGTCATAACACACAAAAAAATGCAATTTCTTGTCGAAATGTGAATGCATTAAATTCTAATTTGATATGGTTATTTATGGACTCGAGACACAACATATAGAAAACGGGGTTTGTCCTCCGTGTAAAGGGGCCCATGATGATTACATGGGTACCCCTTGAGAAACTTGCAGTAATTTATATGTTCGACTGCCATTTTGTTCAATGCAGGGCAAAGGGTTTTGTCATAAGTGATACAACAATTAGTTTGTTCCACCACACCCACTATCTACGCCCCGCCGCCCAGTAGAGCGATACAGGCCCCTTTTTGAATATACTTATTGACTATGCAAGATGAAAACATTATCATGGTGTAATTCGTATTTGAATTGAGACCCTGAATTCTTCCATATCGTCTCTAGTCCATTTAAGAGTCACTACTTGTAGAAGGAGGTCTATTTGGAGGAGCTGCCTTAAGTTCTACGGAACTGTTTTTGGCTCTAAGTTTCTAAGAACGTGGATGTTTGAAATAATATATTAAATTTTATAAACAAAACAAAAAACAACAACATGTTGTTGGTTTAT
Source organism: Cyrtodaria siliqua (assembly GCA_037043455.1). NCBI lineage: Eukaryota > Metazoa > Mollusca > Bivalvia > Adapedonta > Hiatellidae > Cyrtodaria > Cyrtodaria siliqua. The sequence continues at coordinate 106,390 of JAWPHD010000453.1, read as the reverse complement.
TCTTTACTGCCACAGAGCAAGTTGATGTTTAAACGTTAAATAAACCATTTTGCAAATGTCCCGATATCAATGCCGATGAATATGGTTGTTATATGTGCGATACATGTCCATATTTATAATACATACATTTGTGTTTGTAATGTCGTTTGCATTTATTATTGCTTTTGCCTTCTTGTTTGTCTGTTTGCGTGTTTGTTTCTGTGTTTTATGGTTGACTGTCCTCCTTGAATGCTACTTTCCCTGTCCGATCGTTTTATATTTCTTTTAAGTTCGCCAATCACCGGGTCTCTGATTTATTCGCGTGATCATGAATTCGAGTCCAAGCATTATGTAAATATTCATATTTGTTACAAATAATATGTTTGTTTGCTGTTTATCGTCGATTTTTGTTTATTTCATTCGGCGTTGCATGATACATGCATTTTACCGTTAATCCGTTAATTCAGACTTCTTCCGCTATCGGAGTCGTGTTTAATGCTCGGAGGCACATCAATTATCCTGGTCATTATCTCGGTCATTTTTCATTGTGTCACTGTCATGTACATAAAAATATATGTTGGATTAGGGTTTAATTGAAAGCTGTTAGTAAACCATATTGTAAGTGTGTATATTACTGTGTTATAACCCTATTGTATTACACATTACATTATTATACTAAGAAATATAAAAAGATCGGACAGGGAAAGCAGCATTCAAAAAGGACAGTCAAACACAAAACACAGAAACAAACACGCAAACAGACAAAAAAGAAGGCAAAAGTAATAATAAATACAAACGACATCACAAACACAAAAGGGTTGACAATAGGGCTTCCGCCTTCGAACGGTCAGTGTCAAAGTAGGCCACTGGGGGTTTATACCGGTTCTAGGGTGCACCAAACCTCACACTTACCCCACTGTCAACCCATTAAAGCAGAACAGTGTAAATAAAGAAATCCCCGCCATTATCTAATCTCTAACCAACAAGGCAGCATCAATAGGCAATACGTGATACAATGTGTGAACATAATTGTAAAGGTTTTTTGATTGTATTGACCATTATTTGTAACGCCTTTATTTTCACTGAACAAATACAGTTACTAGTACCACTATCTAAAAGTAAACAGAAAATAAAATTAGCATTTTTGATTTGTAGGTTTGTGAACAACGTTATTTTACCTTATATCGAAAAGATTAAAGATCACTGTATATTTATGTAAAACAAACGTCCCCGTACTTACTCTTATTACTCCGTATAGCGTAAATGATAGATGCAAGTTATAGATGCCATACATTAAACTTATTCAATAACCTCGATTCAACATGATTATTAAAATTAATAAATATAAAATGTATTTTACAAATATTATTATAATTTTTACTTGAAAACAAATCGATATAAATTAATAAGTAAATAGTCAGGTTCACCACTCTAAAGTATAAAATGTTTCTTGCTTGTACACATATATAGACATATCGATCATGTGAAAATAAGTCAAATTTTCTTCATTTCGGATGGTCTAGTTTTCGGATACTCTTTCGAGTTTATTATCCGCGTTTCATGAATTCGCGAGAAAGTGGATTCGCTAATATTAGCGAAAATAAAAACCTCGCGAATAATACCGGATTTACAGAATATATCTTTATATTTATATTCAAACTTCGACTAGCGCTTGTTCAAGTGCTCTGTGGCGGCTGTAAAATATCACCCCGACTACACATCAGTGAGGTTAATTACTACTGGTCCATTGGGATCATCAAGTCTTATTTGTGTGACTTAATAGTAGAATACCGCTTAAGCCGGTACCAGGGGTGTGAGAGCTGTTGCACTCTACACTACCTCTCATGAACAGGCTCACTAATACCTTGTTTGTGTTTACTCTTCCATTTTTTTGTTTGATTAGTATATAGGTCTAATTAAAGCAGGTCCCATTATTATATGAAAGATGCTAATTAATAAATGCAGACAATTCTGAAGTTTTTGCGTCTGTGTGATCAAGATCACCTGGTAAGAATTATCCAATGAAATGAATACGGATTTTATTTGCCATGAGCCGATATTTATTTAAGCTGAATAAGTGACTTTGAAGGTAAGTTTATAGTAGTAAGTTTATAGTAGTATTACTAGTGTTTCGAAATATAGCTATTATTTAGCGAGATTATGCGACTTATTGAGCTTGGCTGGTGGTGCTGATCGGCTAATCACTAAAACAGGGTGATACCCGATGGTATAATAAGTTTGTGTTATATGGCAATATGATATTTAAGTTTGTTTGATTAGTATTGGATACACATGCAGTTTGTTTACTGTGTATTGTTGGATAAAGTGATGGAAGTTTTGGAATGGTGTTGTTTGTCATGGTATTGCCATTTTGTGTTTACATAGTTTTGACTATAGGGGGCGCTGCGTAGGTATTATTTGGGCGTTATTGTTTTTGAGCTGTTTAGCTGCAGTTGTAGTGGTTAGTGTAAGTAGCAGGGGAAGTAACCACTGCAAGGACTTATGTATATAACTATTGTCATTTCTGCTGTACATAGTAGAATTTATAACAGTAAGGTGAAAAACAACCATGATATGTTTTCAAATAGTTCATTGTCCTGTGCTTCTAATACAGAAGTCAGAAATGCCACTAAACCTAGTGTACTTAAGTCATACTTTAATTTGCTACAGAGGACTATGCGCCGTAACACCCAATTCAATTCCAATTCAATAGTTCAATATGTTCACTTTAACATGTACAATAAATAAAAACTAATCTGTATTCATACAGTATGTTTTAATTCTTCACTTTACGACTACAGGTATGTGACTTGAACAAAGTCTTCACAAACTCACCCATTATTAAAAATCTTCTACATATAACGCATACGTTATACTTTTCTTGTTTATATGTATCGTGTTTGGCGATTTCAAATTACCCCTGTCATACTCTTTTATGTAAATATTGTATATACAAGTATAAAAAGAGAATGAAAGGAGATATATCGTGATAAGATGAGAGACAAAAGATTGAATTGTTATTAATGCTGCTGTTGTTGTTGTTATTATTATTTATTTATTTATTTTTGATGATCCATTTATTCTCCTGATTATTTCTATGAAACTACAAGAGCCAGAGGTTAACTATTTTGCATTTACTATAATATTATGGTCCTGTACCAAGTTTGTTCAAATGGTGACCCTGGGGTCACGTTTGGACCCGCCCCAGGGGTCACAGTTTTACGTAGGGAAAAAAATATATCTCATTTTGTCAATGTCTTTATATCAATGTTGTTAACACAACTGAGGCCACATTTCTTGAACAATCTTAACCAAACTTGCACAGATTGTATATGACAATAAGATTTCGAAGAAGTTCGATAATGGGCCAGTACTCAGGTGATCGATTTAGGCCATCTTGGCACTCTTGTTTTTCATTACCTCCTCCGAGATTTTAACGGAACATTTCATTCTCTTTCTTCCAAATAAAATAATCTATGCTTTACCAAATTCTTTTGTCCCCTTTCTCCTACAGCACTCCTCTGTCTTAATGGTTCGTAAAACAAATATTAAAAAATAATGCCCTAAATGTGACATACATTGTTCAGCACCTGGAAATTAATGTTTTGTGGATGATTCTTTGCGTTCTTTCGGAATCTTCAGCTGTGAACTCATGAGTAAACTTCTCAAATCATCTTCAGAAACTTAAAGTTGTGCAAACTGTGTCCACCATTTTAGTAAATGTTCACTGATTTTCATTTGCGCATGTATATATACACTGTTCGGCATAGGACATACCAATACATATCAACTTGCTTTGGCTTAACAATCATAAGACAGTACAAATTATACTGGGGTGACATTACAAAAAAGACTCATTCAGTGAATCACTCCATGAAGACATTATAAGCGATATGAGATATTACAAAAATGTGAAAATAAAAGTCTATGGAAATTTAACATATGTGTTTGACATGAGGTATATTATTAATACATATGGTATCAGTGGTCATGGTAGTAATAAATGTGGTATTTAGTCTTAGTATTCATGATAGTAATGAGTGTTATATACAGTGGTCATTGTAGTAAGAATTGTGATATAAGGTGGTCATGGTAGTAGAAAATCTGGTAAAGAGTAGCCTTGATAGTTATACATGTGATGAACTTTGGACATGTGGTATGCAGTCATGGTAGTATTACAATACAAGGGTCCTGGTACTTGTGATATGGACTTTGTGAATATCATCAATAAGTAAGTAGACTTATGAATCAGCTTCAGCCACATGCAATGCCAGGGTACAGACAAACTATGCGCTATATGCCAGTGTTAATAAGAATTGTATGGAACATGGTAGTCATTGCCCAGTATAAGACAATCCCCTACACCACCAGATGAAACATCATATCAATTCATAATTTAGAAGAGCAAAAGGGGGCTCACATATAAAGAAGACAAGGACAAGCATAACTTAAGATTAAAACCAGCACATGGAGTACCATCCACCAAATATGGAAAGATCCATATTAAACAAGAGCTGTTTAAAGGACAGCATGCTCCACTATTCAAAGTCAATTTTAAACAAGGCCACTGACACTTCTTTCTCACCAACCATGATGCCAGTTCATTCACAAGGTGAAAAGTCTTAATTGTGGAGGTTAGGTGGTGGTGAGGTGAGGTTGTAGGGATGCGGGGATGGGGTGCGATCATTTTCTACAGAGTTGTGACTCTTTTTTTTATGGCCCTTTGTATTTCTAATATATATATATATATATATATATATATGAAATATGAAATTCTTGTCCGGGCTATTTCTCTAAAACTCCTTATTAAAATTTAGCGAAACTTCCTAGGAAGTATCAATATCAAATGGAGATGTGGACATGCGCATACTATCATGACGTGCTGGTTCGATAATTTTCCACTGAGTTATGGCCCTTTGTATTTCTAACGCACGCAATTCTTGTCCGGACTATTTCTCAATAATTCCTTCATAGAATTTTGTGAAACTTGCTAGGAAGATCAATATCGACAGGACATGCGCATAATTTCATGACGTTCCGGTTCGATAATTTTCCACTGAGTTGTGGCCCTTTGTATTTCTAACTTAGGTACAAAGTTCTGTTGAACTCCACAATTACTATCAGGCTGATGGCTGCTGTTTGATACTGTTTGTATATCAAGTGCAGATGCGCATATTGTCGTGACATTCCGTTTCGATAATTTTCCACTCAGTTATGGCCCTTTGTATTTTTTAATGCATTTTATACTTGGTAGTCAAATAGAAAGTTCTTGTCCCGGCTTTTTTTCTATAATATACGTGTATGTTTTTTATAGGAACAATGTCTTGTATGTTTACCCTTCCAACAACAAGTTGCCAGCTGGGGGTAGTTGTCCACCTCCGGGACAGTTCTAGTTTAAAGTGAGGCCAGGGGCCTTTTGAATTGGGAAAAATGCGCGTGAAATCTACAAATTGGGAAAAGGAATTAAGAATAACCTTACTATATTATATGTAGTAAGGCACTAAAAATGTTTGAAATAGTTTCAAAAATCAGGCTCTTATACAAGTCTGCAACAAATACATTGTCAAATAGGGCTACATTTAATATAAGAAAAAAGAATTGTGAAATATGAGGATATTTTGGATTGGGATGGGGCCAAAATTCGGCCCCAAATTTGGCCTAGAAAAATACCTGAAGTTTGACGCATATACTGTATGTATGACATATATACTGCATATGATGCCTATACTGCAAGTATGACACATACAGCATGTATGACACATATACTGTATATATGATACATAAACTGTATGTATGATTTATATACTGTATATATGACACATACTGTATATTATAGGTTATTGAATTTGTATGGCTAAATATTACTTGGAACTATTCTCTTACTGCTCTGGCTTCTGCAAAGTCATTGAGTACCTTCATTGTGGCTTTCTAGGCTATTGTTTTTTTTGTATTATATTTACACGAGTATATTTGTGTTTTACTTATATTGCCTATTGATGCTGCCTTGTTGGTTAGAGATTAGATCATGGCGGGGATTTCTTTATTTACACTGTCCTGTTTTAATGGGATGACAGTAGGGTAAGTGTGAGGTTTGGTGCACCCTAGAACCGGTTTAAACCCCCAGTGGCCTACTTTGCCACTGACCGTTCCAAGGCGGTAGCCTTATTGTCAACCCTTTTTGTGTTTGTGATGTCGTTTGCATTTATTATTGCTTTTGCCTTCTTGTTTGTCTGTTTGCGTGTTTGTTTCTGAGTTTTGTGGTTTACTGTCCTCCTTGAATGCTACTTTCCGATCTTTTTATATTTCTTTGGCAAAGGACGACGAACTTGCGAGTCGTCCTGCGCCTAAACAACGAGTATGACTATTACTTTTCATTGTATTTGTGTTATTTTCATAGCTTTTGATAGAATTCCTATCTTGTCATTCAATTTCATTTTGTGTGGATGATTATTTTGCGCGAAAATGACGTCGACGTCGGATGACGTCATTAGAAACATCAAGCGACTTTCTAAAGTTTGTTTACCATTCGATAACGTTAAAACAGTGAGTGAGTGACCATTTCAAATATTTTATCAATTTCTGCCATAAAAGGTTGAAAAAAAACACGTATTTTTTTGTTGACACTAAAGGAAGGATTCCGTTATTTTATTTGAAAGTAGTTTTTATTTTTATTTCGCGGCTCTTAGCAAGCACGAGAAAAAGTTCCGGTGCAATATCATTGTGTGTAATATCGTAGAATATTGCACACTTAGCTCAATGCAAACTAACGGGATATAATGCATGTATAAAACATACTGCCTGTATGAAACATATACTACATGTATGACACATACAGCATGTATAACTAATATACTGCATGTATGAAAAATACTGCTTGTTTGACACGTACTGCATGCATGGCACATACTGCATGTATAACACATACAGCATGTAAAACAAATAAACTGCATGTATGACATGTATACTGCATGTATGACACATACTATACTGCTTGTATGACATATACTGCATGTATGGCACATAATGCATGTATGGAACATAATGCATATATGATACATATACATATATACTGTATGTATGATTTATATATATACTGCATGTATGGCACATAATGTATTTATGACACATAATGTATGAATGGCACATACTGCATGTATGACACAATGTATTTATGACACATAATGGATGTATGGCACATACTGCAACAGTGTTATTTTTTACTTTTAGGGGAATGGGGTCGGGGCCTTTTAGAGGGGGAAAATTCAATGTGAATTAGAAAATGTATGATTTATATACTGTATATATGACACATATACTGCAGGTATGAAACATATACTGAATGTATACCATACCCCCTATTTTGTTGACAATAAAATCAAGAGGCCCAAGAGGGCCTGTGGACGCTCTACTGGCTAACATGGATCTTGTAACATCAATGAAGCGAGTGACTGCAATTTACGTTTTTTTGAAAGATTTGGGGAAAATACAGCATTTTTACCTAAATCAAGGGCAATAACTAAATAATCTGGTAAAGGTTGGTAAAGATCAGATGAAAACTGAAGGCCCTACCATATTAACGAGGCAAAATATAGCATTTTTAACTAAACAAGAGCCATAACTCCTCTGTTACTGGTCCGATTCGGCTGGTTTTCGAACTTGGTCAATAGAGCTAAAACATAAATAAAAAAATGAAAAAATAAATGAAAAAATAAAATAAATATAACAAAAAATAAAATGAAAAATTTAACTACCAAAAAAAGATATTAAAAAAAATAAAAAATGAAAAAATAAAAAAAAATAAAATAAAAAAAAATCTGGTAAAGTTTGGTAAGATACAAAATGAAAGACCTATCGTACTAACGAGGCAAATTATAAAGTTTGGTAAAGATCGGATGAAAAATGAAGGTCCTATCGTCTTAATGAGGCAAAATATAGCATTTTTAACTAAATCAAGGGCCATAACTCCGCTGTTACATGTCCGATTTGGCTGGTTTTCGAACTTGTCCAATCTTTCATTGACATTAACAATCTGATTAAGATCGATAAAGTTCGGACGAATAATAAAGCCCCTATCGTCTTAACGAAACAAAATATAGCATTTTTAACTAAATCAATGGCCATAACTCCGCTGTTACTGTTTTGATATGACTGGTTTTCAAACTTGATCGAGCTTTTATTATTATTAACAATCTGGTAAAGTTGGTAAAGATAGAATAAAAAATTAAGACCCTATTGTCTTAACGAGGCAAAATATAGCAATATAGCATTTTTAACTAAATAAAGGGCCATAACTTCGTTGTTACTGGTCCGATCTGGCCGGTTTTCGAACTTATCCGAGCTTTTATTGATATTAACAATCTGATAAAGTTTGGTAAAGATCGGATGAAAAATGAAGGCTCTGTCGTCTTAACGAGGCAAAATATAGCATTTTTAACTAAATCAAGGGCCATAACTCCGCTGTTATTAGTTCAATCTGGCTGGTTTTCAAACTTTTTCGAGCTTTTATTATTATTAACAATATGTTAAAGTTTAGTAAAGATCGGATGAAAAATGAAGGCCCTATTGTCTTATCGAGGTGGACAGTAGAGCTAAAAATTATCACAAATGACGAAAAAATGTGGAAAAATAATTTGCTTAAAATTTGATATGTTACCGTATTAAATCCTACATGATATCCATATCTACTAGAATGCAAAATAAAATGAAACAATTCTGATTTAAAAAATAAAATTCTTAGACTTAAACATGTCAAAACTTGCCCAGTCAACATCCTTAAGTCGTATATTAACTTCAATTTAATTACTGTTGATGTGGAAAACTCGACGACTCAGCTGTTTTTTGTTACTAAATCTAACTGCGGGGTGGGGGGATATATTTCTAACAGCTGTACGTATATATCTAAGAAAGTGTACTTCGATCACATAGCAAGAATTTATAGGAGTCTTAAGGCATCATATAAATTAATATAAATGATTTATACAACAAAAACTAGCTGACTCGTCTAGATTTCCAGACTGAACTATTTCATTAAGCATTACGTGGTCTCGCCTTAATTCCATTAAGCGATGGGAAAACTCATATTAACAGGATTTTATAACGTATATTTCGACAAAAAAACACTGGTGCTGACTCCCTACAGTGTTCTCTACTTTACTATTGTCACTCCGCGACAGCACTCATTTGAAGCATGATTCCCATTACAGTGACGACAACGAATAAAAAGCCTACCTAGATTGTTACCACTATTGTTACCTCTAGCACCCATTGAACTACTTCCGCCTCTATGGTTACCACTCTGTACTTTCTGCTTATTACTATGGTCGTCCCTTTGCCTATCTCTAAAAGTTCTGTCTTTCGACACTACATTATAAGCTCCACCTCTAGCCTCGGCAAACTGATCTGCTTATGTTGCTATTTCTTCTACACTAGCTAATTTGCATTCCGACTTTATATGTGTATCAACATTTAGCCTCTCCTGAGTTAATCTACTGTCTAATTCTAGCTTTCTACTTTCATCATCTCTCTTCTCTTTAGCTAATCTACCTTCTAGTGCTGATTTCTCTTTAGCTAATCTACTTTCTTCATCTCTCTTCTTTTTAGGTAATCTACTTTCTACCTCTAACTTCTTTTGTACAAATTTAGCTTCTATTTCTAACTTTTTTGTGTAAATCTAGCTTACAGTTCTAACTTCGCTTTCTCAGCTTCTAACAGCTTTTGTGCATATGTACTTTCGATTTCTAATCTAGTTTTCTCATAATATTGTTCTCTAAGTTTCACCTGCACTTCCTTAGCCTGTTGTTGTTCAACAAAGGTTCTAAGCTCAACTTCAATATAGCATACCCACCTACCTATCTCTGTAAGTTCCCTTATGGACGTCATGGTTATGGACATTGTGGAATACTAACTACAATAACTACAATACACAAGAAATATAAAAAGATCGGACAGGGAAAGTAGCATTCAAGGAGGACAGTCAACCACAAAACACAGAAACAAACACGCAAACAGACAAACAAGAAGGCAAAAGTAATAATAAATGCAAACGACATCACAAACACAAAAGGGTTGACAATAGGGCTACCGCCTTGGAACGGTCAGTGGCAAAGTAGGCCACTTGGGATTAAACCGGTTCTAGGGTGCACCAAACCTCACACTTACCCTACTTCATCCCATTAAAACAGGACAGTGTAAATAAAGAAATCCCCGCCATGATCTAATCTATAACCAACAAGGCAGCATCAATAGGCAATATAAGTAAAACACAAATATGCTCGTGTAAATATAATACAAAAAAACAATAGCCTAGAAAGTCACAATGAAGGTACTCAATGACTTGGCAGAAGCCAGAGCAGTAAGAGAATAAACCATTAAGGGCACGACAAGAAAGATCATAGATAAACATCAAACGCCACCGTCCCAATGGGCTGTTGGTAGGCGTCATCATAGGGTCCAAAGTCTATCCGGTCATCGTATAATTAAAGAGAAAAGCATAGTGGCGAACTGTAAAAGGGTCCACCACCAAGCATATACAAGTCACTAATGATTCTAGTCGACTCACTATTCTACGAATGGTAAGTCACTGTGTCCTCAGTAAATACCAGGGATCATCATAGGACAAGTTAAATACACATTTGTGCTAGCGCTAACTACTAACGGTTATGTAAAGATACTATCTAGCTTCCATAAAACTTATAACTTATAAATTACATAAACTATGTATTTTTGATATTGGACATAAACCTTAAACAATCATAGAAACGTGTGTAGGATGTGCATGTATATTAACCTATCCCTTCAATATGGAACGTTTTGTTCGCAACTATCACTAGATACTATTGGTAAACCAAGGGAGGTAAAAACAAACACCCAAATTATTGTGCCTCAGACCCAATCGGGTAGCCAACTGCGACCTCGTGCCAAGGAAAGAACGTACAAAACAACAGTTTGGTCTTACCCTACCCTTCTCATGGCTTGATTTGTCTTTCAAGCTGTGGCCGTGATCGTCTCCAGTCGCCTTGATGGATCAGAGGATGGTACACATTTCTAAAATGATAAGTAGAGATTTAGTAATATAATAATAAAGATCACTTATTGATTCTTTCCCTCCGTAGTCGCCCAAAATCTCACTACTCTGAAAACCAGTTGTCACACGATGACCTAGTGATTAGGACTAACTCAGGAAAGAATCAATGTTGGTGACTGCATTTTCATAAGTTTAATGCAACTTTTAAAATATGTTAAATATATATACAATTATCTAGAAAAACAAGCGAATGCACAGATGAAATATGAAAAGACTGTTTCATAAGAAGTTCAAAGTATTATCACAAATACTGAATGTATGCTGACTATACATGTCACGAAAGTGTTGTTAAAGTTATAACAATGTTGATGTTCTGGTCTAGCGCGATGAATGTGATGCGCGAGATGCGCGAATCCAAGGGTGATTATCATCAAATGCCTTCTATAAGGGTTGATGACGCGATATATATGATAATTAACCTCCACTGAGGTTGTGGATGAAGTTCCTCCAGTGAGGACTGATAGCGGGCCCACCTCGTGTCCCGGGGGTTGTCGATACTAGAACCTGGCCATGTTGCAAGGATACGGGGACCGTCTCCACCGCTCGTAACGTTATACGTGGAAGCTTAGCTCCACTCCGGAAGGCTTATCTCCACACCGGACGGTTTATCTGCACCGGACGGGTTAGGCTACAATAATACATACGTTTTAGATGTCGGTTTATCAACACGCCAATCTTACATAATTATTACACCAACAAATCATTATCTCATAAATACCTCTCTAATTATGATGAGTGGCAATGTATGTATATTCTACAACGCCATGTATACGCGTCCAACATTAAGACTAGTCAATCATTTCATGTTAACAATGCACCGAATATATTGGTTATCAATTCAATCATGTATAACCATCACTGAGTTAGACGACTATGTATACATGTATGCCATCTCAACGTTAACTAAAATACCTATTATACAACGTTATCAAATCAATATTGTTTTACAATGAATGATCAATTACAATAATGATATCTAATACAGTTAACATGAATCATACGCTATTTGTATCAAGTTAATGTTTGAGAACCATAAAAGCTAACCGGATGTCGTTACATCGTCATACAAGATGGCGACGCCCACTGAATACAAATGTACGATAAAAGTTCATAAAATAAATACTGACCACATATTGCCTGTAAATTTCGCCGTCCAACTTCTGCTCCAAACAAAGCAACTATCAAGCAATTCCGGCCAAAACTAGAAGACAATGGATTTTATAGCAAACGTAACGCCCTAACCATTATTTCCCCCGTTCAGTCCGTGACACACGTGACAACATGTGCAGTATTAAAATCTTCACAAAAGGACCCTTAAACAACTTTGCTCTTTAAAGAGATAGACCTATACTTTTACATGCATTAGCACAAAAATGAGATATAGGGTCCTATTAAAACCACAGCGTCCGAACGCAATGTCATCGTAGGTCCGCACTGTACTGCAAACAAGGACTTGATAATACAATGAAAGAGACAAAAAACAGCAGTTAGGGTGGTGAAGACAGGGTTACCGACTTGGAACGGTCAGTGGGCAATAAGGCCTACTGGTTAGCTTGAATCGATTTTATATGCGCACAATCCTCGCTATTATCCTGTCTTCCTAAAAACTAAACTTATTAAACGGCCCTTCCGAACGCCCACTAGCGGCCACTTAAAATTGCATGCTTTTTAGTGTTACCTTACAATATCATGGACATTGTGAATTTGGCTCAACTGAACAATGGATTAGGGTTCTAACTAACAGGTGCTTACAAGGGCTATGTACGACCAATACGCTATACCCGCGTGATATTTTGTGACATCTGTGCCTTCTTCATTCACCTGAAATGTGCAAAGAAATTGATTTATAGTTGGTGGGGTTGCGGCATCGACTCTAAACCGATGACCACTCTTGCTTGTCTTTTAAAAGGCTTTGTTGCCACTGGCCGTATCAAGGTGGGAGCCTATTGTCGCGGGAGCCTCTTGTCAACCTGTTTTGTTTGTGATGCCATATCTTGCCTTTCGTTCATTTTTTTAATGATTTGTTTCTATGCCACGATTTGACATACTAAATAATGCTACGTCAAAGAAAAATGATGGCACCGGGTTGTAAGCAATTAAAACTGTGAAGTCATTCAGTCTTTAGATATAACTAATAAGTGTGAACAAATGGTATAAGTAACCGAAACAAAAAATACTAAAGTATGACAACCATGATAGTAACGAACTGAATTAAATTAAACTTTTAATAAAACAAATATCCTTTAACACCAAAGGAAACTGATCTGTATATACGCATATGAAGTACATGAATGATGGAATAGCCAAGCACCTTTCACATTTCACATCGATGAACTTCTGTGTTAATCAGTGCCCATTTACCCTTCCTCGGAAACGAGGCTGCAGTGATGACAATATGTATAGGTTATTAGATTTACATTGGGATATATGAACGATCTCTTTCGCGTATTAATATTGCGCGAATTTATGAGCGCAATATTTATACCGAATCTGACCAATAAATTAAAACATTAAGTTTTATGTTTTATTTACATTTGACGTGGTATTATCGCACGTCCGAAACTATAGCTCTCGGACCGGGGCCGGTCACTATCACACACTAGTGACCGGATGACGTCACATTGCGCAAAGAAAGATATATGCAAATGAGGTATAATATTCGCTCATATTGACGTGTAGTAAAGTCATATTGGGTGTGTAAATACTGTCGTTACATTGTGAGAATTTTTTATCAATAAAATCAACATTGTTTACATCACGTTAATAGCTCCGTTTTCTTTCAATGTAACACTAAAACGTCAATATTTAACAAATAATGTATGGTGCTGAGGTCCATATGCAAAAGAGTAAGATAATGGACCTTTTGAAACGGCCGAACACGACAGATACCTCGCTTCGGTCCATATAAAATGCTAGGTCTGGCTGCCCAGTTCATAAAATGCATATGGATAGAAACACCAGACATTATTTCTTATATTATACCGAATCTGACCAACAAATTAAAGCATTACGTTTTATGTTTTATTTAAATTTGACGTGGTATTATCACACGTCCGGAACTATAGCTCTCGGACCGGGGCCGGTCACTATCACAGACTAGTAACCGGATGACGTCACATTGCGCAAAGAAAGAAATATGCAAATGAGGTATAATATTCGCTCATATTGACATGTAGTAAAGTCATATTGGGTGTGTGATTTATACTCGTTCGAGGTTGTAGCAATTGTCTGTCCATGTCAAAGAAAGTATGTCACGTGATGTAAACAATGTTGATTTCATTGCGGAAATTTCCGCGATGTAACGACAAATTGTTTGTTTCAAATAAATGTTTTTGGTGAAAATTAAGTGTTACACCCTATTTTATTGTTCAAATTTAAAAAGGCAAACATGTAATAAAAAGGTTATTATAGTTATATTTGGATATATGCATACGTTCTTTCGCGCATACATATTGCGTTCCTAAAGTCACGCAATATTAATAGGCGAAAAAACTCGTGCATATATTCCAGTACAAAGCTAATAACCATATTGTGGTATGAAATCAATAATAACTTTACCCATTGACAGCAATGCTAAAATGACACATATTAATGATTTGCTGTAACTTCAAATCAAGTCTTCTACTATTTTTATTGTTTGTATTTGTTGCTTTCCAGGGATCACCTTTTTCATGGATATAGCAGCAGTGTTTGGGGAATGATCTTCAATAATCCATTAAAACCTTTAAAAACACTTAATATGATTCAGTAGAAAGGGACCATCCCCGCCACCCAAACCCCACCACACACTCACACTTCGAACAAAAAAGAGGGATTACTTTTTATTGTAGGAACTACATCCGACACTTCAGAGGTTTATATGCAACTGTGTATACATGTACGTATATAATAATAATAAATAATGCATTAAATAGATTCCTTTATATTGCATCTATGAGAGCATATCGAGGGATCAGCGCAAAACTATTCTAACTACATATGAATAAAGAAGGAGATAGAATCGTTTTGCGCTGAGCCCTCGATATGTAGAGAAACAAAATGTTAAAACAACATAATTGATGTATAACCTTACCTTAAAATATAAAAATTTAAGTTTAGAAACTAATCAATTATAAGGTGTTTTAAGCATGTTTATGCTCTACAAATGCTCTTAATTATGTTATAGGAATCGATGTAATTAATTTATTATTATTTTCATATTTTAAAAACCGCGTTTTAGAGTCACATGGTAGCATCTCACAAATTCAACATATGGACATACCTTAAAGGGGCACAGGGCAATCTTGAAGTATTTATCAACCATTAAAATTAGCAACTTGACTTATACTTTTAATTTAGTCTTTTGGCTGTTACTTGTGATACGCAGGCTTCATAACCGCTGCTCCCAAATAAATTCCTTTTTGTTTATTTCGCTCTTCGGGGCATACTATTTTATTAGATCCTGGTACCATACGCCGCTGGATATAGGGGTTGAAATAAAGATACAAATATTGCTATATCCACCGCCATATACTTGCCATCTTCGGGATGGTTAAAATTCTGTACTGCTGATTTTTATGAATATTGAGTTCTGCTCAACCCGGGGCTAGAGGGCGGTAGCTAGCATATTTCACTATCGCTCATGAACAGTCTCAATCAAACCCGAGACTGCAATATTTCGTATGTGTCGTGCTCGGCCGTTTCCAAAGGTCCATTATCATACTCTTTTTATCAAGTTAATACAATGCTGAATTTCATTTTTATTCGTTATACCATTTGCTTTAATTCATTCAAATAAGTATTAATAATGAGGTTCACATATGCAAGGTATACATATCACTTTAACTAGGTTCCACTTAAAATAACGTATACATGCTGTTGTTATTGCTAGCTTTTATGTTTAATGTATCGATATTTATAGGTGGAGACAATTAAAAACTATATGTTAAGGTAATAATACATACACAGTGCATGGTGACTTTAAAATAACTCATCTTCATATGCTCCAGAATATATTCATAATAGTAATTATATATGTACATGTAATGCCTTATTTCTTTTTATTTTTATAAAGTACAAAATCCAATCAAACTGTCACAAGTAAACATCTCGTACATTCAACGTTTGGAAATACCTTAATTGGAGGGCAAGAGCTTTTTTCCAAATAGCAAAATTAAAATAAAGTAAATATGTTGTTTGTTATAACCTTTTCTAATTAGTTAAAAGCTGTCAAAACAAATCCTTACCTCAATAAATGCTTTATGAACAATGTCGGTCACGTGTGCATCTCGGTCGTTTGGAAGCATGTTCGGAAAGTCTGCAATGCGAGGGTCAAACATGTCCGTAACCCCCATCGTCGGTACTGCTTTTGTCAGATCATAATTGGCCTCCATCTTAAATTTTGGGATTCCAAGAATAACTTCAGGTCGACCACTTTGAGAAAAGTTGCGCAACAGTGTTTGCAACTTTTCGGCAGTAAGCCCATCTTCAAATCCCCTTATACCTCCTAGTTGCTGCGGCAATATAAAGACCATTGCACATTTTCATCCTGATAAGGAATTTGAACAGCTGTGCGTCTCAGATCAGCATCTTCTAAATACTTGACTTTAAATTTAGCATTCATCATATAGACCTTCTTGGTCAGGTTCTGCGATACATGGAAATCAACTTTTTTAGTGCGGTCTGCTTTGAATTGTTCGAACCATTTACGCTTGAAATAAATGGCGTCTACGAGAACCATCAAATGACACCAAATTGATCGATCCACGCGGTAACAAGTATTTTTTTATCTTATCTCTTGTTTGCTTTTCTACCCACGCGTTAATCTCTTTCCTTGATTCCTCGGGTTTTCCGATAAATACCGTGCGTTGTAATTCACTCTGTCATAGTACATTTTGGAGTCATCAACATATTGTTTGCTGACCTCCAGGCCAAGCCTTGCAAACATAGGATTTGCTACAGCCAGTGTTGTTGTTCCGTGTACATTTATACATATATGTATGTATAAATGTCTATATATAGACTTCACTACAAATTGAATGCATGCCTATTTATAGACTTCACTACACATATTGATACATTTCCTGTTTGAGATAGATTTGATTGAAGAAGGGGTTTATAATATTAACGTGCTTATCGCGGTAGTTTCCCTTTTAGTAACGTGATTTCTCAATAGTGATCCTTAAAGCAACAGACGCTATACTTATACTAGTATTAACTCATGAATATAAATGAGTCACTAGTGAAGTAGTTCCAATTCGACGAGCAGCACAAAAGCCAAAAATCCAGAGTCGATGCGTAAAATATCACACTTTATCTAGCCTTCGTACAGGTAACATCGATCAATATACGCTTCCGATAATATTTCATAAAACATAGCTCCCCGGAACGAGATTTGAAGCAGTTACGTTTTGCTTTTAGTTGTTTTTGTTCATGCAGATATAATCACCAGGCCACGGATATGTGTTGGTATGTTGTAGCACTTTTAAGTATGTAAAGAAATATAAAAATATCGGACAGGGAAAGCAGCATTCAAGGACGACAGTCAACCACAAAACACAAAAACAAACACGCAAACAGACAAACGAGAAGGCAAAAGTAATAAAATATGCAAACGACATCACAAACACAAAAGGGTTGACAATAGGGCTACCGCCTTGGAACGGTCAGTGGCAACAAAGGCCACTGGGGGTTTAAACCGATTCTAGGGTGCACCAAACCTCACACTTACGCTACTGTCAACCCATTAAAACAGGACAGTGCAAATAAAGAAATCCCCGCCATGATCCAATCTCTAACCAACAAGGCAGCATCAATAGGCAATATAAGTAAAACACAAATATGCTCGTGTAAATATAATACAAAAAACAATAGCCTAGAAAGCCACAATGAAGGTACTCAATGACTTGGCAGAAGCCAGAGCAACAAGAGAATAAACCATTAAGGGCACGACAGGAAAGATCATAGACAAACATCAAACGCCACCGTCCCAATGGGCTTTAGGTAGGCGTCATCATAGGGTCCACAGCATGTCCGGTCATCGTACACTTAAAGAGGAAAGCATAGTGGCGAACTGTAAAAGGGTCCACCACCAAGCATGCAGTACGTTGCAAAATGATAGGGTCATAACCTCTTTTGATAAACTTTTTTACAAGTTTAACAAAGACAGTATGAAAGTGATCATGACCAAGAATCTTACGAAGTTTATAAATCACATCACCATAGAATTCAGATTGGGATAGTCCTTGTCGCAGAAGAGTCATTAAATTACTTTATAATTGGAAACAAGATCAGGGTTACGATATTAAAATTTTGCAAAGGTTTTACGAAGTTTATGGTAACGGTATCCCTGATTGAGTAGCTTTTTAGTTATACAAAGATTACGAATATTAAAGTCCTCAACTCGAGTACAAGCTCTTGAAAAACGAATAAGTTGAGACACATACACCCCATAAGAAGTTGCTCGGGGAACATCCCCATCCAACTGGGGCTAATTAACAATGTCAAAATTAAAATCATCTCTCTTGTCATAGATTTTGCTATTTATTTCACCATTTTCAATCGAGAGATCTAAATCAAGAAAAGAAGTGTTATTATCAAATATATTAACTTTATTAAGCTGAAGTTCTTTAGGATAAATCATATCAACCATAGTTGGAAAGAAAGGGTTGTCAATGTTCAGTTTGTCATCCAGATACCGAGAGGGGTCATTAAAAGCTTCAATAACATCTACCTGGGTATCTGGTGAAATACTCAACATGAAATCCCTTTTATAGCAAAATAAAAACAAATCTGCGACAAGTGGTGCACAGTTCGTACCCATAGGGATACAAACAATGTGTCTATAAACGATGGTACCATACCTGACGAAAATATTATCTAATAGGAAGATGAGTGCTTTAAAAACTTCATAGCAAGTCCACATAGTATAATTGTCTAGACTGCCGTTAGTAAAAATCGCTTTGATATTATTACATGCCAAAAATGTAGTATTTTCTCTAGCGAATATTTTTTGAATAAGAGAAATTAGCTTGTCTTTGATAAGAGGATGTGGTAAGGTTGTATATAGCGTAGAGAAGTCATAAGTACTTATTGACGAAACTTGACCTTTATTCAAAAGTGTAAGTAACGTAAGTAAGTAAAGCGTTTATTTTAGTGACATGTGCATAAAGACACAAGCAAGTACATTCATGAAAGAAAGAGCACCAGGTACAATAGGAATATAAGTCACTGTCAATGATAAATACGTGACACATTATATGGTTCAGAAGAAAATTAAAAAAAATATATCAAATTAATGATGCGATAATAAATTGTGTTTGTTTGTTTGTATTTTTTGGTGTTTTACGTCATTTTCAACACATGTAAGGTTATATATGACGGTCGACTTTTTGTGGTGGACGCAGACCACCCACTTTTCCTTGGTAGAACCAATACTGTACACCTCCCGCCATCCGAAAAATCGACACTTCCTCACTTAGAAGTTGAGCTCCCAGTGGGATTCGAACCCGCAGCGATGAGAGGCCGATAATAAATTTGACGGTAATGTGAATATAAGACATTAATTATAAGTATAAATAGAGTTTCTCCTCCTTCTAAATGCTGTTATCAAGCATTTTGAAAATGTTCTAGAATAAGTGTGAATTAGTGTTAGTCTTAGTGTATCTTTTGTTATTTTCTTTGGATGTGTACTTTATTGTTAGAGAATTCCTTTTGATGGGATGTAGTTTTGTTTACACTGTCTTGTCTATTTGGGCGTGAAGACAGGATAATAGCGAGGACTGGGTACACATAAAATCGATTCAAGCTAACCTGTAGGCCTTATTGCCTACTGACCGTTCCAAGTCGGTATTCCTGTCTTCACCTCCCTTTCTGTTGTATTTTGTCTTTTTCATTGTATAATAAATTAAATATAGCTCCTTGTTTGCGGTACAGTGCGGACTACGATGCCATTGCGTTTGGACGCTGTGACTTCTATAGAACCCTATATCTCATTTATGATTTTGTGTAAGCTTGTAATTGTATAAATGTAAAGCTATGTCAACAATAACATCTCGGAATATATATGTTCTTATGGCATATGTTAAACACACATTCGAGTAAGGAATGGAGTATGCGTTGTTGATAAATAATACTTTTATAGTTTGTATCACGATGAATTTATAATAAAACAAAGTGCAATCAAAGCCGTTCCAAGTTGTATTACACGTGTGTACATACAACCGAATATGAAATGGGTGTTCAAGTAGACAAACAAGAGAAGTTATGTGACTGCATGAACAGCAAATCAGAAGCATTTACATTGATATATCATGTTTTAATTGTCTGTCCAAACTGTATAATTATTTCGTTGTATATATACTCAACAAAACGTATAACGCAACAGGTCCGAGTTTCCTTCTATTTTCAATGTAAATATGCGGTATTGTTGATTAGTAAAAAATTAACTATAGTTGTACAATGTTATCAATATATTTTTAAGCAAAATTGTAAGAAAATGAATTCATCTAAAAGTCTAGAATGGAAAAATAATGTTTCTATTTAGCCAAATTATAACCCAGCATTTCAAATTTCATTGAAAATCTACAAAATAAATTCCATAGGCTTTTCATTCATTTCGTTGAGTTTTCGTTAACAAATATATCCCTCAGTCAGTATGCAAATTATGATATGTTAACATTGTTTCACAATTATGCATCTCATGATTTATTGTTTGTTTTTCTTTAAATCATCAAAGTGAATGAAAGAGAAATACATTTGTAATACATTTTGCCATCCAATATTACCCAATGATTACATTGAAAATAGAAGGAAAAGAGGACATTTTGTTTTGTGTATATTATGTATATACAAAACACCACCCATTTAATGCGAAGGAGGCTCTGCTCCGCTCATTAGAATTACAACTGTATAGTCTTTGACTCCGTTCCGATCATTAGAATTACAACTGTGTAGTCCTTGACTCCGCTCCGCTCATTAGTATTACAACCGTATAGTCCTTGACTACTCCGGGGGCTGGACATACCGCCCGATGAATAAGACTGTATTCGTTTTTGTGTCCATGATCATGAACATGAACGGATGGTCGGGTATTAACTGTTTTGGTTGTATTGGTATGGCATTGCATCTCATCATCATTGCTGTAGCGGCGGCCGCCTCTGTGCCTTCTTCATTCACCTGAAATGTGCAAAGGCTTTGATTGATATTTGATGGGGATCCTGGCATCCGATAGCCACTCTAGCTTGTCTTTTTAAAGGCTGTGTAGTCACGAATTGAACATACCAAATATTGCTACATGTAAAGGAAAATAATGAAATAAGAATGTAAGCAAGAAGTCTTTAGCCATAACTATTGAGTGTGAACAAATGGTATATGTAACAGAACCAAAACGACTAAAGCCAAAAAGCATGGTAGTAACGAATTGATTTAAATTAGGCTTTTACATAAAAACATCCTTTAGCACCAAAAGAAACTATTTATATCAATAAAGTTTATGCACAATGGAACTTTAATTCTCACCGCCAGAACAGCAGTTACGTCAATTATGAATTTCTTAAAACAATTATATAAAAGGGATTTATTTTAGAATAAGTGGTCACAGTTATTGTTTATGTACTAGTACACATATCAAGTATATAAATGGTGGAATAGCGAAGAAACATCAACATTTCACATCGCTGAATTTCTGAGTTAATCAATGATACGTAAACCCATTAACAATGAGGCTGCTGTGATGATAAATTTTGATATTGTGGTATAAATCCACTAATTATTTTCTCCATTGACAGCAATGTTAACATGTCACATATTAATTTCAAATCAAGTATGTTTCTTTTCTCTATTCTCTTTGTTTTTGTTGCTTCCAAGGGAACCACTTTTCAGTATGTATTGGTAATACAGCAGTGTAAATTTTCATAGAAAAACAGCTTTCCGCTTGAAAAATCACCAGACAAAGTGGGGTAAAAAGACACGCAAGACATATTTCGTTTGTTTACTTAGCAGGTCAAGGGTTCAGCTGTTTTGATAGTTGTTCATATAGTGTATGCATAGATTCAAAAGTTGGGAAATGTTCATCAATAATCCATCACACCCGCTCCCCCACCCCCACCCCCTCCCCGCACCCACTCACACACATAACACACACAGGGGATATGTAGAAAGAAAGGCGACCACTGATTAGATATATGTAACAGTCATTGAAAAGAAAGGATAAAAACATCGGACAGGGAAAGCAGCATTCAAGGACGACAGTCAACCACAAAACACAAAAACAAACACGCAAACAGACAAAAGAAAAGGCAAAAGTAATAATAAATGCAAACGACATCACAAACACAAAAGGGTTGACAATAGGGCTACCGCCTTGGAACGGTCAGTGGCAAAGTAGGCCACTGGGGGTTTAAACCGGTTCTATGGTGCACCAAACCTCACACTTACCCTACTGTCATCCCATTAAAACAGGACAGTGTAAATAAAGAAATCCCCGCCATGATCTAATCTCTAACCAACAAGGCAGCATCAATAGGCAATATAAGTAAAACACACATATGCTCGTGTAAATATAATACAAAAAAACAATAGCCTAGAAAGCCACATTGAAGGTACTCAGTGACTTTGCAGAAGCCAGAGCAGAAAGAGAATACACCATTAAGGGCACGACAAGAAAGATCATGGACAAACATCAAACGCCACAGTCCCAATGGGTTTTAGGTAGGCGTCATCATAGGGTCCACAGCCTGTCCGGTCATCGTACAATTAAAGAGGAAAGCATAGTGGCGAACTGTAAAAGGGTCCACCACCAAGCATGAAGTACGTTGCAAAATGATAGGGTCATAACCTCTTTTGATAAACTTTTTAACAAGTTTAACAAAGATAGTATGAAAGTGATCATGACCAAGAATCTTACGAAGTTTATAAATCACATCACCATAGAAGTCAGGTTGTGATAGTCCTTGTCGCAGAAGAGTCCTTAAATTACATTTATATTTGGAAGCAAGATCAGGGTTACGATAATAAAATTTTGCAATGGTTTTACGAAGTTTATGGTAACGGTAACCCTGATTGAGTAACTTTTTAGTTATACAAAGATTACGAATATTAAAGTCCTCAACTCGAGTACAAGCTCTAGAAAAACGAATAAGTTGAGACAGATAAACCCCATAAGAAGTTGCTCCGGGAACATCCACATCCAAGTGGGAATAATTAACAATGTCAAAATTAAAATCATCTCTCTTGTCATAGATTTTGCTAATTATTTTACCATTTTCAATCGAGAGATCTAAATCAAGAAAAGAAGTGTTATTATCAGATATATTTTCTTTATTAAGCCGAAGTTCTTTAGGATAAATAGTATGAACCATAGTTGGAAAGAAAGGGTTGTCAATGTTCAGTATGTCATCCAGATACCGAGAGGTGTCATTAAAAGCTTCAATAACATCAGCCTGGGTATCTGGTGAAAGACTCAACATGAAATCCCTTTCATAGCAAAATAAAAACAAATCTGCGACAAGTGGTGCACAGTTCGTACCCACAGAGATACCAACAATTTGTCTATAAACGGTGGTACCATACCTGACGAAAATATTATCTAATAGGAAGATGAGTGCTTCACAAACTTCATAGCAAGTCCACATAGTATAATTGTCTGAACTGCCGTTAGTGAAAAACGCTGTGTATACCTGTTGTGGATTTTACCTTCAGCGAAGTGTTTTATCAAGCGCGATATTGATATCTATATAATTATCTTCAATGACATTGGAATGTGAAGAAGTGTATTTGTAAAATACGTACATTCTTTTAAGTGATGGGTATATAATTTCAAAAAATTTGTCTCGCTACGAATTTAGGATGGTAAGGTATTTCGAAAAATTAAGTTGATTCGGGGAGTCTCATCTGTGACACAAAACGGTGTTTTGTTAAATTTATAAAAATAATAATAAATAATGCATTAAATAGTTTCCTATGTATTATCTATTTGAGAGCATATGTAGCGAAACGAAATGTTGAACCAATATAACTGAAGTATATACTTAACTTCAACTAAAGCATTTAACGTTAAGATAATAATCAATTATACGGCTTTTAAAGCCATGTTATGGTCTACATATGCTCTTAAATATGCTATAGGAACGACATAATGCATTATGTATTATTATTTTCATAATTTAATAAAACGCATTTTAGTGTCACAGGTTGGAACCTCACCATTTCAGCATTTGAAACTACATTAGCACATTAAAATTAAACATACACAGTACATGCTAACATTAAAAGAACTCATATATATATCCTCTCAAATATATAGATAGATAGAAAGATTATTTTCTTCATTTGTGTACAATTGTTATTTATATCATACCTTATTTCTTTCTTTTTTTCATGAAGTAATAAAACAAAACAAAAAACTAATTAGTTATAGTAAGGTTTAACTAAATCCGTACCTCAATAAATGCTTTATGAACAATGTCGGTCACGTGTGCATCTCGGTTGTTTGGAAGCATGTTCGAGAAGTCTGCAATGCGGGGGTCAAACATGTCCGTAACCCCCATCGTTGGTACTGCTTTTGTCAGATCATAATTGGCCTCCATCTTAAATTTTGGGATTCCAAGAATAACTTCAGGTCGACCACTTTGAGAAAAGTTGCGCAACAGGGTTTGCACCTTTTCGGCAGTAAGCCCATCTTCAAATTCCTTAAGACCTCCTAGTTGCTGCGGCAAAATAAAGACCATTGCAACATTTCCATCCTGATAAGGAATTTGAACAGCTGTGCATCCCAGATCAGCATCTTCTAAATACTTGACTTTAAATTTAGAATTCATCATATCGACCTTTTTGGTCACGTTCTGCGATACATGGAAATCAGCTTTAGTAGTGCGGTCTGCTTTGAATGGTTCGAACCATTTACCCTTGAAATAAATGGCGTTTACGAGAACCATCAATGACATCGAATTGATAGATCCACCCGGTAACAAGTCTTTTATCTTATCTCTTGTTTGCTTTTCTACCCACGTGTTAATCTCGTTCTTTGATTCCTCGGGTTTTCCGATAAAATCCATGAGTTGTAATTCACTGTCATAGTACTTCCTGGAGTCATCAACATATTGCTTGCTGACCTCCAGACCAAGCCTTGCAAACATACGATTTGCTACTGCCAGTGTTGTGGTTCCTTGTGACCTAGAATGCAGACTGTCTTGTAGAAGTTTGTAGGCTTTGTGAACATCTTCCTTTGCACATGTTCAAGTCCAAGAGCCGAACGTATCTGCTGTTCCGTCCGTCCGTTCGCACCAAGATTGGCTAGGAGGAGGGCGGCTGTCACACTGTACGGTGACATGATAACATTCTTCTCCCCGGATTTAAATAGCTTGTACAAATTCACTGTAAATTCAGTTATTCCTTTTCCTAGCTCCGACATGTTGTCAGTTGTTCTGATTAAAGTATAATGGTTGCAGATAAAAACAAGTCTCTCTTTCGAATCACCTATATAATGATAGACATAAGACACACAGAATCCGGGAATTATAATGATATGTTAACGCCTACTCTGGTCATGCGTGTACATTGTATAAACGTATATATATAGACTTTACTACAAACTGAATACATGTCTATTTATAGACTTCACTACATATATTGATACGTTTCCTGTTTTGAGATAGCAGGGGATTTAAGAAGGTGTATTAAAATGTTAATGTGCGTATCGCGGTAGTTTCCCTTTTAGTAACGTTATTTCTCAATAGTGATCCTTAAAGGGTCAACTGCCATATAAAAGCCACCAGATGGAGCTGGGCAATTTTTTCATATAAATGTATACAGGGTTAGATCAGGGAGTCCTTTTTCAAAATACTGAAAAATCCACCTCATAAAAATTGTTAATATTTGGCACAGAAGTAAACTGATATTAAACAAATGTATTGGTAAAAACATATTTGTGAAAAAGTATTTCTTATTCGTAGTTTCAATATTTTTTTAAACCCAACTGACAGAAATTTGAAAATATAGAGGAGGAGCCTGTGGGGTCATGAACTGAGAAGTGTATACAAATACACGTGGTAGTGTTTACAGCAGACGACACTGAGTGTTATGGCTTAGAGATAGCAGTACTTATATTGTGTGTGAACCTCTGTAGCAGTGCTCTGAGATGGGGCATTTGTATAAGGTGACTATTTATGTGTTCCTGATAACAAATCATCCCTACAATTTTCACATCAGAATCAGAAAACTCACCAAGCCCTTCTATGTCCCTCCCATGAAAATTAAACATTCCCTTCTCAGGCTCAGTGATGTATATTCCTTAGTCAAACTATATACTACTCCTTACCTTATTATCTCCCATCATGATCGGCCATTCTTAACAATAATTTGTACAGTTTTCCTTTATTTTTGAATTGTTTAATATTCCCAACACAATGATCACACAATGTCATTTTTATAAAATATCCAAAGTATACACACGTCTTGTGTACTGCAGTGTACACTATGCTGATTCTCCATGCCAGCTATAATTGGCAATTAAGTTTCATTTAATACTGATAATTTATGTCAACCTCATGAAATATTTGCTGGCTTTCTGTTTAGTCACCAGCTTACATTTACTTTGGCCAAAGGTTCATAGCAATTCTTTTTTTATCTGATAAATAGTCCAGTGGAAATTAGATAAAGATAAAAGAGTAAATATATTGTAAACGTGGATAATACTGAAATAAAACTGTCACAGTTCCAATAAAAATTATATGTTTTGGAATCATTGGATTGATAAACATTACTCATGTTACTACTAGCTGATTTTTGTGTCGTCTGCAGAGCGAGTTGTTTACATGTGCTGTAAC
This sequence comes from Cyrtodaria siliqua, assembly GCA_037043455.1. NCBI lineage: Eukaryota > Metazoa > Mollusca > Bivalvia > Adapedonta > Hiatellidae > Cyrtodaria > Cyrtodaria siliqua. Next base: position 79,525 of record JAWPHD010000453.1, on the reverse strand, counting down.
TGACAGCCTGTATAGCTGGTGTAATTGATAAGACACACCTCCAATTTCTCCCTACCAGGGTAGGGAATTTTGCCCCTTTAAAGCGACAGACGCTATACTTAAACTAGTACTAACTCATGCATATAAATGAGTCACGAGTGAAGTAGTTTCAGTTTGACGAGCAGCCCAAAAGTCGGTATATAAGCCAGAATCGATGCGCAAAATATCACATTTTATCTAGCCTTCGTACAGGTTACATCGATCAATATACAGTTCCGGAAATTCTCATAAACAAGAGGCACAAGAGGTCTTGTGGACGCTCTACTGGCTAATATGGCTCTTATAACCTCAATGAAGCGTGTGACTATCGTCTTAAAGGGGCAAAATATAGCATTTTTAACTAAATCAAGAGCCATAACTCCGCCATTACTGATCCGATCTGGCTGTTTTTCGAACTTGGACAGTAGAGATAGAAAAAATAAAAATAAAAAAAAATAAAAAATAAAAAAACAAAAAAAATAAAAAGTAAAACAAAATAAAAATTTAGAAAAATAAAGAAATATAAAAATAATAAAAGAAAGAAAAAAGTCAAAAAATCTTGTAAAGTTTGGTAAAGATCAGATGAAAAATGAAGGCCCTACCGCCTTAACAAGGCAAAATATAGCATATTTAACGAAAACAAGGGCCATAACTCCGCTGTTACCAGTTCGATTTGGCTGGTTTTCAAGATTTTTCGAGCTTGTATTGACATTAACAATCTGGTAAAATTTGGTAAAGATCGGATAAAAAATGAACGCCCTATCGTCTTAACGATGCAAAATGTAGCATTTTTAACTAAATCAAGGGCCACAACTCCGCTGTTACCAGTCCAATCTGGCTGGTTTACAAACTTGTCCGAGCTTTCATTGATATTACCAATATGTTAAAGTTTAGTAACGATCGGATGAAATATGAAGGCCTTATCGTCTTATCGAGGTAAAATTAACGGACAGACGACGTACGACGGACGACGGACGACGAACTCCGCTGTTACTGGTCCGATTTGGCTGGTGGTTTTCGAAGTTGTCCGAGCTTTCATTGACATTAACAATCTGGTAAAGTTTGGTAAAGATCAGATGAAAAATGAAGGCCCTATCGTCTTAACGAAACAAAAGTTAAGGACGGAAGGACGGACGACGGACGGACGACCGACAACTCGGCATCCCATCAGCTCTGCTGGCCTTCGGCCAGTATAGCTAAAAATAGCTGCACGGTACGGGATTTGAAGCAGTAACATTTTGCTTTATTTGTTCTTGTTCATGCAGATATAACCACTAGGCCACGGATACTTGTTGGTATGTTGTAGCACTTTAAACACTAAATAGGTATTACGAAATAACTAGCGCAGACACGAACACAAACTTATCAACCGCATATTAAAACATCGAGATAAAGTTTTTTTGAGACGGAATCCTAGTTTCAATTAGATAAAATATAGTATTACATCACACAAGGTTAACATGATATACTATATACTGATACGTCTGAAGTGCGTTCAAAAATGTTAAGTTAGTTTGCATTATTATAAATGGTACTAAATATACCATAGTTTCAAGAAGTCTCTGCAGTTCAGTGGATAGAACTCGTGTGTTCAAGTCCCGAGAGAGGCAAACTGTTTTTCTTTAACTGTACGATGTGCATTCTCGATGTCTGTAAAGTAAAGTAAATGATGTCCTGCTGCTTGTTTTAAGGTTTAACGTCCCTCTTTCCAATGACCCGATGAGACGTCTCATAGGGATGGGCACAATAGAGTCTGGACTGAATGATGTCATACGTTAAATTTGATCGCTTAAATACCCGATTTCGCCATGAGCTGGTGAACATGAGTTTACAAAGAAAGACACGCCTTCATAAAAGAAATCAATTTAAATGCAGGGTCTGTAGCGTTAAAGGAGATTTATATTGCGCTCCCATAATAATAATAAGTTATCTCTATTGAGTCTCCGAATAATAAATGTTTTCTATCCACTCCCCGCGTTATTCAAGGTATCTTATTTGTGATACCTTTTAATAAAAAGCGTAAGGGGACAACACCTTCGTTTATCCGCCTGTCGTTACCACATCTTTTCCTTAACTACTACATGGAATTTCTATATCCGTATATAGTGCATACTGAACAAAATTCCTAATTATTCACTTGGCAGCCTCACTGCGTGTGTGGTAGCCTCACTATGTGCCTCACTGTGTATGTGGCAGTCACTGTGTGTTTGGTAGCCTCACTGCGTGTGTGGCAGCCTCACTGTGTGTATGTCAGCCAGACTGTGGGTGTGTGTTCAGCATCACTGTGTGTGTGGTAGCCTCACTTTGTGTATGTCAGTCAGACTTTGGGTGTGTGGCAGCCTCACTGCGTGTGTGGTAGCCTCACTATGTGTCTGTGGCAGCCTCACTGTGTATGTGGCAGTCAATTTGTGTTTGGTAGCCTCACTGCGTGTGTGGCAGCCTCACTGTGTGTATGTCAGCCAGAGTGTGTGTGTGGCAGCCTCACTGTGTGTGTGGCTGTCTCACTGTGTGAGCAAGAGTCTCACTGTGTGTGTGGCAGTCACTGTGTGTTTGGTAGCCTCACTGTGTGTATGTCAACCAGACTGTGTGTGTGTGTGTTCAGCATCATTGTGTGTGTGGCAGCCTCACTGTATGTGTGTGGCTGTCTCACTGTGTGAGCAAGAGTCTCACTGTGTGTGTTGCAGTCACTGTGTGTGTGGTAGCCTCACTGTGTGTATGTTAGCTTCATTGTGTGTGTGGTAGCCTGACTATGAGTGTGGCAGCCTCACTGTGTCTATGGCAGCCTCACTGTATGTGTTGCAGACTGACTGTGTCTGTGGCAGCCGCTCTGTGTCTATGGCAGCCTGAATGTGTATATGTGACAGCTGCAATGTCTGCGTGTCAGCCTCACTGTGTGTGTGGCAGCCAGACTGTTTGTGGTAGCTTGACTGTATGAGTAGTATAGAAACTGGGGGTATCAGGACAGTTTTCCCTCGGGGGCAGTTTTTCCTCGCCCCCAAGCCCCCCCCCCCCCCCCCTCCCTCATGACAATATGGTAGCTGTGATTGTTACAGCATGAATAACAAGCTAAAATTACAAGCCGAGGTGATGCTGTGTTGCAAAACCCACCTCGGAAAAAATTCCCCTGATACCCCCAGTTTCTATATTACTCGTAGGATAAATGATAATAATGTGTGTTACTTTATTCTAACTATTTTTCAAATCTAAACAGGTGAACGCTTCCAGCCAAGTGGCTAACTAGATTCCAAATTAACGGTAAAAATGGTTTTTAATACAATCAAACAAAGTCGGAAGGAACAGGGCAATCATCCTCATCATCACTATACATATCACACTCCATCATAGAATATTTTATTTTCCTGCAAGCGCATATTTTGCATTTCAAATCGAGAAGTTTTTCATTGTTTTCATCAAGTTTTTTAAGATAATAAATTTCCGATAGTAATCGTTTTCTTTTGTTAATTTAACTTTTCTTACTATCTTGAAAATCAGCACGAATCACATCATATTCTATTTGACCTAGCTTACCTAATAGTTTTCGATATTTATTTTTTAACTCTTCAAGTTTTTCGCATATCTCTTCCGCAAATTTTTGTACCATATATAATAAGTAATATATTATATTTTCATATCTTTAACGCGCTTTTATGTCTTGAATGTCCTTAAACGGTACCCAACTATTAAAATCCACATTGTAACCTTTCCATTTAATTAACTAATGCTTGTTTATTTTTAGGAGAGTTCAATTATTTTATTTTCCGACTTTGGACGAATCTACTTTCGACGAAATTTCCCAATCGCACGACTCAAAACGGCATTAACACCAGGTCATCTAGCAGGAGTATTTCTACATTTTGCAATATTGAACGAGTAACGGTAAGCAGGACGCAAGTGAGTTAGACAAGATATTTTCATCTGACATTAGGAGAGCGCAATTATTTTATTTTCCGACTTTTTGGCGAATCTAATTTCGGCGAAATTTCCCAATCACACGACTCAAAACGGCATTAAAACCAGGTCCTCTAGCAGGAGTATTTCTACATTTTGCAATATTGAACGAGTAACGTTCGCACGGACGCAAGTGAGTTAGACAAGATATTTTCATCTGACATCACAACAAGCATGCTACAAGCACCAAGAATAATCTGACTGTTATATATGAGTGCAATGAGAAAAATACGAGCAAGCATAGCAGCAGGAAAAAGATGGGGAAAAGATATCAAAGAATTGCAAGACAAATTGAAAATCCTAGTAGCCCAAAGAAAGAAAAAAAAGTTCTGTCCCCAGAAGGTAGGACACTGAGAGCAAAAATAACATCAGGGATGAGATTGGGGAGAAACGTCAAAGAATTACAAAAACAATTACACGGATTAGATGGAATATTGAAAACCAAGAAAGACCTAAAAAAAAAAAAACATAAGACCAAGAAGAAGACAAAGAAGAAGACCAAAATGATATCGACGATACACAATAAATGTCACATGATAGTACAGATCAAACTGACACCGAAGATAGTACAGAAGATATTGAGGATGAATTGCGAAATAGATTCGCGGATCTTTGGACGAAAGTAAAACATGGTATGCAGAAAGATCTGTATGAAATGGCAGAAATATCTATACGACTGGAAAAACTTGGATCCATAGCCAAAAAAGATAAACATGAAATACTCGATTGGTTGAACAAAGTTTTTTTTGCAAATAAATACAGATAATCACATATATTTTCACCGAAAGTAGAAATTTAATCTAAACCTATATTATATACAATGAACTCAGAAAAAACTACCAAAGAAAGAAACATGGAGATAGATGGGAGCACTTTGGGGATTCGTTCGAGTAGATATCTAGCATACTATTTAGCAAAAGAAAATGCCTACGACAATAACCTGGTATAAGATATTTCAAAGGTAGACTACACAAAGGGAAATATTGGAAAAACAAAACTTCAGTCTATCCCAGGGATAGAAAAAGCTTTCATCGATGATATATATGTATTTGGGTATCTAGGAAAAGATGATGTTCAAGGAAAACAAGGAAAGGTGATGTTAACCTAAGGAAAAACAGGTGCTGCAAAATACAATAACAACAATAGCAACATTCGTGTCGAAAACAATCGGACACGGGCGAAACTATTCTAATGTCAAAATCAGTAATTGTATATTGAACACGAATCAGAATAGCAGTATCTCGAAAACTATAGAAATAATTGAATCGCATACAAGTAGTACAGCAAGAAAGAACTGGGAACGCATATGGAAAGAAAAACCAATAGGAATTGTACTCTAGATAGATGTGTCAAACATACCCATAGATGTAGTGGAAGAGAAGAAAATGAATCTCTGTCAACTTCTAGAAAGTGTGGGACTAGGAATATACTCTATAGACTACAAAAAGACTATTCTGGAACAATGAAAAGATCCAGTCTGGTTGATTATTTCAACTTTGATAGAACGAAGAGCCTATTTTCTGGAATGCAGAGTGAAAAGCCCACAATTCTAGAGAATACGAAATCAGTCGGAAATAATATCTTCACTACTATACAAACGAAAGTGGGAATGTTGTGAGAACAAAAATATACAACAAGATGTCTCAAACTTTGAAGCTGGTGATGTACAAAAAGTATTCGGAGGGCATCTAGTTGATTTTGTTGATTCCAAATCTGAACGTTTGCAAAATACGTTCTCGCACCCAGATGTGCAAAAACGAGGATGTACTAGAGTTGAACTTTCAATATATGGAGAACATAACCATTTGTCAGGAACACATATTCTAGAAGAAAGTGTATAAGAACTCCTCCCAGGTATATTCTTTATACAACCAGCAAAAAATCAATGGAAAAATCTAGCGAAGAATATTGATAGAAATATGATTATACTAGATAGATTTCAAAATACTATGTACATTGTTTGGTATTGTAACACTCACACTGGTAGAATTGCAGGGACTTCATTCTCACCAAAAGTATCATGGAAAAAAGCAAAGAAGTATGCTGTGTCAGCATTTGGCTTTCGTTGTTGCCCAATATTCGTGCTTGATATACTACAATACGAAAATGGAAAATTTCTATTTGCTCTCCTAGAATGCTACACCAAAGAAAAATATACGAAAACAATCCTTTGTGATCAAAATCCTTCCAAGGCTAGAACAACGAAAATAGAACCAACAGACTACCTCCCACCAACAAATTGTGTAGAGTGGATATGGAAGAGAAAGGGAAGAATAGAATAGGTGATGTGAAGCATCCATTTCAAATTCTTCAACAAGAAACAGATAGAAAAATATCAATAAACTCCACCAAGAAAAGAGAAAAGATAATTGCACAGATATTTGAAGAAAAGGCACAGGAAAAATGGGGAGGTGAACAAAAAAGTGCAGAAGAAAGTTTGGGAGGAAAAAGAAAAGGAGTTGTGTGATTTGGAAAAAGCCTGTGAGAAAAATAAAGAGAATTGAGAAGATTAGAAGACGAGTAGAACAGTTGCATTATGATGTTCCTGCTAGTGTAAAATATGTTAGTGGTATACCTATTGGAAAATACTATCTGTTGGTGTTTGCGAATGATACCAAGAAAAAATATGATTCAAAAAATTTTGAAAAACGATTCCGGTTATCCTACAGTTTACGCTACTGAAGGATTGAAGAGAATTTGCAAACAAGTAGAAGAACTTGGACTGCAATTGCAATTGAGGATAATTACGACGACTCACGTTCATGCATACTAGACAAAGTACTAGTGGAAAGTTTTCCTCATGCAGAAAATACATGGAGTGCAAAAACAGTCCGATGGAATCCGACAAAGATATTGGAGATTAGCTGTAGCAAAAAGAGAAAAACTGCACTAGAAGGTGAAAAAGAGTATTTGGAATTGAATGAACATTTGTTGGATTGTGATGAAAAGGTGAAAAAGGGAGTGAGATGTATTTCCCTACCAGAGGGTGACTACTTGTGTAGAAAGTGTGTACGGTATAGAAAGAAAACAATACCATGTTTGTACTATTAAGAAAATGATGTTCCAGTTTTTGGGTACTTTCTGGAGAAAGAAATGAAGAAAGTTACAGAAGAAACGAAGTCACCAATTGTTGTACACCTAGGAAGAGAAAAGACAACACCTGCAAAATAAAAAGCTACATTAGCAATTAAAGTATTAATGATATAGTAGAAAATAGTCTACAGGAAACATCTCCTCCGAGTTCTACAAAGATATTCCGAAAACAACGCACGCAGTACACAAATATTTTAGAACAACAGTTCGTGGAAAAGATAGAATATATCTACATGTGATGACAGGTGACCATGAAGTGGGGATATATGGTCACTACCTGCAAAGAGAAACGGAACAGTATCTAAGGTATGGAAAGAAAAAACATATCTTGCTCAATATCGGAAAACACAAAAAATAAGAATACTGAAATAGCAGCAAATCAAGAATACTGAAATATCATCAAAAATGAGATATAGGGTCCTATAGAAACCACAGCGTCCGAGCGCAATGACATCGTCGGTCCACACTGTTCTGCAAACAAGGACTTGAAAATACAGTGAAAGAGACAAAAAACAACAGAAAGGGTGGTGAAGACAGGGTAGTAGTATAGAAACTGAGAGTATAAGCGCAATTTCCTCCCTCGCGACAAATAATCAATTGTTTTCAAGTTGTCTCCTGTTGACTTGAACACAAACATTTACAAACGTCAAAAAAATGACAATGACATGCTTGCTGCCAGACCCCACACAACTACACAAAACTGCTTGATAACCTTTCGCTGAGGAAGAACTTTACCAAAACCCTCAGTTTGTATTAATTTTGTAAATAACTAAAACATTTGCAACTCATTAAGTCTTCATCATCGCTTTGCATATCATTTTTTACCATGCAGTATTTTACTTGTATGCTAAGGTATCTTGTCCATTATCTAGTATGTACCGTTTATCATCATAAGCTGATAAACCTTTTTTATTTATTACATAGCTGCTTATATTATGCTTTTGTGATCTAATGACTTTCATCGCATGGTGAGCTTCTGTTGCCGTAAACAAAATATTTTTATAATCATCATGTGCTATCTTTTTTTTAACAACACACTTTTTAACACCATTGCATTTCTTTGTATTAACCTTATTGTCTAACATATACGAATATAGTTTACTTCGCAGTCCGACAAATTCAACAATAGGTATTCCACAAGTTTCATCTTTCATCTTGCCAATAACCTTTTTATTATCATTAAATTGAAACTTACTTTTTGGATCATAATCACAATTATCAAAAAGTTCTTTATCCTTGTAAAAGTCTGCATACACATCTTTTGTTTTTATTTCATAGCATAAGGAATCGGTATCAGTAAATAATAATTTAGCTTTTTTATCATATTTATTTTTAATGTAGTTGTAATGAAAATCATACATTAAATATTTTGACAAGTCTAAAATACACATACCAACATAGACAGAACGATTTAAAACTAATCGTTCTTTTACTCTGTTTATAGCAAATAAATTTTCATTAAACATTTTACAAGAAACAAATGAAGGTCTTGCTGCATATTTTAAAAGGACCTCCTCGTCATAAGTCAATTTAAAATTATTTCTTTTTCTCAAATTTTCCATAGTTTTACCAAAAACTGAATTGTTCATCAGTTTGAAGAAATCCTTTTCAAAAGCATTTTTACCGGCTGTTCTCTTAGCAGTATTAAAGTCTATGTACGTCTTTAACCACTGTGATTCGTCGAACTGTAGTATCCGATGTATTTTTGTTACCTTTAATCCAACCTTTTTATACAATTCTAAGTTTCTAAAATGCACGACATACTTTTCTTTATTTTTCAACGTCGTAACAAGTTTGTTAACTTTACTAGATCCTAAATTAAACTTTTGTTTTAAATTTTTACAATAGTCTGACAACCACTCATCTTTGATATTTAAACTTTCCAGGGCGAGAGGATAATCATTATGCGAGTCATGCAGTTTCTCAGGATACTAGATATCACACTCAACAATGTAATTTGATTTTCCTTTTTCAAACTTGTCAACCCACTTGAAGTTGCCAGTAGGTAACGGTTGACACATAGCCCACCCATACAAGTTATTAGCATCAAGATAAATTATGTACTTGCTTTCTTTTTTCTTGTCATAGTTTTTCATATATTTATTATTAGCCTGTGAATATCTGTTTGCAATATAACTCGTACCGCCTCTTAATCCTTTTTCCACAAACAAATATTGATCAATATCAGTGATTAAGTCAAGTTGAATACCAATCATCTTAAGGCATGCATCCCAAGCTAAACCAGGACTACTGAAGTAATGACAAGGATCTAATTTGTAATACTCAATGCACATTTTTCTAAAGTTTTCAAAAACATCTGTCAGCAACAGCACATCTGTCTTAAGATACAGGTCATGATATTCTCCCATATTTTTAATCTTAAATGTTTTCCATATTTTTTTAGCGTGTTCATAATCTGCATCTGAAATATGCTCATCATTTAATTGAGAATAAAAGCTATCCTTGCCAGGTAACTTAGTATCCTTGAAGCGTTTAAAACTGTTCATGTAACCATAAGGATAAACACCTTTTCTTTTTATTAATTCTAACTTGTCGCCAGTGTATTCCTGAGAAGTATACTGAAACGACGGAACGTTTTTTACTAAATTTTCTAATGACTGAGACATAAACTGAAAACTGTCAATAAACACCAAACGTTGTCCTAACATAAAAGCCATGTACTTTTCCTTGTTATTTGGTATAACATTTATTTTATTTTCAAACTTTCCGATATGCTGCATTATAAAGTGAGAATCATAACCTCTCAAATTATGAAACACGACAGGTATATTTTCAGTCAGTTTGAAATTAATATTACATATATTGTGAGCGCTTCCCCTATACTTTCCAGTTATATGACAATGATCCCTAACTTTTCTGATGAAGTTTTTATATGCCACTGTATGACCCGCGTTACCTTTTCCGAGAGTTGTTACAAAACCATGACCGCAAATATGACATGATTTAGATTTTTGGAATCTAGCTTCTTCTTCTCTTGACATCACCAAATCTTTCTTAAAATGCGTATTCATAGTTTTTTTGCCCCACTTTTCTTCTTCTATCATTTTTTCTAAAAACTTGTAAACAGCATTTGGGCCTCTATATGTTACAACTGGTTTTGCATATTGATCATCATAGCAACAAACAACTTTATACCCGTAACTACAATCAGTATGCTTTTGATATGCTTCTGTATATGATTTTTTAGGATTGTTTGATGCTGATGAAATACTTTCGGGTACTGCCTCAAAATCAGCATATATAACAAAGGGAACCATTAGATGCCTTTTATAGTTTTTAAAATAAACTTTTTCATCTTTACCTGGCATCTCTACTGCTTGCTTACCATTATACGAAAGAAAAACAGGCTTAAGTTTTTCTAAAACTTTTTCTAATGTAAAGCATTGGAGGCATGTTTTACAAAACCATTTTTTCCCATTGTGTGCTATTTGGTTTTACATCAAACTGTTAAAGTTTTTTATCCACACATAATGATTTTTTTTCTTCTTCGGTGATTAAAAGCATATCACAAGTTTCTTTTGTTGTTTTGTTTTTTGATATGTTCAAAGGGTATACTTGACTGTTTTCATATCCAAATATGTTAAAACAAATGTTGTTTTGTTTTTCTATTTTTGGGATTTGTTGAATTGTAACAGGAAATGTTATCCCCTTGTAATCAAGATCATCAATATGATGTTTATACTTAGTTATTCTTTGGAGATCTTTTTCAACAGGAAATTTATAAGCTAAATGACACCATCTAAAACAGTCGTTATCTTTTTCATTTTTTATATTTATTAAACCTTTTTTGCGATGTTGCAGTTCTTTTGGTAATGCTAAATAGGAGCTACCTCGCAAAGGCTTGTACTTTACTCGATGTATGTAGTGCGCATCAACTGATGTGATTTCCCAACCACTTCCTCCAGACGCCCAACTATCAATGTTTTCCATTATTTGCACATTTGCTTTAGTCAGCACATCAACAATTTCAGTTTTGTTTATGATTAATTCTGATTTGGAAGCAAAATAAGCTACTTTAAAAGTGGTTGTTTCATTACCTTCTGCATCATATGCTGTATTTTCCAGGGTAAGTTTTAAAACAACATTCATTTTAAGACCGTTTGTTTGCTCCAATTCCTTTTCAAGAACATCTATAACAACTGATAATGTGCCTAACAGTTGTGTAAGTGGAACTTTGCGATCTATAATATTAACTTGAAAAACTTTCATATATTGCTTTGGTGATTTTTTTTTTTCCACAACTTTACTATATAATTTTGGTAATCTTTCAAATTGCACAACGTCTTTTTTTGTTTCCAAAACTCTGCTATATTCTTTTGGTAGTAATTTTACATCTTCTATAAGTACTTTAGCTTTTTTCTCAATGTTTTTTTTAATTTTGCTATATCCTTCAGATGATTTTGCAGCTTCTCTAACCAATCTCTCAACATATTCTTCAAATGTTTCTGGTAATTTTTCAATTTTCAAATCTTTTTCAGCCATTATATAATATTACATGAGATTACTTTTTTAAGCCTACATTTAATTTAATTTAATTAAAAAAAAAATTAACAGGAATGATACCAAGCTCTTTGATTTCCAGGATTTTCATTACCATCTGCTATCTTTGATCCGTATACAGATCGTCCACATATTATAACTTTTCTCCAAAACTGGTTTTTCCAAAAGCCCAGCCATCCAATCTTTTTTAAAAGTTGCAATATCTTCTTCCAAGCGTTTCATATAAGTTTCCCTATAATCATCAATATGCTCTTTTGTTTGATCTGTGAGAGCCTTTTCAAGGGCAACTATTCCAAATAGTATATTTCTTTCCCCCATCAAAGTGTTTTCTTTCTTCTTCTGCATAACTTTCCATATAATATGGATTACATTATTTTAAATATATAATTCTGTAGTATAATATAATGAATTGTAAATATTGTGAAAGAGTTTTAGATATTATTGATCCTCCTGAGGTGTGCATAGATTGCATCTTATTTTACATGACTAACAAAATGAAGCTTTGTGAAGTTTTCGATAACGAACGCATTTGTCTTAATTGTGGCACACATAACGGTTATAATCTTATTGCAGGTTACGACTACAACCGGAAGAAAACTATTTACCATAGAAAGTACCATTTGGATAAATACTTGGTAGAATATGATTTGTCTTCCAAAAATAGACTAAGTGTTGAAGACTTGTTTTACAAAATTGTAATTATTTTGGATAAGCTAGAAGGTCGAAAAAGATCAATCAAATTTGAATAAATTTTTCAGAAAATATTTAAAATATTAAAAATAGAAAAAGAACCAAAACCGATTAAAACAAAATCAACCAGAGAAAAGTACGATAGGATATGGAAACAAGTCAGAAAAGAATTACGGAGGCTGGATGACATGACCGTTTAATTTGAACAGATGCTCAACTAGCTTAATTTCCATTAAGCTTGAACCTTTTCATATATATTTCCAGAGGTTCTGTGAAATTATCATTCTTTTGAATTTCTAATATTTTATTAAATACAATCCTAATTATCTCCTCATCATGTTCTAGTCCTGTGGTTGTTTGGACATATGATAGAAGTTGCTTGAAACTTCTATGATGTGTTTTTAACAAATTCTTGTTTTCTGCTATTCTTGTTTTACTTGCTAAAACAGCAACTACTGGAGGAACTGCAAAAACTGCAGCCAAGAAAACAGGAATTGCCGGAACCAGTGCCAATACGGCAGTACAACCAATTATCCCACTAACAATTTGTAGGGTTGTGTTTATGATACCGCACAATTTATAACTGCGTCTGTATGCAGCTACAAGTCGTGTCAAGTGATCAATTAATTATTCTTTGTTAGTAATTTGTGTCATATATAATAACAGTTAGACAATAATTTAATTAAAATATTTAGAAAATAGTTGCTCATGTTCTTTGGATGATATTTTACCTATTTTTAATAATTCATCGATTATGCTCATACCTTTATTTATTATCTGTGGGCTATTATTTCCTGATTCGATACTTCCGCATACTAACTCTAGATCATTCATCAAATCATCAGGAATATTGTAATATTCAACATCAGCACAACCTTCTAAAATCTTCTTTAACTTTGAAGAACCTTTATGAATTGGTAAATCAGATAATTCTGTTAGTTTCTTAAAAGCATTCTGAGACAGCTTTGAATAAGTTTTTTATTATTGTAACGCTTTGTTATCAAGTCTATAAAATCATTATTTACTTTTAGATCTAGCATGACTGCTTCTCCCTGTTTAGCAATAAGTTTATGATGACCGACTAGCTTAGGTAAATCAATTTGTAACATTCCATAGCAGCCATCATTACTGACTTTGTAGGAATTTTTATTTTGTTGCATCCCTTCACCTGAAACGGTTTTTCTAGGCACAACGAGCTTGCTTAACGAAACTAGATTAATAATTCTACTTCTATAATCTACCAAAGCTTTTGACTCATTTATTAGAGCTTGTCTATCTAGCTTATATACTGCTTTTTTTATTACATATTTTTCTTTTGTTATCTTCTTGGATAGGGTACTCCTGTCGCGTCCAATTGCATCGATTTTATTAGAAACATGTTCAAGCAATGGCTCAGAAACATACTCACCAGTGGCTAATTGCCGGACTAATTCTTTTGGCAAAGGATAGTTATATGTTTTTAACACGGCTTCATCCATACCAACATCAAAATTACCATCGAATTTTGTCATATAAGGTTCTTCATCACATAACTGTGGTAATCCCTGATACATTTGTTTTTCTTGCACTTCCTCGCCTATTGCTGCTGGAAGAGTGGCTAATTGCTGACTTATTTTCGAAAGAGAAGTTAACTGCTCGGTTAGCTGTTCTGACTGACTTTTTATTTCGCTAGTTACAGGTTTAAATATTTCTGTGTATAAATCACGAGTGGCTCCTTTTTCTAGTCTTTTTCGGATAACTTTATTCTCGTATTCTTTGACAAGTTCACTCGCTTTTCGCGATTTATCTGCTAATTTTTTCCATTTTAACAAAGACATGTGTCACAAAATGTCACGGGTAGAGCGTACTGGTCGTACATAGCTCTTATAAGTTATCGGTTACACCCAAATCTATTGTTCGAGTTGAAACAATTTCACAATATTCTTGATCTATTCATGTAACACGTAAAAGCGTGCACATTTAAAGTGGCCGCCAGAGAGGCCGTGTCATAAGTTTAGTTTTGTGCTAATGCATGTAAACGTATAGGTATATTTTCCTTAAACGGCAAAATTGTATAAGGGGCCTCTCGTGTAGATTCAGTACTGCAGATTTAGCCACGTTTGTCACGGACTGAACGGGGGAAATAATGATTTGGGCGTAATGTTTGCTATAAACCCCATTGTCTTCTAGCTCTCGCCGGGATGATCGATAGTACTTTGTTGGAACAGAGATTGGACGGCAAAATTCATAGGCAACATGTGGTTAATAGTTTTATTAAACTGTTATCGTACATTTGTATTCAGTGGGCTGCGCCATCTTGTTTGGCGGTTACGACAGGTTAGCATTGATGTTTCTCAAACATAACTTTAGACTAGCATATGATTTTGATGTTACTTTATTAGATGTAATTATTGTAATTTATCATTAATTGTAAAACCATATTAATTTGATAACGGTGGATAATAGGTGCATTAGTTAACGTTGGCGTATAACTCAGTGATTGTAATACACGATTGTTAACATTAGTTAACAATGAGATGAGTGACAATAATAAATGTTCGACGCGTATGCATAGCGTTGTATAATGTGGTCATTAGTTGACATGCGTGCATGCATAACTCAGTGAGTGTAATATATGAGTAATTTGATCATGTTTATATTACATGTATTAGGGGCATTGATTAACAGCGACGTACATAGCGTATACATGGCGTTGTAGAATATGTATACATTGCTACTCATCATTAGTACAGCTTACATATATTGATTGAATAATGATTTGTTTGGGTAATGATAATAATGCAAGATTGTTATGTTTGTCAACCGACATCTAAAACGTATGTATAATTACAGCCTAAGCCATCCAGGGTTGGAAATAAGCCATCCAGGATATAAGCCATCCAGGGTTGGAGTAAGCCATCTAGGTTTGGATATCCAGGAGTGGAGCTAAGCTTCCACGATTAACGTTTACGAGCGGTGGAGACGGTCCCCGTACATGCGCAGCATGGCTAGGTTTTACTAACGACAACCCCCGGGACACAAGGTGGGCCCGTTACCAGTCCTCACTGGAGAAATATCACTCACAATCTCAGTGGAGGTTAACTATCATTGCATCGCGTCATCAACCCTTACAGAAGGCATTTGATGACAATCATACATTGAATTCGCGCATCATCATCTTCATGAGCTCTCGCGCATCACAGTTATCGCGCTAGATCAACATTGTTATAGATTTAACAACACTTTAGTGTCTTAGACATTCAGTATTTATAACAATACTAAGAACGTCTTAAACGTTCATGAGAACATTCTTTTCATAGTTCATTTGTGTATTCGCTTGTTTTTTTTTAGATAATTGTATATATATTAAACATATTTTAAAAGTTGCATTAAACTTATTTTAAATGCATTCACCGTCATTGATTCTTTCCTGAGTTAGCCCAACCACTAAGGTCATCCTGTGACAACATGTAATAATATAAGTAAGATTAAAATAAGATAAATTAAAATAAGTTAAGACAAGTATTATCCAAGCATTATTATAATGCAAATTCCAAACTATGATATGAAAACAGAAAACGGTAATTTTAAACAACTATGGAACTTCATGCCAGACTGTTGCTTTAGAATGTTAATCTGCGGTAATTCAGGATCTGGCAAAACAAACACATTAGTCCACATGCTATTAAAACCTTTAGTTTATTACGACAAGATTTACTTGTTTGCTAAAAACTTGGAGCAGTCTAAGTATCAGGTTTTGTCACAAAAACTCGAAAAGATAGCAAACAAGAATAAAACTCCGGTTGAGGACATATTAGAATGTTCAAATGATGAAGTTATCCCTGTGAATGATTTGCCAGATCCTGATACTCAAAAGATAGTCATTTTTGATGATAATGTTTGTGAACGCAATCAAAACGATATTATTAATTATTTCATCCAGGGAAGACTGTTGTGTAATTTATTTATCTCAATCTTTTTATTAGACTCCCAAAGACATTCGTTTGAACTGTTCTCATTACATCTTCTTTGCGACTCCGGTTAATCGTGAGCTGGGTATGCTTTCAAACGAACAAGATGTCAGCAAAGAGCAGTATAAGAAAGCGACTGACAAGCAGTATGACTTTCTGTATCTAGATCGTCCTAGAAAGTTAGTAAAACGTAACTTCACTGGTGAAATCTAATCTAATCATATATTATATAATGGGGCTTTTTAATGATCTTGGCGAGGAAGTTACTACTGGCAGTGTTAATATTACAAATTTTGGTATTGTGCTGTCTGAGTATGTAAAACAAAAACATTTGGTTAATTATCTTCACAAGGGTAGAAACCAGGAAAATGTTTTGAGAAGTGAGCTTAACATGGTTAATAATAAAATTACCAATGTTGGTAATCCAACAAAAGCAGATGATGCAGCAACAAAGCAATTGACTGTAAGAAGAGTAACAAAAATCATACGTGATTATAATATTGATAAAATTCCAGACATGATAAAAACTCTGACAACAGGTGTTGATGATAAACTAAGTCTGATACAAACAAAGTTACAAGCAAACCGTGAAAAAATGATTGAAATTCAAAACGGATTGAAAGATGAAATAAAACGTTTGAGTGATGCTTTGAAAGAGCTAGAAAAGAAAGAAGACGGATTAGAAGATAGCGAAAACTACAAGAAATTAAGCGAACAAATAAGAGCTGGTGTTCAAAATATTAATACACGGATTGGAGAAATCAACAAACTAATGGTTGATAACATTGAACTGGAAACTGCTATTGCTGATGCTTCAAAACAAATGAGAACTGCTTTTACTGCCGAAGTAACTCAAATTAAAATATTACATGAGCAGACAACCACTAACGTTGCTGATATCAACAAAGAATTTGAAGATATCAAAAAGAAAATGGTTGACGGTAAGTCGCTAGAGACTGCTCTGAGCAAACTGGTTAACACTGATAAACTTGAGACTGCGCTGAGCAAACTGGTTAACACTGATAAGCTTGAGACTGCTATTGATGATGTTTCAAAGCAATTGAAAGCTGCTCAGGATGAAAGAAGCAAAGCTTTTGATGGTGATATAGCTTTTCTTAAAGAACATAATCAAAAGTCTGATAGCCGGCACAAAGCACTTCTTGGTATAATTGATGAGTTAAGAGAAAAAGTAGAACATTTAGGCCAGATTATACTGTTTGAATATACAATAGATGGGATAAGTATTATTCAAGATACCTTTTTGGTCCGCGGCGGTGGCACAAGATCGACTTTTGTATCACATCCAACTCAAACACCACTTGAAAGGACCCGTCAAAACTCTTTGCTTGGTGCCTTTACTTTTTTAGCCAATCCACTTATAAAAAGTGAGGAATATTATAAAATACAACTGGAACATGGTTTGACTACATTTACAATTCTTAAAAAAGGTCGTTATATACTTCAAATGGATTTTACTTACACAGGAGTAGATGTAGAAAATTTACTATTTTTTCATCATTGGAAAACGGTATTAAGGATTTTTATCCGATAATAGAAAATGACAAACGAATATTAAAAGAAACGTTTGAAGTATATGCCAAGCCGTCTTATGCTATTAATTTCAGATCAAACATAAAAGTAAATACTACGCAATGTTATCAATTTTGAAAAATCAAGTTTTAAACTGTATTACAAAGGTGCTTAATTTTATCCATCCTATATTATATGGAACAAAAAAGTGTATTATCATCAGAAAAAGCTTCAATAATTAACAGCTCAAATACACTGAGTAATTTTACAACTGTATTTGACAGACCATTAATATTAGGCAAGAACAAACAGTATGGCATTGGACTTGATAAGATTAATTCTATGACTTACTCGTGGTATAATATTAGCGAGGATTTTAATAACAAAGTGATAAGGTATCACAATGGAACAGATTGGAAAAGTACTATTTTTACAAATGGAAATTACAGTTATGCTGATATCGATAATTACATAAAAGAAACATTGTCTGTAAACAATGATTTAACCGATGACTCACCCATCCCGATAAAAATTGAATTTGATTTATCAAATTTCAAATGTTTGGTTACCATCCATAATAATTTCATGCTTGATTTGAGACAATCAAACTTTCACACCTTGATCGGGTTTGACAAAGATGCAGTTATTAGAGAAACTAAATTTGGAACTGTGACACCAAACATAACAAATTCTATCGATACATTGTATATCCACTGTGACTTGATAAGTAATACTATTGTTGATGGGTCATATGGAGATGTCATTTATGAAATAAGCACAGCTGATCTTACGAGATCATATCCTTTCAAAGATGAATCGATAAGAGTCGGGTTCTGTGAAGTAAACAAAACGATCATTAACAGTATTAACATTTACATAACCGATTTCTCCGGTAAAATTACTAATCTTAATGGTGTCCACACATCATTTCGATTTGTTTTGAAGGAATTAATGTAACATAAGTTATATGGCACGTTTAAAAAAAGTTTATGACACTAGTACGGGAACATATACTCAAGTTGATCGATTAACCGGAGCTGGTATATTTGACATTTTTTCAAAAGTCGGCTCAAAGATATTTAGCGAGTCTGTGAAAACAGCAGGCACGAAAGCATTAGAAACTGCTGGAAAACAAATCTTAGAAAGTGGTTCTAAAAAACTTGGAGATGAAGTAGGAAAAATGGCTGCTGATAAGTTAGTTTCAGTTATTAAACCTCCTAGTAAACCAAAAGGTGAAATAATTTTAAAAGAACTTACAAAAGCTGATAACCAAAAAGAAGATGTAGCTGAAACTGAAGAAGATGTAAATGCAAAAATTAATAGATTACTATCCGGAAGGGGAATCCATGCAAGAATTAATCGATTAATTAATAAAAAAAAATCTAATTACTAGTATATATAAATGTTTCGAAGTAATCAATATAATACTAGATATGAACATATACCTATTCAGTTAGATACTCCTATAACACAACCGGGAAATAATACCAGACAAATGAAAAGTGGTTATCAGTTTACAATAAATGATAGAAGTTCTTACTTTGATTGGTATAACGCATACTTTGAAATCAGTTTTCAAGTAAACAAACTTGCTGATGGAGCTGCTTTTGCAGACGCTGACAGAATTGCTTTAATTAACGATGCAGCTTCACTGATTGATCAAATGCAAATAAAGCAAAATGGAAAAATAGTTTACGATGGAAATACCCTTCACAGATTTGTTAATGTCAAAAGCTTGCTTGAAATGTCTGATGATTATGCAAAGACAACCGGAACAAACGAATACTTTTATTTAGATACCACAGCTGTGGCAGAATCTCGAGATGATCAAGCTGGTTATAATTCAGGATTTGCGATTCGTCATGCTTTAATCATAACTAATCAAAAAGTTGATTCTATAATTCCATTAAACAAATATTCATTCTTTGAAGGTTTGGAAACAAACATGCTTCCTCCTAGTCAGATTCAAATCAGATTGCAATTAACAGATGATAATGTGCTAATTTTCAAAGCAGGTGGTGACGATGGCCGGGTAGTTATTAATAAATTAGTTTTGTGGATACCCGGAATGATATTTAACTCAGATGGTTTAAGTTATGTAATGACAAATCATATGATATCAACAAGATGGACTTACCTCCGTGAAATGATACAAGAAAACGGAAGTTCTGACGCAACTGAATCTGTATTTAGAATAACGGCTGGTGTTAAAAATCCCAAACATGTGTTTGTATATTTGCAAAGGGCCGATAAGAGTTCTTCTCAAACGCAAAATCTTCATCTTTTGGATACGTTTAAGGTAAATGCTGCTAATACTAATTGCTATTTACAATCAGCTAGACTGGAAGTTGGAAGTGGAGTTCATTATCCAGAAATCGAATACAGTTATGATAATATCGCAAGAATATTTAGAGATGTTATTAATTATTCTTACAAGCAAAATGATAAAAACACTGGAACTTTAATAAACGTGAGCAATTTTAAAACTCTTTTGGGAATGATGTATTTCGATTTGAGTTACAAGAAAAATGAAGTCACTATTGATCCAAAACAACTAATTCTGAGATATAAATTAAATATACCTCCTGCTGCTCGATATATAGTTTATGCTTTGATCTTATACGAGGAAAATGGTGTTATTGATACTGTCGGGAATGAACTAGTTATTGTTTAATCTAACTTATAATATATATGACTTACGTAAATTATTCAGTAAATTTATCAGATGGCCAGAAACGAAGTCTGGCAAAAGCATATGAAAACAAAAGTGAATTAACGCTCAGGCTAAACAATAACCAACTAACTGGGAAATTTCCTTTGCTATTGACAGCTACTCAGATTAACAATATTAACAAAGCTAAATCTGATGGACGGGGATTAGACATAAATATATCAAAATCGCAAATGAGATCTCAGTCTAAGAATAGAGGCTTTTTAGGCGCATTAGCTGGTTTGAAGACTAAAACAATATTACCAACAGTTGCAAAATTTGTTCCAAAAGTATTAGGACCTCTAGCAACAGGAGCACTTAGTGGTCTGGCTAGTACTGGAATTGGTAAACTATTCGGAAATGGGATGGTAACTATTCCTAGTGGCAAAAAGCAAGCACTTCTCGGATCACATAAATTAACACTTGCACAGAGAAACAAGATAATAAAGTCAAAAGTTTGTTGTCCTATTAAACTAACAAAGCAGCAACAACAAGATGGAGGATTTCTTGGAATGCTTGCATCATTAGGAATTCCATTGATTGGATCTCTTATTAGTGGTTTAACTAGAAAAGGTTTGCAAGAAGGTAGAAAAGGAAAAGGATTAAGAGTTGATCGTGGAAATGGTTTACAAGTAGACTCACAAATAAGACCATATAGAAGTATCCCATTCATAAAAACAAGTTAATTTTCAAAAACAAGCCTATCTCTAACTTATGCATAATAAAGTGGGTTAAGCGGTTAGGCATACACAAATTCAGGGGAGTGTTTAGCAAGAACAAATTACCGGTAAAACAAAATAAACAAGAATGTGGTATTATTAATCTTGATGATTATATCGGACCTGGTACACACTGGACTTGTTACTATGGTAATTATTACTTCGATCCGTTTGGTCTGGGTCCACCAAAAGAAGTTCTGACATACATACCTAATATAAAATACAACACCATTCAATATCAAGATAAAACAAGTGTCCTGTGCGGATATTTTTGTTTGTACTTTGTCAAAAAGTTGCAAGAAGGAAATAGTGTGTACGATATTCTTTACAAATTATTAAAACCATACAAACCAATAGAAAATGAAAACATCATAAAATCATATTTTGTAAACGAAGTTTAGTCTAATCTTATTTATATATGAGTTACTGTATTAAAGAAAAGATGGTTACTGAAAATATTAATCCTCAGTATGTGTTAGCTAAAAATGGTAGAAAAATGTTAAGAGCAACTTGTGCATCTTGCGGTATTACTAAAACACAGTTTGTTAAAAACACAGAAGGTGGTAATATTGATATTCATAAAGTGTTACTTCCTTTATTACCTAAAGAGGGATTAACAATTCCTGGTTATAAATATTGTGGTCCTGATAATCCACTTGATAGTGGAGAACCGGTAAATGAATTAGATGCTGTTTGTAAAGATCATGATTATTGTTATGATGGAAATCCTAGTAATAAATCGATGTGTGATAAAAATATGCTTGCTGGTTTGAAATCTAGCAAGTCTAAAACTATCGGAGAAAAGATTGCTCAGAATTTGATAGTCAAGCCTGTAATTAGTGCAAAATATAAACTAGGACTTGGAGCATCAAAAAACGAGAAAAGACGTTGAAATGGACTGACAATTTAGCAGATGAACTTCATAAGCCCATACGAAGAAAGTTCACTCGACGCCGTGTGATTGTTAATGAAATTGATAAAATATGGTCTGCTGACTTAGTTGACATACAATCGTTTTCAAAGTATAATAAAGGTACTAAATACTTGCTTACTGTTATTGATATATTTAGTAAATTTGCTTGGGTTATTCCAGTTCCAAATAAAACTGGTTTAGAAATTACCAAAGCATTCCAACAAATACTCAGTACAGGAAGACAATGTAAATTGCTGTGGGTTGACCAGGGTGTGGAGTTTTATAACAAGACGTTTAAGCAATTCCTTGATGATAATAATATCAAAATCTATCACACTTTTAATTTCGGAAAAGCTGTAGTAATTGAACGATTTAACAGGACATTAAAATAAAAGATGTGGAAATATTTTACAGCTAACAATACAAACACATATTTAGATGTGCTACAGATGATGGTTGATAAGTATAATAATACAAAACATCGGAGTATTAAAATGACACCGACTGAAGCAAGTGATGAGAAAAGTAAAGGAACGGTATATTTCAACTTGTATGGAAAGATGAAAAGTAATCAAATTAAGCCAACGTTTAAAATAGGTGATAATGTCAGAATCAGTAAATATAAAAGAACGTTTGAGAAAGGTTATACCCCGAATTGGACTGAAGAAATATTTATTGTTGATAAAATTCAAAACACAAGTCCTGTGTCATACAAAATAAAAGATTTAAACAACGAAAACATTGATGGAATCTTTTATGAATTAGAAATGATAAAAGCAAAGCAAGAAATATTCAGGATTGAAAAAGTAATACGACGCGATTATAAAAAGAAACAAGCATTGATTAAATGGAAGGGTTACAATGAGGATTTCAATAGTTGGGTTCCGTTTAAGAATATTGAAAATATTAAATAGCAACGCGATGATGAAGACTTTGCTTAATGAGTTGCAAATGTTTTAGTTATTTACAAAATTAATAGAAACTGAGGGTTTCGGTAAAATTCTTCCTAAGCGAAGGGTAATCAAGCAGTTTTGTGTAGTTGTGTGGGGTCTGGCAGCAAGCATGTCATCGTCATTTTTTTTTTGACGTTTGTAAATGTTTGTGTTCAAGTCAACAGGAGACAACTTGAAAACTATTGATTATTTGTCGCGAGGGAGGAAATTGCGCTTATACTCTCAGTTTCTATACTACTCAGGGTTACCGACTTGGAACGGTCAGTAGGCAAATAAGGCCTACTGGTTAGCTTGAATCGATTTTATATGCGCACAATCCTCGCTATTATCCTGTCTTCAACGCCCAAATACCCAAATAGACAAGACAGTGTAAACAAAACTACATCCCATCAAAAGGAATTCTCTAACAATAAAGTCCACATCCTGAGAAACTAACTAAAGAAACAAATACAAAATAATAAACATCTCAGGATGTATCCAGAATCGTACTGAACAACCATAGTAGTTGCAGCTAAAGAGAAACCCAATCTAGGGTACGACCAGAAAAATTAGAGATACTGAGATATCATCAAATCAGAGATACTGAGATATCATCAAATCAAAAATACTGAGATAACAGCAAATCAAAAATACTGAGATAACAGCAAATCAGAGATCTCGAGATATCACGGAATCCATCACAGAATCAAGAATACAGAAATATCATAGAATCGATGATACCGAAACTGACAATACACTATACAAAGAGTGGAGGTTCTTCTGAACATGGTTCAACACTGAGCCTCCAAATTTAACATTGGTTGTAAGCTCGCAAGGCAATTCTTACATGGTGGCAAATGGCGTGACTTTCACCCTTCTTTTCCGTTAATAAACGGTATCTAAGATCATTGATATAGTGTATGGTTTGCCTGTAACCTCTATAAGTGTAGCATTCGAATACTTCAGCCTGTTTATACAGATCAGGTATACTAGTTATGCTCTCTCTAAAATGTTTGAATGTATCTTGGAACTTTCTATCTTTATAACTAATTTTAAAGCGCAGAGTTTAGTTTCATTTTGTTCATTTTTCCCATTGTTTTCTCGTTTAGGCCAAAGCATTTTGTTAGAAACTCGGACCATACGCCGCTGGCCATGGAATGGTACGAAGCAAATTGAAGGTTCCATACAATAAAGACAAACACGAATTACAAAGATGAATAAAGGCAAGATATGAAAGGGTATGATACAAACCTAAAAGGGTTTACAACTGTGCTACCGACTTGGAACGTTCAGTGGCAAAAAAGGCCAACTGGGAGTGGGGATTAAACCAGGTTCTACGGTGCACCAAACCTCACTCATCCTATTTTCATTCCAATAAAACGGGAAATTGTAAATAAATATATCCCCGCCTTGTTATATTCTCTAACTAACAAGGCAACACTACTAGTAGGCAATATAATTATTACGCATGCAGTACGTTGTAAAATGATGATAGAGTCATAACCTCTGTTGATAAACTGTTTAACCAGTTAAATACAATTGTATGAAAGTGATTATGACCAAGTATCTTATTGTTTCTTTTTTTATTCTTAGTAGTCCTTGCCTCAGAAAAGTGTTTTAATTATTTAATTTGATTTTACAAGCCTCCTTCCAAAAAATTGATTAAATGATAATAAAATTCGGAATTTTCATTTTTGTCGTCGATATTCTATAATGTAATGTTGGTAAAATAGCATAAACAGATAGAAAACATTTTGCTTTGAGATGTTTACATTATTATTAAGGGGGTCCCAAAGGGGTTTTGCGTGAAAACGTGATCGGGGTGTTTTTAAAAACGTGACACGTGAAACAAACAATATTTTTGCGTGATTGCGTGAACATTATATCAGCGTGATCCGTGATTTTGGTCTTGGTAAAACGTGATCGCGTGATATGGTGACGTGAAACGTGAATTTTTAGTACTTTTCAGTCTTTTTAGTGTCCCTCCTCCTCCCCGAGCCATAACTTTTATACCACATGAGATGCCAGAATGCTGTACGCCGGGAGTTTATGACTACCTGTACACCGGGAGTTTATGACTACCAGTACGCCGGGAGTTTATAAAAAAATATATAAAGATTGCCGTATGCAATTTTTGTCGAAAGTATGTATGTTATACTTTGTTTTTCATAGTGTTTCAATACCTTTCCATGCCTTCAGTCATTAAAATAGCAAAATAATATAAAATGAATTTTTTTCTCTAAAAAATGGTGAATAATAACAAATAAACGCTTTAATTTTGCTACAGGCCAAAAATGTAGTTTGTTCTCTAGTGAACGTTTTTTGAATGAGAGCAATACGTTTGTCTTTGGTAAGGGTGATGTGATAAGGTGGTATATAGTGTTGAAAAGTCCGAAGTACTCACAGTATATAAATATCACATCCCATGGAGGGTGATAGAACATATTGTCAACCCGAGATTGGTAATGTCCACCGAGGCTTTAGCCGAGGTGGACATTACCACATCGAGGGTTGACAATATGTTCTATCACCCTCCATGGGATGTGATATTTATTTTATTATACCAAACATCAAAATTCATTTAATCAGCAATTATTTTTTATTAACAACAATAAAGAACTTGAAAAAAAATTTGCCATGAAACATTACCATGAAACATTACCAATTGTTGACTGATCGGGAATGGGGAAATTACATAGAGAATTTTGAGTGAGGTATAATAAATGAAAATTGACGGTGATCGCAAATCAAGAAAGTCTCCTGCATTTCTATTGACTAACATTAATTTGAGGGCCTCATGGTAGATTGACTAGTTTCAAATGAGTTCTCTCGTTAAATAAAGTCTTTATTATTATTATTATTATTATTATTATAATTAACATCAGAGTTGCCATAAGCTTAAGCACAGTATTGTTTAGCGTGATCTTTAACGGCAGTAAGACAAGAACTGAAAAGTTCGGAGATGTGTGTAGTGATGAAGGCACTAACGGCAGTAAGACAATAACTTAATAAAGGTTGGCAGATGTGTGTAGTGATGCAGGCACTAACGGCAGTAGACAATAACTTAAAAGTTTGGAGATGTGTGTAGTGATGCAGGCACTAACGGCAGTAAGACAAGAACTTAAAAGTTTGGAGATGTGTGTAAAGATGCAGGCACTAGAATTAGAAATAAATCGGGGCTATATAGACTGTTTGTGTAATTTAGGAATCCAGTGAATAGTTGGATTTTTGTTCTCCTTTTCGTCTTCCTATCCTTGAAACGTGGTGAACCGAGCGATATGCGTGGAAAAAACATCATCCTCAGCAGACTGAATTGGAGTATACGAATTAGTGCTTCCCGAGTTCCAAAGATAAAATATTGACGTAATGTAGGCGTCTACACAATAATTACATTATTAGCTGCATTGTCAGCAGGAACTAAACAAAATGTATTATGAAGCTATTGAATTTCTAGATTTTAAATAACGAATTTGGGTCCGCATATTCTCTACGACATCATTTTATATCAAAAGCTCAATGGATTTTGGCTATCTGAGCATTACATGCAATAAAATCAATAATTGAAGGTATAATCTATGCTTCGGACCTTTAGAAAACGAATGAGCGAATATCATTTATCTCTACAATATCAAAATGAACTGCCGTGAGCATAAGAAAAATGTTGATATTTTTACGCTCACATTCCTTAGAGTGTTAGGATTGCTATGAGGTGTTGCACTTTACGTTACCTCTCATGAACTGATTCAATCAAACCGAATCGGCATATGTATCTCTTGTTTGTTTAGTGTTGCTTCAAAGGTATCCCATTTTCAGTATGTATTTACTATGTCGAGAGGTCTTAAACTATTTTATTTAAAAAAAAAAATATTTCTAATGTTGTTTTTTCCTACTCATAACAAATGATAGACTTTCTGTGTTGTTTTTTAATATTTAGGAACGTTATCGAACTCCTTGTCAATATGGGGTAGGATAAACATATTTCAATCAGTTCTCTTTATATCTTGATATTGATGTGATATCGAGTTTCAGCACCTTTTTAACTTAAATCTTTTGCTCTGTTTCTAAAATTCAGATGTTAATAGAAATTTCTCAAATAGCTCTTAACAGAGTGTAGCATGTGGCATGTGCATGGTTTGCCAAGGCTATCCTCTGTAGGATTGACACTGGCTGTATGAATCTTAATTTTAAATTGTACAAAATTAAAGTGTGTTTTATTTATAATTAATTTATCATTTAATATTAGATTACTCACAGATATGTGCTTTGTCTTGTATCAGACTAATGCCATTTTAATCTTTCTTAGATCGTATAGCTATGTTACTGCTATGTTGACTCACCATGTTAGTGAACAGAACAGAACAGAACATACGTTTATTGACTTATAGGCTGTACGTTAAGTACATCATCATAACATATATACAACAATTACAAAATACATATTTAAATCACGTTTAACATACAAAGTATATGATTAATATACAGACATATATCAGCTCTAAAGAGGATGAACTATAAAGTGTTCACACATGCGTTATAGATATTCTATGTGACATCGCACATTTGAGATATGTAGCCAATTAAAAAAATGTGCACATAATATTCCTAAGAAATCCCAAAATGTTTTGTAAAAAAAAGTTGCAGTTAATTAGAGAAAGGACACAACTGTGATGTTGTAGACGTTTTAATCACACTATACCAAACAAATGTGGCTATATTTGAAGCTGTGCATATATTTTTATTAGCAAGTAAACGTTTTTAATTTTATCAGTTTACTTCTTCCCTTATTGAGGAGCTGAATTATATTTTATTTTATTTCCCCCCCGACCCCCCAACCCCCCCCCCCCACCCCTCCACCCCCCCCCCCCCACCCCCCCCCCCCCCCCCCACCCCCACCCACCCATTTTCTTTTCTATAATACCTGTAAGGCTGTTTGTATTGAGTTATGTTTTCTTTCCTTTTATGCGAAATAAGATATGTTAATTTTCTTTTAGCCATTTCGATGTTAAACTGTATTTACCGCCAACATCAATTGCATTTGTTAAATACCAAGGAGAGGAACTTTATAAGATTGCTTTCTTTCGTTCCAATCCTATTTACTTTGTAATATTTATATATTGCATGTTGTATAATATTGAAATAAATATGTTCAAACCAATCACGCTACACCTTGTAACAAGAAATTCATAAATGTTGAAGTTGCTCTTTGAAAACCTTAGCCAGTTTAGTACTGTATTTTAACGTAAATAGTTTCCAAAATTTTGCATCCTAAGTTTGCTCATATGCTTGACCCACACGCGTAATAACGAAACTTTGAAGGATTACTATTTGCTGTATTATTTGTTGTTTTAGTGTTTTTTTTCCAAAAGGAAAGGTCTTACGTAGCCATGTACAATTCGATTAAAATCTACAATATATAGCGAAAATTCCCGTGTTGCGTTTCTTTTTCGTTTCAGTATAGATCAAAAACGCTGAAACGCAAAAGAAACGCAACCTGAATTTCCTCTATATATATATTGTATGTACAATATGCTGCTTTAATCGAACCCAGCAGTAGAGAAAGCTGATAAAAGTTATAACCCATTCAACAAACGGCAGGAAATCTGCGGACTGTTATCATGTGAGCTGACCGTCATCGAGATTGCCGGTTTTACGGTGCGGCTATGAAAAAAGATCCTAATTAAATGGCACTTCGATATAAGTTTCAGGCAAGGGGTACCTTGTCAATAATTCAGTAACGTGCCAATAAACTACTACTACGTTGTCTGTCCTTGATACGCATACGTGTAAATAATTCAGGAACGATAATTCGTATAAGCGTGTCAATAATTCAGGAACGATAAGTCTCATACGTGTCAATTATTCAGTAACGTTAATCCAGTAAACTAGTACTACGTTGTCTGTCCTTGAATCTCATACGTGTAAATAATTCAGGAACGATAACTTGTATAAGCGTGTCAATAATTCAGGAACGATAAGTCTCATACGTGTCAATTATTCAGTAACGTTAATCCAGTAAACTACTACTACGTTGTCTGTCCTTGAATCGCATACGTGTAAATAATTCAGGAACGATAATCAATAATAAAAAAAAATAAGATATGATAGATTATCTTTTGCTTTAATTATTGACACGCTCAATACATAATACTTTCTTCAACGCCAGCAATGACGAACCCCAGAGGCCTCTGGGTAGGGTAAGATCCAACACCTGGTATCCTCCACCACAGTAATAATATTTTGTAAAAAAAAAAGTTCACACTATTTAAGATCTATGTACGCCTTTTAAGTTTAATTATAATGTAAATATTACGGGCGTGATAACCGCCATCGATCTACACTTACAGTTGCGCAATTCTTGCTTACGTGTCAATAGACACTATAATGTTATGAGAATACGTATTTCACCATAAACCGGTCGTAGAAAGTCACCTGATAGTCATGTGACACTCATATGACATACTTCGGCGGAAAATGGGAGAAATGGGGAACTTAAAATTTGGAGTATTTCTTATAATATTTTTGTTTTCATTCGTAAATTGTTGGATACCAAGAATAATCAATGGTCGTCCAAAGGGCGGAAAGCTTGGCGCCCCTCGCGTAAAATCAACAGTGGCGTTGAAGACACCACCTGCACAATGGTTTGAATTGCAGCGTCTGGACCATTTTGATGGCGCAAACAGTAAAATTTGGTCACAGGTAACAACTGATTTCATAGCAATTGGCACTGTGCTATCGCTCTCTCTCTCTCTCTCTCTCTCTCTCTCTCTCTCTCTCTCTCTCTCTCTCTCTCTCTCTCTCTCTCTCTTCGATTTTCTTGGAAAATCCTTAACTCAGTGGTAAATAACCAGATTCCTACCATCTCATGAAGGATTTCCCTTAGTGTGTTAAAATACACGTTTAATGCTCTTTTGCAATTTTTCGTATTGGCGAGCATCAACCACACACCCCTCTCCCACCCCTCTCCCCACGCATATATGCAGTTACATAAAATGTCAGAATAATAAAAAAAAAATGCATAGGAGCCAATTTATTAGGCTAGATTTCCCTATAATAGATCCTAGCATGCAGTTAAATAATCTCTATTTCTTTTTGACAGCTAAGTATTAAGTACAATATATCGAGATATTGCGATTGAACTACTGGCATCATAATTGGTCATAATGTTCTTTATGATGTAAGTAGTTAAATCTCAGTATCTTGATTACAATTACTGAGATTGCCGAAAATAACAGAAACATAAAGTCATAATTTTGCAGTGTTAACCGGATATCAAGAGAAATGACGAGTATATTTAAATTGCATTGGGGGTGGGGTGGGGTGTGGGGGTGAGGGGTCAGCGACAAGGGATCATAGGAATAAAGATATTTGTGGGAACTTGGATAGGAAATTTATTTCTGCACGCGATAGTGTACAAGGTACATATGTATTTGATATTTTTGTAAACGTCTGGGTTTTATGTCTTTTTAAAAAATGACAGTGCTGCCATAATAAAGTCATGACAAAGCCTGAGTTTTTTTGTTTTTTTTAAAAAGTGGGATTTTAAAGCACGTGTACATTCGTCATTGTAAGTTTCACCCAGTGCCCTATATTTCAATTTTCATCCCAGTTTCAATAAAAAAAGTAAGAACTCGCGCCTTATTCAAAACCATATACATTTACTACATAAACATTTTTATTTTTTAAGATTGATACGTAATACAACCAAAATAAGAATCAAAATAATTTATTTATTTTTCTGATAATACACTAAATCAGTTTCATTCTGAGCTCTATTAAAATAATACTTTCAAAAGTTTCTTTCATTAATATACTTAATATAGTTCTTTTAATATGCATATTAGTATATCTACTTGTAGCAGTAAATAAAATAAAAATAAAACCATGTACTAGTTACCAGGAACGTTCCTATAGTTTAACTGTTACGCAGTCATTAAAATTGTGGAAACTTCCGTAATATGAAATATATTTGTATTATAAGATTATTTGTCAGATCGTGCATTAAATGGCATTATATCATTTTATCACATAACTTACAGTGTGGGAGTGGAATAACACCATTCTTTATTTTCGATATACAACTAGTTGTATATTCTAGCACGCGCTTTCAAAAAAATTGATAATGACTATATGATCCAATTCCCACAGTTTATTATGACTATGTCGGTTTCGCGTGTTAAAGCGACAGGCAAAATGCAATAAATACGATATGCGATAAATAGAATCTAACATCGGTTCTCATTCATTATTGAATTTATTAAACTCGTTAGCAAAAATGATATAATGCTCGGCTCTTAGCAAAAATGATATAATGCTCGGCAAGAGCCCCGCATTATATCATTTTGCCAACTCGTTTAATAAATTCAATAATGAATGAGTACTTATGTAAGATCCTCTATTTATTTGGTATTTGTTGAAGAAATTTAGCACAATGCCCGTTTTCTAATCTGCTCTGGTGATGATGGATACTGTGGTCACGCGCTACTATTGTTAGTTGGTACCCCTGGAGAATTCAATATATTTATAACAACCAATTAACGCTCCATTTCCTGGTGATTTATAATATTGTGAAAGCCATAAACACAGAACCAGCTGATCAATAAAAAATAACTTTAAAATAAGTTATTTTGCCCAAAAGTGATCATTTTGCCAGTAATTTCAACTGTAAAGCCGGTAATGCAGGAGAAAAGCCTCAGAAATGGCAGGCCTGAAATGAAAAGGTACATCTTACTGCTTACAATCCTATAATATTGACAATCCTGATCTCCTCACAATAATAACAGACATTATGTCTGTATTCTGCTTTTCCTTCCAGAGATTCTTTGTAAATGACACCTTCTACAAAGCCGGAGGTCCTATTTTTGTAATGATAGGGGGTGAGGGGCCAGCCAACCCGATATGGATGGTGGAGGGTGCGTGGGTACAGTATGCTCAGATGTACAATGCCATTTGTGTCATGCTGGAGCACAGATATTATGGGGAGTCTCACCCTGTACCGTAAGTATGGACTTCTTCGGGGTGAATAAAAACAGTATTTCAACTAAAGAGGATCATTTGGGCTTTTATCTAGTGATAAATAGCATACAACCTCATTTTATTAAGCCTGATTATGCTTGTGTAAATGTAAAATGAAATAGTTAACCGTTAACCCGCTACCTATATATAATGGACTGTTCTTTCTTTAAATTAAGACCATTCCATTTATGTGACAAAGGGGTGTTTTTGGGAAAATGACTTATCAGCAGCCAGACATTGTAAACCCTGATCAGCCTCGCAGGCTGATCTGGGTTTACAATGAACGCAAATGCTATTATAGTCATGCTTAGCGGGTTAAGGGGTAATTGACAGAGCTTATGGAAGTCTTATAACTAAGACAGGGGTGGATACTTTAAGGATACACCATCAGACAGGAGATGCTGATATACCAGCTAGTGTTTCTTTGAGGGGCTGTTTGTTTTTATAGCCGTTATTCGGTCATATTCCCAATGACAAAACCAATATATATTTTGCAAAACGTCCCAATTGAAAGGAGATTAATTTTTTAGAAGTATTGAGTATGAAACACTGTTAAATGCCTTTGTTGACCTAGGTGTTCTGTAAACAATATTAAGATACAGTTATGAAATATATGCTTTACTGTATTTTTCCACAATTTTAGCTGAAATTCCAAATTGTGGTGGTATGGGTTATGTTCCCAAAATATAGGGGAAAAAACACAGTATACCGATATCTCTGAAGTGACGTAACACGTAATCGCATTGTGTTAACACTGTCACATGAGTAGTAATGAGTATGGTCTGCTCTCTCATTGTTCAGATACATCTGTAATTAGTATTAACAACAGTGCAAATATCAGCTCCTTCAACAGAGTGACAAAGTGTGCAGTTACTAGGATTATCACAAACAAACTTCAGTATCACCAAGTCCAGTCGTTTCTATCCGCATCACCTTTCCTATTTGTTACTCGTATTTCTATCTTTAGGGATCTGTCTTTGGAAAATCTCCGCTACCTGAACAGTCGACAAGCCCTAGCAGACCTGGCGTACTTCATTGATGACTTCCGGCTGAAGAACAAGCTGCCAGATAACAAACTCATAACATTTGGCGGATCCTACCCAGGTTATAAGTATTTTCATTTAAATAATG
The DNA here is from genome assembly GCA_037043455.1 of Cyrtodaria siliqua. Classification (NCBI taxonomy): domain Eukaryota; kingdom Metazoa; phylum Mollusca; class Bivalvia; order Adapedonta; family Hiatellidae; genus Cyrtodaria; species Cyrtodaria siliqua. The sequence continues at coordinate 46,358 of JAWPHD010000453.1, read as the reverse complement.
GATTACTAAGAGATAAGCAGGCTCCATTTTATCCTGGAAAAACAAATAGATTAAAAAACATGTTCTGGCTCTATGAAAGAACGCTGAATATTTCTGGATGTCTATGGGAAAAAAAAAGGGAAAAAAAGACAACTCAACATTGTGATTTAAATTTATATAAACATGATAAAAGGTGAATTATAGGGTTATGGTTAACACCGTTATGTTCGATCCACGTTAAGTAATAGATAGAGTCTGGTCTCAGCGAGTTGGCTTATTTGAACACTGAGATGGGCGTAGCCCATCGAGGTGTGTTTAAATAACCAACGAGCTGAGACAGACTCTATCTTTTTTGTAGCATGGTGTACCTAGTAACACTGTGATAGTCATAGTGACCATACTCTAAATTCCAATATCCGGTAGTTGTAGTACGGTGTAGCCTCGCCCCTTTAGTTACCCTAAATTAAACGATTTAATAGTCTGCATTCATCAAAGGAAATGTCACCGACCATGCTACAACTATTGTTGGTGAAAAGTCTACTCTGGAAAACGTAATGATAAGACAACCTTTTGTTATATAAATCATAAGTCTTATTTTTTACGTGACTTTAGAAGTCTAATTTGTGTACAGCCAAACACAAATGAAAAGTATCATAATCTCTTCAGGTCAGTGTATGAAATGTGCATATGCATTAAATTGTGCAGCATTGATACATGTTTTCTGTATGTTCTAGGTTCACTGTCGGCATGGTTCCGATCCAAGTATCCGTACAAGGTAGATGGTGCTGTGGCAACAAGTGCACCCATATATGCACAGGTGGACTTTAAAGGTATGTGTACTGATGCATAACATCCACAGTTTCTAAGGGCTGTGTTAGCTATATGCGAGGGGTGGTCAGAAAGTAACCAGACAAGTCTTCTTTTAAATGGGTGAGCATTTTACCAGACAAGTATTGTTATGGTGCATTTTAAGCAATATTGTGAAAGTGATTTTTTGTATTTTATTCATTATATGTTTTTACACATTTATGTAAGTTTTGATGGTAAAGTGCTCACCCATTTAAAAGTTAGAAGACTTGTCCAGTTACTTTTTGAATTCTCCTTGTGTATGTTCTGTCCCGAATAATTTTCTTCACAAACATTATCCTGAGGCATCGGTAACTCTCTAAACAGCACCACACCATCAGACGCCTCTATATGTAATAAACTATACAGAAAATATGGATAATCTACCTGATAAAAAGTATATTATGTCCGTCTCATACTGTACGACAACACAGAATGGCTTTTAGATAGAACTATCCATTATTTTTCAAAAAGATCTAAAAAAAATCATCTTAAAGGGACACGCAGCTCTTGAAGTATTTAGCAAGCATTAAATGTTACATCTCAAGTTATTGTGTCGCCTGCATAGCATGGCAGACACTTACGGATCACTGTCCGTCGTCGTCTCACACTTTAACCTGCAACCTAACCTTGGCCATAACTGGAAAAGTATGTGACCTATGTTCATAAAACTTCACACACATCTTCATCTTAACCCAATAACTCTGACTTTCAGTTTGGCAGAGTTATGCCCCTTTTCATAAAACTTTAACTTCAACCTACCCTAGCTCGTAACTTGGCAAAATATTGACCTATGGTTATGAAACGTTTTACAGTTCTTCCTTATCAGTTATCCAATACAGATTTATGCCCCTTTTCATAAACTTCAACACTTTAAAAAACACACAATAATTCATGAAGGATTACACCCCCTGTATTCATACTTTATAGTTAGGTTGTACATGCTGACATAAGCACACGGCAGTTGACACAGAACACCGTTATAGTTAAACCAGTATTATTTAAACTTTAAGCCTGCTTGCATATATTTTAAATAACACGTAATACAGTCTGGAGTTTTCAAGTTTCATTATTCTACCAAGTTTTAAATATATATTGTTGGAGTATAATAAACAATTAGTAATTTGCAAAACCAGTTTGTATTGAACTGTTCTAATAAACATCAAGATTGCTGTGTGTCCCTTTAATTAAGACATTGACTAATACAGATAGAGCACATCAGAAACTCTTGTTAAAAGTAGAGTAGAAGTCATGCATTCAAAGGTTTTTGCTCATTTATCCCTGGAATTGGATGTTAAATTTAGATAAAATTATTAAGATAATGGTAACTTAAGTCAGGGTAGCACTATACCAGTAACCGCGGTAGATTTTTAATTATCAGTACCCAGGACACTTTATACAGACCATACTTCTTTATTATGTATGTTTAAATATGCTTAACATAGATTTTCATCAGCTTTGTTTATGGGTTTTTTTAAGCATGATACAACAGTATGACAATTTTATTGAGGATGTTCCACTCACTATATGGTTCAGCGCATTTTGTAATGGAATCAAGTTTTAATACTGACAACAAGGACATGTCTTATTTACATGGGAAAACAGTATCTGCAGGTAATAAAAGGTTGAGTACCCATGTAGATAATTATGACTCATCTGAACCCTACTTGTGTGACAAAGTCAACAGCCTTTAGTACATGTCCGAATAATATCACACTTGTATTCCTCTAGAGTACCTGTCTGTTGTGGCAGACTCCCTAGATACGACAGGACCCCAGTGTAATGTAGAGATACGTAACGCCACACAGACCATGTACCAGTGGTGGGGACAGTCAGAGAAACGACAGGAAATGTTCAAAATGTTTCAGTAGGTACACCATGTTATATTATACATGTAGATTGAATAGCACTCTACAGTTTACCTCTTATTTTTCCAAGATTATATGAATCTGTCATGGGTATCCGGTGAAGATAGGGAATTCCAACCCAAGGTATAAGTGTTTTTATCGGAACCGAGGCTCTGCCGAGGTTCCGATTAAAACACTTATACCGAGGGTTAGAATTCCCTATCTGAACCGAATACCCAGGATAGATTCTTTTTCTTGCATATCAGAGTCATGTTGTGCGTTGACGCCGCCAGCTACTAGCGTTTTGCATGTTTTCCTGCATACCGGATGTTGGCGCGCGTGAATTTTATCTCAACCCTAGGGTGAGATGGAAATATCTAGCCCCGGTAAAATGACGGATATCCTTGTCCGGTATGCATGAAAAGATTATATAACTCGTTCATGGGTATCTGGTAAAGATCGGGGAATACATGAGATATATAGAGAATAATCGACGGTGTCAGTTGTGATACCAAAAATATGTCACGAGAACACTTGTAATTCAGTTAAAAAACTCGTTCTTCCGTCGTAATTCGGTTAAAAAACGAGTTCGAAGAATGAGTTTAAGAACGAGTTTTTTAACCGAATTACGTGTTCGAGTGACATATTTTTGTATCACATCGAGACTATTGATTATTCTATTTATTATATACCTATCAGTGATTTTTTAAGGATATTTAATTGAAAATACCTACCCCCACCACACAAGGGGCCCTCGCTTATGAATACATTTTGCAGATTTTGAAAAGCCGTTAAAATTTGCTGGTTGAAAGCAGTAGCAATCTACACTACCATTAAATACAAAAATGGTAAAAAAGTAGTTCCGGCAGAGTGATATCGTCACACCAGTGACGATATAGAAAAATGATATCGTCACACCGAAAAATATGTCGCTGAGAAATCATTATAAATCAGTGATAGGTATATAATAAAAATATTTTATCGGAACTGATGCTCTGCCTTGTTCCGATTAATACCGACCAAACTTGAAAGGTTGGAATTTCCCTTTCTAAATAGGACACCCAAGTTTGATCCATTTTCTTTCATGCCATTGCCATTTTGCACACTGACGTCACAATAGCCAGCATTTCTATGTTGATTTACACAATACAGTTGCTGTTATCGACATCGTTGTTGACAGCACATGCTTTCTATCTACACCCATTGGTAAAACAAGATTTGTTAGTACAGCTGTAAAATGTGGATACCCTTATTTGATAATGCAAGACATATGTCCTAGCCTAGTGTTGAGATAAGCTTTCCCAAGCTGACATAATTATAAACATAAAGAATATTTCATGCTGCCCTCATAATGCCCTCGTCAAAATTGGTGGGAGCTATACTGTTTTGGCCTTGTCCGTTTGTTCATCCATTCATTGTTTTTTCCGTCATATTTCTGATCACTTGTGACCAGAAGGTCAAGGTCACACACTTGGACTTTTTGCGTTTAGGTCTGCTTTCAGTAAAATGTTAAAGTTATGTTTTTGCTCATATTCTCAAAATGCTTTAACAAATTACTTTCATATTTTATTTATTGATTGCTAAGGTCGTACAAAAATATTCTGTCATATATCTGATCAACTACGACCCCAAGGTCATGGTCACATACTTGGAAGATTTGCGTTTAGTTGTTGCACTAGTCGGATATCTGACATTTCTAGTTTTATATGCAACAAGCCTCCATTCAGCTTGGATTTTAATCCTGTTGAATCTAAACTGCAAGCAATGTAACCGTATATATGATCTTCATAGTAGTATGTCTCTGTTTTAACTAAAACCGCATTCATCATCCGTGTACATGTATTATTGGTACATTCCTCATCCGTGTACATGTATTATTGGTACATTCATCATTCGTGTACATGTGTTATTGGTACATTCGTCATCCTTGTACATGTATTATTGGTACATTCATCATCCGTGTATATGTATTATTAGTACATTCGTCATCCATGTACATGTATTATTGGTACATTCATCATCCTTGTACATGTATTATTGGTACATTCATCATCCGTGTACATGTATTTTTGGTACATCTGTCATCCATGTACATGTATTATTGGTACATTTGTCATCCATGTACATGTATTATTGGTACACTCGTCATCCGTGTACATGTATTATTGGTACATCTGTCATCCATGTACATGTATTATTGGTACATTCGTATTCCGTGTACATGTATTATTGGTACATTCGTATTCTGTGTACATGTATTATTGGTACATCTGTCATTCGTGTACATGTATAATGGGTACATTCATCATCCGTGTACATGTATTATTGGTACATTTGTCATCCGTGTACATGGTATTATTGGTACATTCGTCGTCCATGTACATGTATTATTGGTACATTCGTCATCCGTGTACATGTATTATTGGTACATTCGTCATCCGTGTACATGTGTTATGGGTACATTCATCATCCGTGTACATGTATTATTGGTACATTTGTCGTCCGTGTACATGTATTATGGGTACATTCATCATCCGTGTACATGTATTATTGGTACATTTGTCGTCCGTGTACATGTATTATTGGTACATTCGTCATCCGTGTACATGGTATTATTGGTACATTCGTCGTCCATGTACATGTATTATTGGTACATTCGTCATCCGTGTACATGTATTATTGGTACATTCGTCATCCGTGTACATGTATTATTGGTACATTCGTCATCCGTGTACATGTATTATTGGTACATCTGTCAATTGTGTACATGTATTTGATAATTTAATGGTCGCAAATTTTGTTTAATGGCTCTGCTAATGCATTGCACTTCTACGATGCTATAACACATTGCCGTGAAACTAAAATTTGCGACCATTAAACAACTGTTATACAATCGCAGAAGTGCAATGCATTGCACATCGCGGAAGTGCAATGCATTGCACTTCTGCGATAGTATTACACATTGCCATGAAACTAAAATTTGCGACCATTAAACAACAGTTATACCATTGCAGAAGTGCAATTCCTTAGCAGAGCCATTAAACACTTTTACAATGGTATAACACATTGCCATGAAACTAAAATTTGCAATCATTAAACAACTGTTATACCATCGCAGAAGTCAAAATTTCAATACCGGTTAACCCATTTCTAATGCATTTCATTGTTTTTGACAGTTTCACTCCCAAACACATTAAAATAAAACATACTGATGTCTCGCTTTTGACGCTTTTGATGGTTGAGCATCACATGACAGGTTATGCACTATTTAATAGTCACTACTGTTACTACTGTTTGAATGTCAACCAGTAGGATTGCAGGATTTTTGGTGAGTGCGTTAGAAATGTATGTTTATTTTTGCTAGATTGTGTGACAAGATCGACCACGATAACATTCTGGATCTGGCTGGCTTCTTCAGTAACACAGCAGGCAACTTTGAGAATGTGGTCCAGTATAACAAAGATAACCGAGCATTTGAGGTGAGCGAACATTATCTAAGATAGGCTTACATAGTTATATATATTTGTAAACTGCTTTCATTGATGCTGGAGGTACAGGTTCTGGTTCTAACCAGGAAAAAGTGGGTGGTCTTCTTCCACCATTCCACCACTGAAAATTGATCATCTATTATAGCCTAACGTGCTGAAAATTATGTAAATCATTCAATCAGGGAACCATTCATTGATTCTCATATGATCAGAGACACAGAACAAGGGTCCGTATCCGAGTGTTAGTTTTTGATTTTAAATCACTTGCCCCTCACCAGTGTGGGTTCAAGCCCTCACGGGACCAAGAATCATTTTGTGGGGAAGCTATCCAGCTGGCTTGCAGAATGTCGGTGGTTCTACCCAGTTGTTTGCCCATGCACAAAAATTGCCGGGAAAGGCACCTTGGAAGCAGGAAAGTCACCATATGACCTTTATAGCTGTTGGTGGTGGACAAGGTTGTGTCTACCTACGGATAACAGAATCCACTATACCCGACCGTTACCATGTGTCCTATCTATATTATACATGTATACGAGTGACCTATCTGTGTTATACATGTATACGAGTGTCCTATCTGTGTTATACATGTATACGAGTGTCCTCTCTGTATTATACATGTATATGAGTATCCTCTCTGTATTATACATGTATACAAGTGTCATGTCTGTGTTATACATGTATATGAGTGTCCTGTCTGTGTTATACATGTATACGAGTTGTCTGTGTTATACATGTATACGAGTGTCCTGTCTGTGTTATACATGTATACGAGTGTCCTGTCTGTGTTATATATGTATACGAGTGTCTATCTGTATTATACATGTATACGAGTGTCATATCTGTATTATACATGTATACGAGTGTCCTGTCTGTATTATACATGTATACGAGTGTCTATCTGTATTATACATGTATACGAGTGTCCTGTCTATATTATACATGTATACAAGTGTCCTATCTGTTTTATACATGTATACAAGTGTCCTATCTGTGTTATACATGTATATGAGTGCCCTATCTGTATTATACATGTATACGAGTGTCCTATCTGTATTATACATGTATACGAGTGTCCTATCTGTTTTATACATGTGTACGAGTGTCTATCTGTATTATACATGTATACGAGTGTCCTATCTGTATTATTATGATGTTATTAATTAAGTGGTTTCATATTGGCCCAGTTATTGGTCCAAGGACTGTCATATTGCCCAAGGCCGAAGGCCGCAAGCCAATATGACAGTCCGAGGACCAATAACTCGGACAATATGAAACCACTTAATTAATGACAATTTTATTAATAAACAGCCACTACGGTATAATTTGTTTTAATCAAATTATTTTGACATACTTTGCGTTTATTTATAGTAGCGTTAATTACATTTATATGTTAACAAGCGAGCGCGAATGACGTTACTTTACGTGATTGACGTCACTTAAATCTGAGCGTGAATGACGTTACTTAACGCGAATGACGTCACTTAAATCTCGTATTGGCGAGTTTTTTCATATTGGCCTTGTTTTTTCATATTGGCCGACTTCCGGTCCATATTGGCCGAGTTTGCGTCGTATTGTATGTAGAATATCTAGTAAAACAAGGCTAATATAGTTAAGTTAATTAATAAACATGTATATGAGTATCCTATCTGTATTATACATGTATACGAGTGTCCTGTCAGTTTTATACATGTATACGAGTGTCCTGTCTGTATTATACATGTATAAGAGTGTCCTATCTGTATTATACATGTATACGATCTGTTTAATGTGTCTCATAAATGTTATGTTTTCATTATAGATTGATTAATAAAAATAAGTATAACAATACATGTACTCGATATTGGTGTGATTTGTGGAACGATCCTAAAAAATGTAAAAAGGTACAGGAAACAAACACATATTTAAGGATGGCCCAACCCGTTTTAAAAGATATCAGAATCTCATATGGCTTGCTATTGTGGCTGTACAAACAACTTTAAGATTATCGCATGTGTTTTGTTTTTAGCTCGCCTGATCAAAGATCAGAAGAGCTTATGCTGTGTTGCATCATCCTTCTGTCCGTCCATGCGTCTGTAAACTTTTTTTTGTGGCGACTACTCCTCTGAAACCACTTGAAAATTCAGGTCGGCCAGAAATTCAAGATGGCCGCCATGTCTAAAAATAGATTTTAAAATTGCGATTTTGTGGCGACTACTTCTCAAAAACCATAAGTGATATTGAATTGGAACCTTTACCAAAATGACTGGCAGGACTTGTAGTCGGTCCTAACCAAAGTTCATTTTGATTGGATGTCAAACAGCGGCCATCTTTGTTTACATAGAGTTATATAGGAAAACTTGTGGCGACTACTCCTGAAAATACTTGATGGAATTTCATGAAACTTGACAGGAATGTTGCTCTTGATGTCTAGTTGATCCTAACAAAAATTCAGGTCGGCTGGAAATTCAAGATGGCCACCACAGCTAAAAATAGATTTTAAAAATGTGACATTGTGGCGACTACTTCTCGAAAACTGTAAGTGATTGGAACCTTTACCAAAATTACTGGTGCGACATGTGCTTAGTCCTTACTATGATTCACTTCGATTCGATGTCAAACATGGCTGCCAGCGGCCATCTTTGTTTACATAGAGTTATATAGGAAAAACTTGTGGCGAATCCTCCTCTGAAACTACTTGACAGATTTTCATGAGACTTCACAGGAACGTTGGTCTTGATGTCTAGTTGATCCTAGCAAAAATTCAGGTCAGCTGGAAATTCAAGATGGCCACGACGGCTAAAAATAAATTTTAAAAATTCGATTTTGTGGCGACTACTTCTCAAAAACCGTAAGTGATATTGATTGGAAGCTTTACCAAAATGACTTTCACGATATGTAGTTGGTCCTAACCAAAGTTCATTTTGATTGGATGTCAAACATGGATGCCAGCGGCCATCTTTGTTTAGAGTTATATATGAAAAACTTGTGGCGACTACTCCTCTGAAACTGCTTGATGGAATTTCATGAAACTTGACAGGAATGTTGCTCTTGATGTCTAGTTGATCCTAGCAAAATTTCAGGTTGTTTGGAAATTCAAGATGGCCACCACTGCTAAATATAGATTTATAAATTGCGACTTTGTGGCGATTACTTCTCAAAAAACATAAGTGATATTGAATTGGAATCTTTAACAAAATTACTGGTGCGACATGTACTTGGTCCCAACCAAGATTCATTTTGATTCAATGTCAAACATTGCTGCCAGTGACCATCTTTGTTTACATAGAGTTGTATAGGAAACTTTTGTGGCGACTACTTATCTGAAAGTGTTAGTATTATTTCCATAAAACTTCCCATGGCTGATCTGACCTCAAAATCTATCAGTAGAGCTTAAAGGTTATTGACCTCTTGTTAATTTTGTTTCCTATTCTCACAAAGGGTGCCATAGGTACAGACATCACAATAGACACCCTGTGTGGCATAATGACGGACTTTACGCGAGGTTCGGCGATACAGCGGTACGCAGATGTCAACAGTCTCATGTTGAAGACGTACTCTCAGAGTTGCCTTGACTACAAGTACACCAAGATGATAGATGACATGAAGAAGACGGACTGGAACAGCAGCGCCGGGGAAGGAGGTATCGCATCGTCCAATTTCTTTGGTCAAAGCTGCAATTCGTGTTTGTGTTGTAATAAGGTTTACAGTCCCTGAGCCCTTCCACAATGAAGTGCTAGCTGTGTGTGAAATACATTTCTAGTTTTGACTGGATTTGCCTTTTAATTTGTTAATCTATTTTAGATATAATATAAATGCACAATAAGGATTTTTTGAAATTTAGGCAGACAGTGGATGTATCAAACATAAGCAGAATTTGACTGGTACCAATCTTATGGCAATTATAAAAAACTTTTGACGTAATAAAAAGTGTCAGATTCAAACTTGTTATCAAATTGTATGAATTTCATTTTAGGCAGACAGTGGACCTATCAAACATGCGCCGAGTTTGGCTGGTACCAGTCCTCTGACTATTCTAAACAGCCATTTGGTGACTGGTCCTTCTTCCCTGTCAAGTAAGTTCTGCATACAGAATATAATTTTCAGCTTGACTTTTCACACAATAAAATAACTCATGCAGTACCATCTAGTTATGTCTCCCCACACTCATTGTTTTTGCTGTGTCTGTCCATCTGTCACAAATGTTGTCGCCACTACTCCTCCTAAACCGCTTGTTGGATTTAACAGAAAATTTACAGGAAGCATCGGTATAATGTCTAGTTGTACATATCGCGTTTATGTTCGGATTCGATGATTTTTGACGGAGTTATGGCCCTTTGACGTTTTCACTTTAAGTTTGTTGTCGCCACTACTGCTCTTAAACTGCTTGTTGGATTTTGCCGAAAATTTACAGGAAACATTGGTATAATATCTAGTTGTGCAAATAGCGTTTGTGTTCTGGTTCGATGATTTTTGACAGAGTTATGGCCTTTTGACATTTTCACTTTAAATTTGTTGTCGCCGCTACTCCTCCTAAACCGCTTGTTGGATTTCGCCGAAAATTTTCAGGAAGCATCGGTATAATGTTAAGTTGTGCATATCGCGTTTGTGTTCCGGTTTGGTGATTTTTGACGGAGTTATGGCCCTTTGAAGTTTTTACTTTAAATTTGTTGTCGCCACTACTGCTCTTAAACAGCTTGTTGGATTTTGCCGAAAATTTACAGGAAGCATTGGTATGATGCCTGGTTGTGCATATCGCGTTTGTGTTCTGGTTCGATGACTTTTGATGGAGAAATGGCCCTTTGACATTTCAAGTTTAAATTTGTTGTCACTGCTGCTCCTCCTAAACCGCTTGTCGGATTTTGATGAAACTTGGTAGGAAGCATCGGTTTGATGCCTTGTTCTGTATATCCCTTGTGCGTTTCAGTTCAATAATTTGTGACGGAATTATGGCCCTTTGTCATTTTAACTTTAAATTTGTTGTCGCTGCTATTCTTCATAAACCCAATGTTGGATTGAAATTAATATGTTCCTACCACAACCAGGTCAATATGAATGACTTTTATCTACTTTTTGGACTCTGAAGTTTTATTTTATGTGACTGACAGCGCTACAGCAGTGCATCCATGTCCCATGGACATATTTTCTAGTTTTACTATTGCTTTTGTCTTTTCTTGTTACATAAAAACTCTTCTACACAAATCAGTAATGTTATCCAAAAATGTTCCCTATTTACTTCCAAACATATCTTAACAAGGTTGTGCACTATCCACTATCAAACTTATTTTATCTAGGTTGTGCAGTGGTGGGGAGACATCTGTTTTTCTATAAAAAACAAACTAGTTTTTGTAAAATTTATGTCTAGATTGTTCTGTTAAGTTCTGGACCAGTCTGCATGAACTTTGTATACCAAGTTCTGCTGGACCAATCTGCATGAAACTTTGTATATCAAGTTCTGCTGGACCAGTCTGCATGAAACTTTGTATACCAAGTTCTACTGGACCAGTCTGCATGAAACTTTGTATACCAAGTTCTGCTTGACCAGTCTGCATGAAACTTTGTATATCAAGTTCTGCTGGACCAGTCTGCATGAAACTTTGAATACCAAGTTCTGCTGGACCAGTCTGCTTGAAACTTTGTATACCAAGTTTTGCTGGACCAGTCTGCATAAAAAAAAATATTTCAAGTTCTGCTGGACCAGTCTGCATGAAATTTGTATTTCAAGTTTGAATTGGGATTGGACATTCACCTGTTGTGTTTGGAGTCAGTAGGTTAAAGTTCAAGGTCATAGTGAACTTAAGACTATATTGTATAATTCAGTTGAGATACTATTTTTTAGCTGTCTAACTACTTAAAGATTGCCATGTGCCACTTTACTATTGGTTAAGTTTAGCATTTCCAGAGTCCCTTCCTTTCATTGTCATGAACTGTAAGTATCATTACTGTATGTTTTATATATTTCAGCTTCTCACTCATCCAATGTAAGGACATCTATGGCGATGATTTCCCGGTGTTTGACAATGTAGAAGACACCAATAGGTATTATGGTGGGAGGGGTATTCCTGTGACCAAAATTGTGTTTCCAAACGGCTCCATCGACCCCTGGCATGCTATGGGGGTTACAGAAGATATTTCTCCAGATGCGACCGCCATCTACATAACAGGTGAGCATGTGTTTTTACAAGGAAATTATTGTGACCTTTACCTGATTGACTTGTCGATAAAAAAAATAAACGTCGGGTAATTAAAAACATATAGTGTTTTAACACTGTTATATGAAATCGTTATTTTGGTACATTTATTATTTTGATTTTTTTTTTTTCAAACTAATTCTGCGATTTTATTTTTTTTTTGATTTATTTTGTTGAAGTTTTTATATTCAAAATAAGTTGTTTTATTACACTGTTAGGAAGTTTTTTACCTGCTTATGTCAAGTCAAACATCTGAAAGACTTGTTTTGGTCTTCCTGACCCCAGTATATGAGGGATGTTCCAAATATCAATTTTACTTGAAGATATTTAAATATCAGGGGGAATTAAAATTGTTATTTCATCTTTTCTTGGTATGTTACATGTTGTTTAACTGAATATATGAGGAATAATGAACGTTAATTAGTAATATGCCGTTTCTTTAAAGCTAACAAATTATGAAAAGGACTAGGTATGATAAGGGGCAAAATTGGCCCCCAGTATTGAAGTTGTTAGTGCACATATTTTAAATATCTACTTTAGCTACAAATGGACCAAGTCATAAAACTCATTAAACCTAAGTTTGAAGGCTCTAAATGAGCATTTCTTCCAAAATGGATATTTTTGATCAGTTTCTGCAATTTTCAGTCAGTTTTTGGTCTCAAGGATACACAGCGCACCCTCAAGCACAGCTGATTTTTTGTTATAGATGAATAAAAGAAATAAAATATAGATAGAATATAATCAATTAACTTTTATATCCTCGACAAATTAAAATAAAATAATTATTTTTGCATTTTGGGGGCAAATACTTTGTTATCGTACCTTGTCAGTTGTTATGGCAAATATTTAAATTGCAGAGAAAAAGGATGCTTGACACTGCAAGATTTTAAGAGTCAAACTTGCAGTGTGACCCTTTGATGTTGATATGTCTGAAAAGAGTTTTGTACTTTAAAAGGGAACACGGCATTAAAGGGGAACACGGCATTATTTAAGTATTTATCAAGCATTAAAATAAGCACCTGAATAAAACTAGCAATGTTTTAACTTTTAACCTGTTTGCATATAATAAATAACATTAAATTATTATTCATTATTTTACCACGTGTTTAAATATATAACATGATGAACAACACTAAGTAATATACAGATGAACAACACTAAAGTAATATACAAATGAACAACACTAAGTAATGTACAGATGAACAACACTTAGTAATATACAGATGAACAACACCAAAGTAATATACAGATGAACAACACTAAGTAATATACAGATGAACAACACTAAGTAATATACAGATAAACAACACTAAGTAATATACAGATGAACAACACTAAGTAATATACAGATGAACAACTCTAAGTAATATACAGATGATCAACAATAAGTAATATACAGATGAACAACAATAAGTAATATACAGATGAACAACAATAAGTAATATACGAATGAACAACAATAAGTTATATACGGATGAACAAAACTAAGTCATATACGGATGAACAACACTAAGTAATATACGGATGAACAACAATAAGTAATATACAGATAAACAACACCAAAGTAATATACAGATGAACAACACTAAGTAATATACAGATGAACAACAATAAGTAATATACGGATGAACAACTGAACAACACTAAGTAATATACAGATGAACAACACTAAGTAATATACAGATGAACAACACTAAGGATGAACAACACTAAGTAATATACAGATGAACAACTCTAAGTAATATACAGATGAACAACACTAAGTAATATGCAGATGAACAACACTAAGTAATATACAGATGAACAACACTAAGTAATATACAGATGAACAACACTAAGTAATATACAGATGAACAACACTAAGTAATATACAGATGAACAACACTAAGTAATATACAGATGAACAACAATAAGTAATATACAGATGAACAACACTATGTAATATACAGATGAACAACACTAAGTAATATACGGATGAACAACACTAAGTAATATACAGATGAACAACAATAAGTAATATACGGATGCACAACAATAAGTAATATACAGATGAACAACACTAAGCAATATACAGATGAACAACACTAAGTAATATACAGATAAACAACACCAAAGTAATATACAGATGAACAACACTAAGTAATATACAGATAAACAACACCAAAGTAATATACAGATGAACAACACTAAGTAATATACAGATGAACAACACTAAGTAATATACAGATGAACAACACTAAGTAATATACAGATGAACAACACTAAGTAATATACAGATAAACAACACTAAGTAATATACAGATAAACAACACTAAGTAATATACAGATAAACAACACCAAAGTAATATACAGATGAACAACACTAAGTAATATACAGATAAACAACACTAAGTAATATACAGATAAACAACACCAAAGTAATATACAGATGAACAACACTAAGTAATATACAGATGAACAACACTAAGTAATATACAGATGAACAACACTAAGTAATATACAGATGAACAACACTAAGTAATATACAGATAAACAACACCAAAGTAATATACAGATGAACAACACTAAGTAATATACATATGAACAACACTAAAGTAATATACAGATGAACAACACTAAGTAATATACAGATAAACAACACTAAGTAATATACAGATGAACAACACTAAGTAATATACAGATGAACAACACTATGTAATATACAGATGAACAACACTAAGTAATATACAGATGAACAACACTAAGTAATATACAGATGAACAACACTATGTAATATACAGATGAACAACACTAAGTAATATACAGATGAACAACACTAAAGTAATATATGGACGAATAACACTAAGTAATATACAGATGAACAACACTAAGTAATATACAGATGATCAACAATAAGTAATATACAGATGAACAACAATAAGTAATATACAGATGCACAACGCTAAGTTATATACAGATGAACAACACTAAGTAATATACAGATGAACAACACTATGTAATATACAGATGAACAACACTAAGTAATATACGGATGAACAACACTAAGTAATATACAGATGATCAACAATAAGTAATATACAGATGAACAACAATAAGTAATATACAGATGAACAACAATAAGTTATATACGGATGAACAACACTAAGTAATATACAGATGAACAACAATAAGTAATATACGGATGCACAACAATAAGTAATATACAGATGAACAACACTAAGTAATATACAGATGAACAACACTAAGTAATATACAGATGAGCAACACTAAGTAATATACAGATAAACAACACTAAGTAATATACAGATAAACAACACCAAAGTAATATACAGATGAACAACACTAAGTAATATACAGATGAACAACAATAAGTAATATACAGATGAACAACAATAAGTAATATACAGATGAACAACAATAAGTAATATACAGATGAACAACACTAAGTAATATACAGATGAACAACACTAAGTAATATACAGATGAACAACACTAAGTAATATACAGATAAACAACACCAAAGTAATATACAGATAAACAACACCAAAGTAATATACAGATGAACAACACTAAGTAATATACAGATAAACAAAACCAAAGTAATATACAGATGAACAACACTAAGTAATATACAGATGAACAACACTAAGTAATATACAGATGAACAACACTAAGTAATATACAGATGAACAACACTAAGTAATATACAGATAAACAACACCAAAGTAATATACAGATGAACAACACTAAGTAATATACAGATAAACAACACTAAGTAATATACAGATAAACAACACCAAAGTAATATACAGATGAACAACACTAAGTAATATACAGATGAACAACACTAAGTAATATACAGATGAACAACACTAAGTAATATACAGATGAACAACACTAAGTAATATACAGATAAACAACACCAAAGTAATATACAGATGAACAACACTAAGTAATATACATATGAACAACACTAAAGTAATATACAGATGAAGAACACTAAGTAATATAGAGATAAACAACACTAAGTAATATACAGATGAACAACACTAAGTAATATACAGATGAACAACACTATGTAATATACAGATGAACAACACTAAGTAATATACAGATGAACAACACTAAGTAATATACAGATGAACAACACTATGTAATATACAGATGAACAACACTAAGTAATATACAGATGATCAACAATAAGTAATATACAGATGAACAACACTAAGTAATATATGGACGAACAACACTAAGTAATATACAGATGAACAACACTAAGTAATATACAGATGATCAACAATAAGTAATATACAGATGAACAACAATAAGTAATATACAGATGCACAACACTAAGTTATATACAGATGAACAACACTAAGTAATATACAGATAAACAACACTAAGTAATATACAGATGCACAACACTAAGTTATATACAGATGAACAACACTAAGTAATATACAGATGAACAACACTATGTAATATACAGATGAACAACACTAAGTAATATACAGATGAACAACACTAAAGTTATATACAGATGGACAACACTAAGCAATATACAGATGAACAACACTTAGTAATATACAGATGATCAACAATAAGTAATATACAGATGAACAACAATAAGTTATATACGGATGAACAACACTAAGTAATATACAGATGAACAACAATAAGTAATATACGGATGCACAACAATAAGTAATATACAGATGAACAACACTAAGTAATATACAGATGAACAACACTAAGTAATATACAGATGAGCAACACTAAGTAATATACAGATAAACAACACTAAGTAATATACAGATAAACAACACCAAAGTAATATACAGATGAACAACACTAAGTAATATACAGATGAACAACAATAAGTAATATACAGATGAACAACAATAAGTAATATACAGATGAACAACAATAAGTAATATACAGATGAACAACACTAAGTAATATACAGATGAACAACACTAAGTAATATACAGATGAACAACACTAAGTAATATACAGATAAACAACACCAAAGTAATATACAGATAAACAACACCAAAGTAATATACAGATGAACAACACTAAGTAATATACAGATAAACAAAACCAAAGTAATATACAGATGAACAACACTAAGTAATATACAGATGAACAACACTAAGTAATATACAGATGAACAACACTAAGTAATATACAGATGAACAACACTAAGTAATATACAGATGAACAACACTAAGTAATATACAGATAAACAACACCAAAGTAATATACAGATGAACAACACTAAGTAATATACAGATAAACAACACTAAGTAATATACAGATAAACAACACCAAAGTAATATACAGATGAACAACACTAAGTAATATACAGATGAACAACACTAAGTAATATACAGATGAACAACACTAAGTAATATACAGATGAACAACACTAAGTAATATACAGATAAACAACACCAAAGTAATATACAGATGAACAACACTAGGTAATATACATATGAACAACACTAAAGTAATATACAGATGAACAACACTAAGTAATATACAGATAAACAACACTAAGTAATATACAGATGAACAACACTAAGTAATATACAGATGAACAACACTATGTAATATACAGATGAACAACACTAAGTAATATACAGATGAACAACACTAAGTAATATACAGATGAACAACACTATGTAATATACAGATGAACAACACTAAGTAATATACAGATGATCAACAATAAGTAATATACAGATGAACAACACTAAGTAATATATGGACGAACAACACTAAGTAATATACAGATGAACAACACTAAGTAATATACAGATGATCAACAATAAGTAATATACAGATGAACAACAATAAGTAATATACAGATGCACAACACTAAGTTATATACAGATGAACAACACTAAGTAATATACAGATGAACAACACTAAGTAATATACAGATGCACAACACTAAGTTATATACAGATGAACAACACTAAGTAATATACAGATGAACAACACTATGTAATATACAGATGAACAACACTAAGTAATATACAGATGAACAACACTAAAGTAATATATGGACGAACAACACTAAGTAATATACGGATGAACAACACTAAGTAATATACAGATGATCAACAATAAGTAATATACAGATGAACAACAATAAGTAATATACAGATGAACAACAATAAGTTATATACGGATGAACAAAACTAAAGTAATATACAGATGAACAACACTAAGTAATATACGGATGAACAACACTAAATAATATACGGATGGACAACACTAAGTAATATACAGATGAACAACACTAAAGTAATATACAGATGAACAACACTAAGTTATATACGGATGAACAACACTTAATAATATACGGATGGACAACACTAAGTAATATACAGATGAACAACACTAAGTAATATACAGATGAACAACACTAAGTAATATACAGATGAACAACAATAAGTAATATACAGATGAACAACACTAAGTAATATACGGATGGACAACACTAAGTAATATACAGATGAACAACACTAAGTTATACGAGAGGTGTTCAACTTATAATTGAACACTTTTGTTTAAGATGTTTTTTTCTTCAGAGGAAGTGATTATAATAAAAAAAATGCGTGATTTAGTGATGTGAAACTATTAACTATTTTAATCATATTTTGTGATATAAAAACATGAACAGTTATTGTTGATGTATATCATATATGTATATTATATACCTTATAAAGATATCTTTGGTAAACAAATATATTGTTTTGCCCCTAAAATTTAAGTTATATATTTTTCTATATTTTTTTTTGTTGAGAAACTTATGAAACTTGTTTTGTATAGCGGAGGAAGTCACAAAATGCTTGCAGTTAATGTTTTGAACAAGAAGCTTTCGTAAATTTTGTCATTTCATAGTTGAATTTCATGTTAATTTTCGCTAAAATCTTGAAAATCAACAAATTAAAAAAAAATGCATATTACACTTTTCTACGTTCAGACATGAACATTTCGGAATACTATAACCTTTAACGATATTTTAAAAGCATTTGTGTTAAAATTTGTATTGCAGTTATTTTTATTATTGACAATTTTTGCTTCAAAATGTCATAGGGGGCGTCCGTGGCCGAGTGGTTAACGTCTCTGACTTGAAATCACTCACAGCTGTAGGTTCGATCCCTCAGGGGCCTAGGAATCTTTATGTGAGGAAGCTATCCAGCTGGCTTTCAGAATGTCGGTGGTTCTACCCAGGTGCCCGCCCGTGCACGAAAATTGCCCGGAGGGGCATCTGGGGTCTTCCTCCACCAATGGAAGCTGGAAAGTCGCCATATGACCTTAGCTGTTGGTGCGACTATAAAATCCAATTCAATCAATCAAAATGTCATTCTCTACCCCTTTTTCAAAAATGCAGATGCATCAACATTAGGAAGCACATAATAGTGCATGTCATAATGTTTCATATCGAAGGAATCATTAGACCAAACATAACAATCAACATATTCGGCGAGAATTTCAATATAGTTGATTCAGTTACACAATAAAAGTGTTCAAATAGAAGTTGAACGCCTCTCGTATACAGATGAACAACACTAAGTTATATACAGATGAACAACAATAAGTAATATACAGATGAACAACACTAAATAATATACAGATGAACAACACTAAGTTATATACAGATGAACAACAATAAGTAATATACAGATGAACAACACTAAGTAATATACAGATGAACAACACTAAGTTATATACAGATGAACAACAATAAGTAATATACAGATGAACAACACTAAGTAATATACAGATGAACAACACTAAGTTATATACAGATGAACAACAATAAGTAATATACAGATGAACAACACTAAGTAATATACAGATGAACAACACTAAGTTATATACAGATGAACAACAATAAGTAATATACAGATGAACAACACTAAGTAATATACAGATGAACAACACTAAGTTATATACAGATGAACAACAATAAGTAATATACAGATGAACAACACTAAGTAATATACAGATGAACAACACTAAGTTATATACAGATGAACAACAATAAGTAATATACAGATGAACAACGCTAAGTAATATACAGATGAACAACACTAAGTTATATACAGATGAACAACAATAAGTAATATACAGATGAACAACGCTAAGTAATATACAGATGAACAACACTAAGTTATATACAGATGAACAACAATAAGTAATATACAGATGAACAACACTAAGTAATATACAGATGAACAACACTAAGTTATATACAGATGAACAACAATAAGTAATATACAGATGAACAACACTAAGTAATATACAGATGAACAACACTAAGTTATATACAGATGAACAACAATAAGTAATATACAGATGAACAACACTAAGTAATATACAGATGAACAACACTAAGTTATATACAGATGAACAACAATAAGTAATATACAGATGAACAACACTAAGTAATATACAGATGAACAACACTAAGTTATATACAGATGAACAACAATAAGTAATATACAGATGAACAACACTAAGTAATATACAGATGAACAACACTAAGTTATATACAGATGAACAACAATAAGTAATATACAGATGAACAACACTAAGTAATATACAGATGAACAACACTAAGTTATATACAGATGAACAACAATAAGTAATATACAGATGAACAACACTAAGTAATATACAGATGAACAACACTAAGTTATATACAGATGAACAACAATAAGTAATATACAGATGAACAACAATAAGTAATATACAGATGAACAACACTAAGTAATATACAGATGAACAACACTAAGTAATATACAGAAATATATTGCTTTAAACTGTTCAAATAGTAATAATGATTTCCAAATATGCAAGTCATGTTGAGAAAGAAAAAATGTTTATTTAGATTGGCGAATGTTGTTTATTTAGATTGGCGTATGCATATGGCGGTCATGCGATTGGCATCAAACTCTGCTCAATAACTCAGTTAGGAATGAGATATTGGAATGAATCTTGCTGTAAAGATACCTTATATGGAAAGGAAGCTTGGGATTGCATTTGAGGTCACTGAGGTCTAGGTAACTGTTACTAAAACTAGCAAAATGGTTTCTGCTCAGTGACTTTAGTTAGGAGTGAGATATTGGAACGAAACTTGTTATGTAGTTAGCTTATATGGAAAGGAAGTTTGAGCTCAAGGTCAGATACTGTTACTAAAAATAATAAAATGGTTTCCGGTCAATAACTGTAGTAGGGAATGAGATATTGGAACGAAACTTGTGTGTAGGTAGATTATATGGAAAGGAACCTTTGGATTGCATTTGATGACACTTGGGTCAAGGTCACTGTTTCTTAAAAATAGAAAAATGTTTTCGGTAATGACTTATGTCGGAAAGGAAAACAGTAGGTTATATGGAAGGTAGGAACTGTGTAGGTAGCTTATGGAAAACCTGGTTTTCATGGTATGTCAACGTTTCTTGTTGTCTCTGTTTCAGGAACTGCCCACTGTGCCAACATGTACCCAGCTACAGAGAAAGACGTGCCTGAACTGACTGCAGCCAGGGAGAAAATCGGCCAACTCATTGGCAAATGGATATCCTGATATTAATATCGTTTGTTGTTTGTCAGTTCATTTGTCTGTTTTTAAAAAAAAGTGTTTCATAAAATTTCTCATATCTGCCTACCGATATTTAATATTGTTATAGAAATGTCTCAAAACTGCTTTAATATCTTTATACTTTTAGTGTGTTTTGGTGTTTATATACTGTGTGCGATTATGGGTATGTATACACTTAGGCATTAATATTTGTACTTTTTCCCTTGATAATATTTTCATGCATGTAGGCAATTAAAACAGTGTTTCATTGCATTATGGGTGATAAAAAAATTCATAATGATGCATGTGTTCTTTAATTCCATTGTTTCTTTTTTATTATTATTTCTTTATGCTGTTTATTTTTCAATACTCATAATAAGAAGTGACCTATTGTTAAAGCCACCTTTTTTTTTTTTTTTCAATCTTCCAATTTTATGCATAAGTGCAGTGTTCATGAGAAACAAATGAATGGTACATTAGTTTACACATGAGGTGTTGAAACTGTTGATTTGGCACGGTTCACAAAGTTTAATTCTGTTGATTGGGTTGTATAATTCCCTTAGATATAAGGATTCTAAATACCTCGTCAAACAACTCGTTATACGTTTAAATAAGCATATTTGAATTTAAACAAGAAGTAAATATATTGTGATTGTGTTCATGAGGATAGTGCTCTGTGTAATTTCGTGATATTTATTACAGTTTTGTTTATAATCTATACATTATAAGAAATTAAATATATTTTATATACTATCGGCGTACTGTGTTTTTTCATAGCAGCATGCATGTCATAGAGGGTTAATTAGTACAACAATAACACAGTGTGCAAAACACAAGATGGGTGGCTCAGGTAACACCAGATGTGGTGGCTCCGTTAACACCAGATGTGGTGGCTCAGGTAACACAAGACGGGGTGGCTCAGGTAACACAAGATGGGGTGGCTCAGGTAACACCAGATGGGGTGGCTCAGGTAACACCAGATGTGGTGGCTCAGGTAACACCAGATATGGTGGCTCAGGTAACCGTTTAAGGTTTGGAGCACTTCTCCATCTACATATTTCATCAGAATTCCGGACAATCCTGTAATAAATTCTCTCCATACACATTTTATTGGGTCTTCGTGAAACTTTTCAGGAACATTGCTAATGATGTCAAGTTCTGGCTAAAATTAAACTTCCTGCAAAATCCAAGATGGTTACCATGGCTAAAATGTTACTAAACAAACTATAAGATTTTGATTGGTTCTTCTTTTGAACAATAGTGATACAATGCTCTTTGCTTATATAATCGAATTGACAAATTGTGAGTTTAAAATGAAATTTACACGCTGATAAAATTTGTTTGCAATATTGCAGATGAAACAGTGAAAATGTGTGATCAATTCTTAAATTTTACATTATTTTCCATTCTTTTAAAACTAACAATAGCGTGCGTTGAGAGGTTGCTGATGATAAATATGTTAAAGAAAGATAAATATCGCCAGTGTTTTTTCAAACTGCAGAATAGCCATTTTCTATTGACTGGATGCGTGTACTGTTAGCTCCGCCTACCACACCAGATGCGTGTACTGTTAGCTCCGCTTACCACTACAGATGCGTGCACAGCTTCGCCTAACACACCAGATGTGTGCACAGTTAGCTCCGCCTACCACACCAGATGCGTGCACAGTTAGCTCCGCCTACCATACCACCCACACCAGATTCGTGCACAGTTAGCTCTGCCTACCACTACAGATGCACAGTTACCTCCGCCTACCAAAAAATGAAGTTTATTCGAAATTACCTAGATGCTATTTTTTCACCAGGAAGTATAAAGTTAATGTAAATATTCCAAGACGACATCAAGTTCAAATAGACAAGTTTGTGAACAGACAACTCCTCTAAAACAGAGATGCTGATACAGGACCTTAAAGGGAATCTTGAAGTGTTTATTTTATGCTGTGTCTGTAGAAAAGCAAATGGCTTGGCAGTCTGACTAGTCTGAGACAACAGTGAATGATACACCCTGATATTTATTTTCTTGTTAGTCGCCTGCCTGTGTGTCACCGAAGGGGACTTTAGGTTTGCCGTCCGTCAGTCCCACAAATATGAATCCTGTGATAATGAGAAAAATATTTTTATGAAACTTGGAATGTTAGTCGAGGGCAATGAGGGGATTATGCACGTTATTTTGTTTTGTTAATTTGACAAAAAATATGTTTGCTATGGCAACGGAAATAGTAAAAAGACACAAAATATATAAATCCTTTGAAAACAAATAAATGCTTAAGATAATTTGATGAAAATGTATGTATGTAAAAGGGAGTGAGGAGATCATGCACATCAATTTGTTTTATTAATATGTCAAAAATTATATATGGTTGCTATGGCAACAAAAATTGTAAAAAATACACTGTTACTAAAAATAGAAAAATGGTCTCTGTTTAATAACTTAGTTAGGAATGAGATATTGGAATGAAACTTTATGGGTATGTAGCATATATGAACAGAAGGCTTGCATTTGGGGTCACTATTACTAAAAATGGAAAAATGGTTTCCGCTCAATAATTTTACTTAGGAAATGACATATTGGCCTGAAACTTGGTGTGTTATATGAAACGCAAGTTTGGGATTTCATTTATGGCCCCAGGAGTCAAGGTCAAGATCACTGTTACAACTTTAGTTAGAAATGAGATAGTGGAATTGAACTTTATGGGTAGGAAGCTTGGGATTGCATCTGGAGTCACTCAGGTCAAGATCACTGTTACTAAAAATAGAAAAATGATTTCCGCTCATTAACTTTACTTAGAAATGAGATATTGTAATGAAATTGTATGGGTATGTAGCTTATTTGAAAAGGAAGCTTCGGATTGCATTTGGGGGTCAATGGGTTCAAGGTCAAGTTCACTGTTACTAAAAATAGAACAACTGTTTCTACTTAGGAATGAGATATTGGCCTGAAATATGCATACATGTAATTATTATGTAGTCACAATATGCTATGAATTCCCTGGCATTGATAATACCATAATCATACGTACAATTACAGACATTGTTGCTTGATATTGAATGACACCTAAACATGTATTCCATTTATATTGAATGACCCTTAAATGGTGCATTCCACTGATATTGAATGACCCTTAAATAATGCACCCCATTGTTATTGAATGACCCTTAAATGGTGTATTCCATTGATACTGAATGAACCCCAAAATGACTACCCACCCCACAAAACAAATGACGCTTAAATGGTGTAATAAACTGATATTAAATGACCCTTAAATGGTGTATTCCATTGATGTTGAATGACCCTTAAATAATGCACCCCATTGTTATTGAATGACCCTTAAATGGTGTATTCCATTGATAATGAATGAACCCCAAAATGACTACACACCCCACAAAACAAATGACGCTTAAATGGTGTAATAAACTGATATTAAATGACCCTTAAATGGTGTATTCCATTGATGTTGAATGAACCTCAAAATGACTACCCTGCCCTAACCACACAAATGATCCTTAAATGGTGTATTAAATTGATATTGACTGACCCTTAAATGGTGTATTCCACTGAGGTTGAATGAACCCCAAAATGACCCTTAAATTGTGTATTCCAATGATATTGAATGAACCTTAAATGGTGTATTCCATTGATGTTGAATGTCCCTTAAATGGTGTATTCCAATGATATTGAATGAATCTTAAATTGTGTATTCCATTCATGTTAAATGAACCCCAAAATTACCCTTAAATTGTGTATTCCAAGGATAATGAATGAGCCATTCAGCGAATTATGATCCTGATAGAAACCGCGAAGGTAAAAATCAGTAATATAAAGTAAAAACGTCGGGGGGGGGGGGAAGGAATTATGATCTTGATAGAAACCGCCAAGGTGAAAATCAGTAATATAAAGTAAAAACGTAGGTGGGTGGGTGGGTTGGGGTGTATGTGTGAAAAATAGTCACTTTTTAAAACGCAAAGAGCTATAACTCCAGCATGATATGTGCCCTCAGGCTGGTTATTGAACTTGGCCGAGATATTATGCCCATAAACATTGACCCCCACTTTTCATAAAGATTGGTTTATAAATGTCAAGTTATTGAGAGGAATCAGCAAAAAATCTTCAATTTTTAAAAATTCAGTGGCTTTAATTACGAAATGATAAGTTGGATCTGGCTTGTTATCGAACTTGGCCTAAATATTATTGCCATAAACATTGTCCTAAAGTCCTCAAGATCTGATTATAAATATTAAAGTTATTGGTCGGAACCGAAAGTCGATTTTTGACAAATCCAAGGGCCATAACGCCGTCAATATAGGTGCATTCAGGCTGGTTATGAACTTGATCTAAATATTATGGCAATAAACATTGTTCTAAAGTTGTATCAAGATTGGATTAAAAATGTTTTAAGTTATAGAGCGGAAATGGCAAAATTCTTAAATTTTTACAAATTCAAGGGCCATAACTCCAGCAAGACAAGTGTGATCTAGCTGGTTGTCAAACTTGTCCCGAGATATTATGCCCATAAGCATTGTCCTAAAGTTTTAATCAAGATTTTGATTAAACATGTTTTAAGTCCGACATTATATGTGTGATCCGGCTGATTATCGAATTTGACCTAGAAACATAGTCCTCTGATTTCCCCGTATGGTTGCTGGGGTAGAATACAACCACTACAAATCCCGCTAGAGGCATTTGTCTTAATCGTGCTCATTCAAGGTCTTCACCACGACACATGCAAATGTGGCTTCATCGTAAATGGAGTGTCTACTGTAGAATTTGCTGCAGTTCTGCAGGTTCGAAGGTTCTAGGCACATTCTAAATGTTTTATCCGGATGTAAATGGAGGATGAGCCTGGCATGTTCATTCCTGTTAGGCGCCATATAATCTTTCATGTGTTGGTGCGCCGTAAAAATTCAATTCAAGATCGGATTATAAATATTAAAGTTATTGGTCGGATTTTTAAAAATCCAAGGGCCATATCTCTGGAATTATAGGTGCAATCTGGTTGGTTATCGAACTTGACCTAAATATTACGACCGTGAACATTGTCCTAAAGTTTCATTAAGATCGGATTATAAATATCAAAGTTAATTGGCGACGGAACAACGGAAATGCAAATTCAATAGACCTTTGCCGGTTGACAACAAGAACTACAAGAACAAGAGGGCATGTGGAGGCCCAAGAGGGCCTGTGGACGCTCTACTGGCTCTAATATCAATGGTTGTCATACAATTAAAATCAACCGTAACACGGCGATGACATGCACAACTAGGCTTGGCACTCATCATCCCCGCCAAGATTCGCTGAAATCCGACCAGGAGTTCAGAAGAGATTAGTCTGGACAAAGTTTGTGTATTAAATCCTTTAAATGACCGTAACTCCGCCAACAATCTTTCAACCGGAACACGTCGATGATATGCTCAACTAGGCTTGGTACTGATCATCACTGCAACGTTTCGTTGAAATACGGCCAGGGGTTCAGGGGAACTGGTCCGGACAAAGCTTGTGTATTAAACCTTTAAATGACCGTAACTCCGCCAACAATCTTTCAACCGGAACACGTCGATGATATGCTCAACTAGGCTTGGTACTGATCATCCCTGCAACGTTTCGTTGAAATCCGGCCAGGGGTTCAGGGGAACTAGTCCGGACAAAATTTGTGTAATAAAACCTTTAAAGTGTTGACATCAAAAAGTAACTAATTTTTCAATAATTCAAGGCCAGAACCTCGGTGTTACTGGTCCGATCTGGCTGGTTTTCAAACTTGACCGAGCAGTTTGATAACTGTAGAATGCAAAATAGAAGCGCTAGAATTTTGACAAGACAAAATATAATTTCTTTCGTTAATTGAAGGGCAATAACTGCGGTATTACTGGTTCGATCTGGCTCGTTTTTGAACTCGTCCGAGCTTTCATTGATATTAATAATCTGATATAGTTTGCTAAATATCAAACGAAAAACGAAGGTGCTAGAGTGTTGACATCAAACAGTTAACGGATGACGAACAAAAGACCATGGCATAAGCCCTGGAAGCGACATCACACACATATAGGGGTTGATAATAGGGGTACCGCCTTGGAAAGGTTAGTGGCAAAAAGGCCTCTGGGTGGTTAAACCAGATTCTATGATGCATCAAACCTCCGGCCATATCCTATAACAAACTAGGCAGCAGTAATAAGCAATATAACAAAGATGATCATTTATATATGAATATAAAACGAACAAAAGACTAGAAAGCAACAAATCAAGTAATGACTTGGTATAAGCCATAGCAACAAGAGAATAAGCCAGACACGACACGACAATTGAAGATTGAAGACAAACACCAAACGTTACCGTTCTTTCAGGATATCATACGGTCCAGTGGGTGGGTGGGGGAGGGGTGATCAGCACCGGGTTTTAAACTTCGTGAGGCCCCAATTGACAATGGACCAAATCAATAGTCAGCTGTTTCACAGCAGGAGGTAGAACTTCCCCAATGTGGCCTGGACACTGAAAACCATGGTTATGAATTGAATGGGGATGAATATATTCATTTACAGTAAACAGCTTGATCTCTGTCTCAATTATTGTCAGTTTGTTTTGCTCACCACCATTCCCCATGTTAACCCAATAATATGCTGTTAAAGGGTTGTAAATCACAATGCATTCGTTCATGTATGCTAAACCCGATTTCTAGGAAAATGACCTATCGTGCGTTCTACATGACATCACACAATGACATTCAACTAGCGATGGAGCGCTGTGGTCTAGTGATAGAGCGTTGGACCCATGATCCAAAAGCCGTGGGTTCAATTCCCGCCTGCCATATGCGTTGTGTCCCTGAGCAAGACATTTTATCTGCATTGCTTAGTACTGGTTCTACCCAGGAAGACATCGAGAGTGATTCAAATAAGTTCATAGAGATTTCGTTACAATCAAAGTAAAATAAATAGGTTTAAACTAAACTTCCGTATAACTGCACGTGTGTGCTTAGTCTAGATCATCTGCGACGCTTGCTTGTTTTCAAGACAAACGTCAAGAACAGTTCTTTTGAAAATATATTGACTTTTACCGAGATTCCGGTATCGTTTCTGATTGTCTGATACAGACACACCTGCTATCGAAGATATACAGAATGGCAGAAAGACATTAAATTAATAAATAACGTGGGAAACTTCATCATTATATCGACGAACTAAATGTGGATGGTCATAAATACTAAAATAATAATAATAATTACATGGGTTTCCGGTTTCAATTTTTTTTTCTGAACAAAGGATCAAGACATTTGTATTTACAATCAAGCATCGAATATGTTCAAGACTAGTGTGTGCTGAATGGGAAATACCTGCGCCAACCACAGGATATACTCAACGAAACACGTCCGAGTTCCCCTCTATATTCAATGTTAATATTAGGTAGTGTTGATTGGTAAAAAATAACTTTAGATGTAACATATGGTCAATACCGTTCTGCGATTTTAAGCAACGTGAATTCATCTTACACTTTAAAAGGAGAAAATAACGTTTCCATTTAGTCAGTTTAGAACCCAGCATTTCAATTTTGATTGAAAATCAACAAAAAGTCCATAGGATTTACATTAAAGTCATTCTGTTCGGTTTTCGTTAAAAAAAATGCCCTCAGTTCTGCAAATTATGACATGCTATGCTAACATTGTTTCACATGTATGCATTACATGAGTTTGCTTTTCTTCAAATCTATAAAAAATAATGAAAACGAAATACATTCGTTGTTACTTTTTTAACAACGAACAATACCCAGTGTTTAAATTGAATATAGAAGGAAAATCGGACGTATTATAAATTGTGTTGAGTACAGACAAACTATATTTGCGGTGTATGCGCAAGAAACGATTCTGCTGCTTTCCGTCTGGACACTCTATATTATTTAATTCAGTGTTCGGCTTTTAAACTAGTATTGTACTAGATATAATTGTTTACCCAAAGACACAAACGTTATGTATGGTTCCATTTTTTTCAAAGTAGCATTTGGTAAATTCTTGCTGGAGGTAAATTTTTACTGGAGTTAGACCATACTTTGATAAAAAGGAAACAGGTCAAAATTGATTCTTAATATTGTTCGCTGTTATGCTAGTGCTTTTTTTTATCCAATTTGAATATTTGCAGTACTTAAAAAGGTGAGAAGGAAAAAACATGTCCACAGTATATACATATTAAAGACGTTTTTATTACAGTATATGCACACTGAATACAAAATACGCATTTAATATCTAACGACCCACTACTGATACTGGCTGATCTGTCTCGTACAGAAAAGCCCCCGTGAAAGATGAGACCCGCTCTATGTCCTCGGAGTACAGGTACGCGGCACCGCGGAGTTCATGCCTAGTCCACACCTTGCGCCCTTCCTCCACGAACAGTATTGCCGTTGTGCTACCTTGCTCGTCATCATATATGGCCGTACTCTCTGCTACAGCCGACACCTGTGCAAATATAATTACATTTACCATATTAATTGATAACTTGAACGCATGTGTATTTTATATCTGAGATTCCTCTCAATGCCAGCTAGCATTGTATAAAGTTTCATTATTGTTCCATTGGTAGTTTTAAAGTATTATAATTATAAAATACAAAAGGGTAATGACTAATTTGAATGAAGATAAAGTTACGGTTCTTGCACTCTGTATTTCTTCTTATTGCCGCCCTGTATCACTGTGTGAAGTTTCAATCAAGACCCATTAGTAGTGTACAGTTATGCTCCTGACAAGATGTTCGGGCAGAAGGACGGACAAATCGGCGACTATATATGCTACACCAACATATTTCAGGGAGCATTAACAAATGGCGATGTGGAAGCATACACCAGTTGCTAATTTGTTAGCAGGTAATTTTAAAATATAAAAAAAAGTTGGCAGGGCGCGGGAGATAATTTTTAAAACTGTAATTTAATATTGTCCAGTTTACTTTTGCATTGAGCTAAGCGTGAGATATTAAAGTGATATGGAACTACTTTCAACTGTAAAGAAACGGAAACGAGCAAGTTTTGAATAACTCACCTGCTTATCACGCTGGCGAAACCACGTGACCTTTTGATCGGGTCCACAGAAAAAATATACCAACAATGTGCACGATTCGAGTATGCTTTTACTTCATAACTTTCTTAACAGTTAACGAATTATATTCAACTAAAGCGCACAAAACCCTTTACTGTCAGTTCTTTCTTCCGCCGCAAAGGTAATTCCGTAGCACTACGGGGTCGTATGCCATGCTTGGTACATTTAATAACAAGGTCCGTGGTACATTTAATAAAAAGGTCCGGACTTCGCGTTGTGATTGCCATAATTTATTGGTACATATAAAACAGTCCGAACAATTACACATTCATGCTACGCTAGGAACATCCTGTTATATATATATACATATCCGTTTCGTATAGTGGTTTTATGTACTTCCATTTGTCAACTACTTAACTAGTCCCTATTATTAAATGTCTTAGGTTCACAAAGTATACTATTATTTAGAAACGTTCAAATGTCCAAATCCTCAAATTATTATACAACGCTGAACAACTGCCCTACTATACTAGCTTCCATATTATAGTTTAACTTATCCCACACCCTGTCTTAAACTGCGGGGATCCATCTTGTGGATACAAGACCGCCTGATTATTGACTCTCCACTCCTGAATCACCGACTCTCGATTCTCGACTCCGCTAGACTTTCCGTGCGATCAGTATTATACTAGAAAAAAGAGTATAATAATGGACCTTTGGAAACGGCCGAGCACGACACATACGAAATATTGCAGTCTCGGTTCGATTGAGATTTTCCCAGGCTACATTTCGGCAGTTAGTCATGCCCCCCCCCCCCCACCCCCACCCATATGGACATCGACCCTTGTAGCTACATGTTAACGCCATGGTGATTACCTCATTGTATGCGTATATTACTCACAAGACCTTTCGGCGAATGGTCTCCCCTAATATGGCAATACCTTTTAACTCCCAGACTTCATAGTTTTCCAAAAACTTCCAGAGAAACTAAGTTTAGAGCACGTAAACAATAACAGGTGTTCAGACGATTAACTACGGAGTTAGCCGACATATTTAAGAAACTCCCATTGTAATCTCAGTTCTAAGAGGGATTAACAGGGATTAGGGGATTAACCTTAACTCTAATTGTGTTACATTTATAAACTGTTAGGTTAAGTACAGTGGCGAGGCCGTAGTGTTACATTTCTATTCCTCAATACTTTCTCAGATTAGCCCTTCCAGTCTTAGAAATGAAAGAAAGCCTACATGTATAACCGTGTACACTTTGGAAGAGTTTATCTTAAAACATACAGTAGGAAGTGAATTACCTTTTGCGTCAGAGAAAAGGGCTCAATCTGTCGGGGTATTAACTCTTTAGTTGAACAAAATCTTCATTATTAAGAAAGAAACAACATACCTGAATCGAGAGCTTGTTTGATACTTGTTTGCCGTGAACCAGATCAAAAAATCACGTGGTTTCGTCACCGTAATAAAACAATTATAAATATAAAGGAGTACAATAACAGTTATATTGAATTTGTATGGCAAAATATTACTTGGTACTACTTCTGGCATTGAATAACTCGCAAGTTCTTTTTCAAAACAACTCTTCCAAACAATATTTCGCCATGCAAATTCAATAACCATATGATAGCGCTTATGTGTGGACTATTTGTATTACTGTAATCTTCATGTAATGTGTATGTAATCTCAATGTGTGGACTATTTGTATTACTGTTATCTTCATGTAATGTGTATGTAATCTCAATGTGTGGACTATTTGTATTTCTCTAATCTTCATGTAATGTGTATATAATCTCAATGTGTGGACTATTTGTATTTCTCTAATCTTCATGTAATGTGTATGTAATCTCAATGTGTGGACTATTTGTATTTCTCTAATCTTCATGTAATGTGTATGTAATCTCAAAATTACCTGGTGTACCCCGTCAATAACGAGTCGTGTGAAGATGTCGTATTGTGACAGCCCTAGATTAGGGAGTATTTTGGCCCCAACGGAGTATGAGAAGATGTAAACACCTGACACAGGGGCTGTGAACATTCCCGTGGCCTTGTTGTAACCATTGCCATCGTTCAGCAGAATCTGGAGGTAAAACATTAAATGTTCAATAAAAAAGTACGATTCCATTTAGCCTACATACTGTATTTATGCACACGATTCATAAACCATTAGCAGTTATGTTTTGTTTACAATTATTCAGTTAAAAGAGACTGGCAGCAATTTTGAATGATGAAAGCACTTATAAAAGTTCAGTACAATGGCATTTATAAATGTTTAAAAATAAAAATAAATAATAAACCTTATAATAATAAACATAATAATAATAATAATAATAATCCACGACCACCGTTACTTATCTCCTATGAGCTTAACGTATTCATGAAATTAGTAATTTATTTCAAGTGTCACAAAATGATCTTGTGTAGAGCGTATTGGTCGTACTTAGCTCTTGTTAGCACTTGACGACATTTGTAATTATCATGCTAATCCATTGTCAAGCTGATTTGCATGATATATTCATGTTCCAATGGGAAAGCAGGAATTTTCATAACGTTGTTGGCAGAGCTAATGCAGGGCCGTTCAATAACTTCATATGTGCGTTAATGCATATACAATTGTAAGTTTTTACAATTTATCTCTCTAAAGGGAAACATTGTTTAAAGGTCGTGTAGATATGGAAATTGCTTCTGTTGTCACGTTTGTCAATGAACGTGGGAAATGATTGTTTTTGCGACAAGTTATATTATAAATTTATACAAGTTAAATTATAAAGTGCATTGTTTTCTAGTAGTGGCCGGGAATATTGAAAGTCGCTTTGCTTGGAGCAGTCGTTTGGAAATGGCGAGATTCACAGGCAATATGTGGTCAGTATAACTATTTTATGAAATTTTATTGTATATTTGTATTCAGTGGGCGTCGCCATTTTGTTAGGTGATGTTGTTACATCCGGTCAACTTTTATATGTTTCTCATACAACTAGCATATAAATTAAATATAGTATATTACTGTTAATGATAAACTCTCATTTTTATTGCATAACCATCCGAGAAAAGTATCAAAATATACTGCTAAAGCATATTTAAAGTGAAAAACTCTTATTTATTCTGAATATTGATTTATGTTTAAAAAAAAAAAAAAATAACAATAATAATTTCAATAGTACATGTCGTCACAATTCTAAATACTTATTGATAACATTCTAATAAAGCTTATTCATGCCTTATATTTATTCAAAGAAATATAAAAAGATCGGACAGGGAAAGTAGCATTCAAGGAGGACAACCACAAAACACAGAAACAAACACGCAAACAGACAAACAAGAAGGCAAAAGTAATAATAAATGCAAACGACATCACAATCACAAAAGGGTTGACAATAGGGCTACCGCCTTGGAACGGTCAGTGGAAAAGTAGGCAACTGGGGGGTTTAAACCGGTTCTAGGGTGCACCAAACCTCACACTTACCCTACTGTCATCCCATTAAAACAGGACAGTGTAAATAAAGAAATCCCCGCCATGATCTAGTCTCTAACCAACAAGGCAGCATCAATAGGCAATATAAGTAAAACACAAATATGCTCGTGTAAATATAATACAAAAAAACAATAGCCAAGAAAGCCACAATGAAGGTAATCAATAGCATGGCAGAAGCCAGAGCAACAACAGAATAAACCATTAAGGGCACGACAAGAAAGATCATAGACAAACATCAAACGCCACCGCCCCAATGGGCTTTAGGTAGGCGTCATCATAGGGTCCACAGCGTGTCCGGTCATCGTACAATTAAAGAGGAAAGCATAGTGGCGAACTGTAAAAGGGTCCACCACCAAGCATGCAGTACGTTGCAAAATGATAGGGTCATAACCTCTTTTGATAAACTTTTTAACAAGTTTAACAAAGATAGTATAAAAGTGATCATGACCAAGAATCTTACGAAGTTTATAAATCACATCACCATAGAAGTCAGGTTGTGATAGTCCTTGTCGCAGAAGAGTCCTTAAATTACTTTAATATTTGGAAAGTAGATCAGGGTTACGATGATAACATTTTGCAAAGGTTTTCGAAGTTTATGGTAACGGTAACCCTGATTGAGTAGCTTTTTAGTTATACAAAGATTACGAATATTAAAGTCCTCTACTTGAGTAAAGCTCTTGAAAAACGAATAAGTTGAGACACATACATCCAATAAGAAGTTGCTCGGGGAACATCCCATCTAAGTGGGGATAATTAACAATGTCAAAATTAAAATCATCTCTCTTGTCATAGATTTTGCTAATTATTTCACCATTTTCAATCATAGATCTTAATCAATATACAAAATTGATAACCTTGTATATTAGGTGCATTGGTTAACGAATATACCTGTATATATGCCGATGTGTATAAATGGCGTTTTAGAATACGTACGCATTGCTAGCGTGGCTCACATATAATTACTAGATAAAAATTTGTTCGTATAACGATGATTCTATAAGATTGTTGTGTTAATGAACGGACGTCTAAAAGTATGTATCGTTACAGCCAAGCCCCGGTGATATATCATATAAAGTAATGAGCGGGTGGATACGGTTCCTGTAGAGCATGGTCAGGTGTTCGTAGAATCGACAAACCCCTGGAAACGTGTTTGGTCCGTCATCAAACCGCATTGGAGGAACATCACATCACAACCTCGTTGGAGGCTAATCATCACGTCATCAAGACAACCCTAATAGAAGGTTGTTGATGATAATCATCGCTCATCGGAGTCGCGCATCATGTTCATCAACTCATCAGGTGATAATACTGCGAGCGTCTTATACGTTTTTTTCATCTGTCACCTCTCGGTACTTGACACCTCTCGGTATTTGGATTGACAATCCTTTTTTTTCTACTATGGTTAATAATATCTATCCTCCTAAAGAACTTCAACTCAATAAAGCTATCATTACTGATACTGTCGCTTCTTTTCTTGATTTACATCTCTCTGTTGAAAATGGCGAAATAATTATTAAAATCTAAGACAAGAGATGGTTTTAATTTTGATATTGTTAATGGGGATGTTCTCCGAGCTACTTATTATGGGGTTTATGTTTCCCAACTTATTCTTTCTCTAGAGCTTGTAGTCGTGTTGAGGACTTTAATATTCGTAATATTTGTCGTAATATTTGTATATAACTAAAATGTTACATCAGCAAGGCTACCGTTAACATACACTTAGAAAAACCTTCGCAAAATATTATTATCGTAACCCTGATCTACTTTTAAAATATAAAAGTAATTTAAGAACTCTTCTGCGGCAAGGACTATCACAACCTGACTTATATGGTGATTTGGTTTACAAACTTCTTAATCACTTCCATACAATATTTATAAAACTTAAAAAGTTTATCAAAAAGAGGTTATGACCCTATCATTTTTCAACGCATTTAATGTTTAGTGGTGGACCCATTTACAGTTCGCCACTATGTTTTCCTATTTGTGCGATGACCGGACAGATTGTGGACCCTGTGATGACTTCTACCTAAATCCTTATAGGACGGTTTGTCTTTAATATTGTATTGTCATCCCTTAACGGGTTGTTCTCTTTTTGCTCTGGTTTCTGCGAAGTCTTACTTTGTGACTTTCTAGGCTACTTTTTTATACATATTATATATATGCATGATCATTTATGTGCTTATATTGCCTATTAATGCTGCCTTTTTTGGTAGAGATTATAACCTGGCGGGGATATCTTTATTTACTATGTCCCGTTTATTGGGATGACAATATGGTAAGAGTGAGGTTTGGTGCACACTAGAACCTGGTGTAAATCCCCAGCGGACTTTTATTGCTACTGACCGTTCCAAGGCTAACCATTTTGTGTTTGTGATGTTTTATTTTTCATTTTATTCATCTTTAAAGTTGATCTTTATTTATGTTTGTGTTTGTGGTCGACTATCCTTGAATGCTGCGTTTCCTGTTCGATTTTCGTATCTACGTTTTCATGTGTATTCGCTCGTTTTTCTTTGATAATTGTATATATATTTAACATGTTTTAAAAGTTGTATTAAAAAGTAAATGCAGTCACCGACATTGATTTTTTCCTTAGTTAGTCCCAACCACTAGGGTCATCTTGCGACATCAAGGAATATCTGAAATCACATGATTTTACTTAGAAATTGTTTAAATAAGCTTTAAATTATTGTATTAAAACGAACTTGCTTCTGGCTTTCTAAGCTTTTGATTTTTTATATTCATATATGCATGACCATCTGTGTGTTATACTTACATTGCATATTAATGCTGCCTGGTTTGTTAGAGGATATCGCCCTATGCGTTTGATGGCATATACCCTGTCTTTTATTTATCTTGTGTCCATGCTTCGTTTTGGTTGACTGTGGTCCTTGAATGCTGCATTTACTGTTAGACCTTGCCCACCCCTACCCCGTTCCTGTTCTTATGATATATTAAGGTATCATACTATGTAATTATTATTGTATATGTTCGTTCAAAGGCGAAACTTCTACATGCTGAAGATATATTTATATAGTGTTTATAGTAGTTACTTACAACATCATATACTATAGGCTGCTGGTGTGTT
Organism: Cyrtodaria siliqua; assembly: GCA_037043455.1. Taxonomy (NCBI): domain Eukaryota; kingdom Metazoa; phylum Mollusca; class Bivalvia; order Adapedonta; family Hiatellidae; genus Cyrtodaria; species Cyrtodaria siliqua. The sequence goes on along the minus strand of JAWPHD010000453.1, from coordinate 8,866 downwards.
ATGTTGATCACGAAATGACTCAGGTACGCCGTGAAGGCAATGCCTCCTTGAGATTGACGTTTCACAGGACTACTCATTTTGTTTACTGTCAGGTTCCGTTCCAGATGCTCGATCTTCTGTTCCATATCAATAATTGTTCTATCCTTTACTTTGTTGTCCAACTCTAAGTGCTCAACTCTTTCCTTCAGATCTTTTTCCGTTTTCTTCAACATGCCGATTTCTTCTTTCATTTCCTTTTTAAATGAGTCCAACTCCATCATTTTGCTCTCAAAATCTATTAATTTTGGCTTCCCTTTATAACTGTCAGCTGCACAAAAGCAGGCATGGCAGCTCAACAGCAACAAAACAAGCAAACACATGTTGTTCATCTTACCAGTGCTTAAACTGTCGATGTGACACTAGGTTAAGTTCTTATCGTTCAGAAGGAGAAATAAACTAATCACATTTAACCTTTAAAAGTGATAAGCGATCTCAAGATAAACATGGACTGGTATACACGTATTAACATTTAAACCAAAATTCTATGTTCTTCAGATTATTTGTTTACATTTTGTTTCTGCTATTCTCAAATTTATTTTATTCGGTTTTAAAGTTCATCAAATCCCATTGTATGCTCCATAACTGATTGTGTTACTATTATTTCAGCCGCAATCAATTAAGCACTCATGCAACATTTTGATGTTGGGGTCGTGGTTAGTGTATAAAAAACATATGCGACAGTTTAGTTTGTGAAGACCGATGAGCCCAAAGTGCCTCGGTATCTTCTACATTTGAAAAAAGAAAACGCCAAAAAAGAAAACGCCCATTATTTATTTTAAGACGGACATTGATTTAACACACAACCACCAAAACCAAATATCCTTCACGTTGGTGGGTATTATGCTTTAAAAGGGCATGGGTCTTTTAACCTTCTGACCTCCAAAACTATACGGTTCTTCCTTTCAACAAGGACAGTGCGCTAGGGAAGTCTCATGACTGCGAATGTTATGAAGTTATTCAGCAAAATGTGAATTTTCATAAGATCATTGTGATAGACCTTATGACCTACTGGATCAAAAAACAACAGGTTCCTCCTCTAACCTAGGGAAATGACCTATGCAGTTTCATGTGTATGGAGGTTATTGAAGTTATGGTCCGGAATGCACATTTCCATATAAGAAAATGGTGACCTTGACCTTTTACCTACCTACCCCCAAAACAATAGAGTTCCTGTTTTCACCTAGGGCAATGTATCAATGCAGTAGGATTTCAAAGTTATCACGCAGAACGTGTATTACCATATAAAGACCTGACAACCTTCACCTCCGACCTATTGACCCCAAAACAATAGGGATCCTCCACAAACCTATAGCAATGTACCAATGAAGTGTCATGAGTGTAGGTGTTAAGGTTTCGAAGTTATCTTCCGACCTACTGACCCCAAAATCAATAGGGATTTTCCTCTCACCTAGCACAATGTACCTCTGAAGTTTCATGAAGAGTAGATGTTAAAGTTATTGTTTCCATATAAGGTGATGGTGAACTTGATCTTCCACCTACTTCCCCAATAGCAATAGGGATTCTACTCTTACATAGGGTAAAGTATCTATGAAGCACCATAATACGACCCGTTTTTCAAATGTGCGTATAAAAAGGTATTTGACCTCTAACGAATGCATTACATGGACATTTACAGACAGTGTGCTCTACGCGTTTTTAATAATACATCAAAGTATTGTATACATCCTTAAAAACGTTAAAAATTGAGGCCCAAGAAGCAAAAAAGGTTGGTTGATTGGCGCTTTACGTCATTAGTAGTTGATGCAGACCACCCACTTTTTTCTGGATAGAACCAGTACTGTATACCTCCCGTAAGAATCGACATTTTCTCACTTACAAGTCAAACTCCCATAGAGATAAAGGAAAGTACAGGATGTACATTTATTCTTCTCTTTTAGGGCCTCAATTTGAAACATGTTCACCCCTGGGCCCCGTTTTATTAAACATCTTGCGATAAGTCAAATTTTAAAATCGTTCACGTAATTCCACCTAAGCATTCAATGTAGACAAATGTGTGTGTACTTAGTGAATAACTTGTGTCGCCTGCTGTGTGCTTATTTCAGCAAGTACAATTAATCTAACTGTAGTTTGAAGATAACGGTTGTAATGAGTTATGGAGCAGTTTTCTTTTACAGTGTTAAGTTTACAAAAAAGGGGCATACATCTGCATTGGATAATTGATAAGGAAGAACTAAAATATTTCCCATAGGTCAATATTTTGCCAAGTTAGGTTTAGGTAATATTTTGCCAAGCTAGGTTAGGTTGCAGGTTAAAGTTTTATGAAAAGGAGCATAACTCTGCCAAAATGAAAGTCAGTTAAGATGAAGATGTGTGGGAAGTTTCATTAACATAGGTCAAATACATTTTACGTTATGGCCAGTTATGAGCTTGGTTAGGTTGCAAGTTGATTTTTTATAAAAAGGGGCATATGCTTAAATAAAAGTCAGAGTTATTGGTCATGAGTAACAATATTCTGTATGGTAAGTTGAATACATGTGGGCAGTTTTATGAACATAGATCAAATACTTATTAAGTTATGGCCAGTTATGAACTTGGTTAGGTTGAAGGTTAAAATTTTAGGAAGGGGCATAACTCTGCCAAAATGAAAGTCAGAGTTATTGAACATGTGTAACAACATTCCTTGGGTTAAGACGTATCAGTGTGTGAAGTTCCATGAACATAGGTCAAATTGTTTTCGAGTTATGGCCAAGGTTATTTTGCAGCTAAAAGTGCGACGGACAACGACGGACAAAGTTATCCCTAAGTGTCTGCCATGCTACGCAGGCGACACAATAAAAGTTATTTAATAACTCTTCTGGGACAAGAACTATCACAACCTGATTATGGTGATGTGATTTTCAAACTTGGTAAGAACCTTGGTCATAATCACTTTCATACAATCTTATTAAACTTGTTAAAAAGTTTATCAAAAGAGGTCATGACCCTATCATTTTGCATGTTTAGCGGTGGACCCATGTATAGTTCGCCACTATGCTCTCCTTAAATATTTCTTGTACCCTTAATGGTTAATTCTCTTGTTGCTCTGGCTTCTGCCAAGTCTCTGAGTACTTGCTGTGTTGTTTTCTAGGCTTTTGTTTTTTATATTCATATGTACATGATCATCTATGTGTTATATTGCTTATTAATGCTGCCTTGTTTGTTAAGAGAATATAGCCTGGTGGGGATATCTTTATTTACACTGTCCCGTTTAATTGGGATGACAAAAGGATAAGAGTGACGTTTGGTGCACCCTAGTACCTGGTTTAGACCCTAAGTAGACCTTTTTGCCACTGACCGTTCCAAGGCGGTAGCCCTATTGTCAACCCTTTTATATTGGTAATGTCACATCTTGCCTTTTATTCATCTTTGTAATTATAGTTTGTTTCTAAGCATGTTTTGGTTGACTGTGGTCCTTGAATGCTACATTTCCTGTTCGACTTTATATCTACTATTATGATCAAATGTGTCGTTAGTTGCTTCATAAAACGGGGGCCTGTTCTTTACAGTTAAAAGAAAATGCAATAACTGCTATGTAGGGCACCTTCCTTTTTCCTTTTTCTTATCCATCGCAGTGGCGGAATGACTAAGTGCCTTTATGTATTTAGTCACTACTTCATTTAGCAAGAGGTGTCGGTAGCAAGAGGTGTCGGAGAACAGAGCAGCTCGCCAAATTGAAACACATTAATATACCTGGTATATACCACCATCTTTTCAAACAAGCCATCTTGAAATATGACCAAACAAAAGGCAGTATACTCTGTGTTATATCAATATGAAAGAAAGAGGACATTTTCAGATAATAATAAGGAAGGTGGTGAAAAAGTAGCAACACAAAAATGAGGGAATGAACTGGTTGTAGGGGGATATCAATTATTGAGGTATGTTTTATGCACCTCTAAAAATTATAGAAATAAGTATAAAAGTTGAACAGGAAATCCAGCTATCACAAAACACAGTAAACCCAAAAACACGCAAAAAGAAAAACATGAATGACAATGTAAGGCATCATAAAACAAGAATTATGTGGTGGCAGTATGCGTGGTGTATCAATAAATAAACTTATTATATGGAAGCGCATGCCCAAATTTGGTTAAGCTAGGATAATAAATATAAGATACAGACTGGTAAACACAGCTTACATGCAAAATTCGAGGTGGAGTGGGACGCAGACATAAGCTCTCTTATTCTTCAAATAGTTGAGCTAGCTAAAAATAAATAATGCATATTTACTGTTCTCTGCCAGTGCCATTGTAATCTGCAAAGCAGTTATCAGAGAAGAATATTGTCTTTGATTTCTCTGCTAGTATCACTGTAAACACAGAGTATATTTTTTCTTCGAGTTCTCTTGATGTTCACTCTTATTTCTAAGCAATTTTGCCTAAATACTGTCCCCCACCAAATGACTGAATTAGACATGAACATTAACTGACCACGTTTGATGCAGACGTTACATGTATTGTGCTACCCAGAGTTGGTCCAAGGCTCAACATTTATAGTGTACATCAAGGAAAAGTTGCTTAAAGTCCCTATCCAGCTATCAACAGCATATTCTACAACAGATGTACACCAGTACTAAACCTACTGACCTCGAAGTATATGTATAACATGTGATAATCCAATCTCTATAGACACAATATAAATGGTTTAAACCAGCTATGTCAAACGCCAAAACTGCAGTGTCGATTTTGTCATTTTACGCATATTCAATCACAGGTTAAGAACCCATGAATAAACCTATACTTTATTGTCACATATACATGATTATGAAGGCTTTGTGGAAAACTACTGTATCTTGTTCTGTATTTATATGTAGTTACAATAGTTTATATGTAGTTACAATAGTGTATAAGTAGTTACAATAGTTTATATGCAGTTACTAAACCTTTGATTATATGACCTGAACACCTAGACCGAGTTTTGATAAACAGTTTTATAATGTTATTTTTGCCATTATTTGTCAGGTTAGATTCTTTAAAGGGAATGTAGTGACACAGCCAAACTGAAAAACTTAAATAAAGGTGAAAGAATTATCAAAATTGGATGATAGAAATGCAGGGACACCACAACAATCGACATCGTAAAACACTATTGTCTACTTCTCAACCTTTTTCTTTACAATTTTTTCCTTTTATTAGTTCCTAGAAATTGTTTTGTATTAAACTTAGTTAATACAACATAATCATAGACATACTAAATGCCTACAATACCCTACAAAAATCCTATGTGCATATATGTGTAAATAATATGTGTATCCGGGTGAGTGTGGTACATATACGAGTGTGTATCCACAAAAATGTGTATATATTTGAGAAAATACTGATACATGTGTGTATATATATATAGGAAATACAAAATGGCGCATACTTGAAATGGCGCATACTTGAAATGAAGCTGATACATGTATATAAATGAAATATACAATAATGCATATTTGATAATATATTGCTGCAGGTCTATATAAAATATGTATATGGTGCATATTTGATATTGGTGTATATTTATACATAAATACCTAATGTGCATATTCGATAGTATATAGTACATTATATGAACCATATAGTATAAGTGTGCTGAAAAAAATAAGTTTAGCAAGTAAATTGCATGGGAAATTCATTTGCGCATACTCTAGGCCATGCGTGGCAGAGGTCATTAACAATATAATTAACATAATTAGTAGATATATGCAGGGCATTGGTTTTTAAAACGATATCTGCGGGAAAAAAATAACATGTTTTAATCTACCTGCTTCACAGATATTATAATTTCGTTCTTATTTCAATGTAAAGGGAGGTAATTTCAATTTTTTTTAAAAAAAATGATGCATATATAATGACAAGGTTTAGTATCCGTTGATTTCGTGGTTTTTTATAACTTGAAACTCATAACTGTTATTTAGTGACGTTTTACCATGTTCTTTATCATATTGAAATATGCTGTTTTAAGTAAATGGGATATAACTCAGATCACAACTAATCAGTGAAAGAAAAGATCACTCTATGTCATGCAAATGTTTTATAATACTTCACATTATAAAATAGCATTGAATTTCTTTAAGCTAAATGTACATAAGAGCTTGCTAAACTTATATTATTTTTTTCAGTATATATGCATAGTTGAAAATATACAAATGCATATCTTTTACATAAAATGCATGAATACATGATTTAACATTTCCCCTCTGCAGTAATCTGTTTGCAGAGTAACATCATATTATTATTGTTATATGTATATTTAAAATAAGATACTTGACACAATAACAAAAAAGGTAGTGAGTTACATGTTTATCAAAAATGAATATACACATTTTGCATGATATCGGTAAATAATATCAATATGTGAAAATGTATATATATATATGTTCTGTATGAATATGTTATGGAAGCTTCAGAAAAATAAAAAAACAAGTCCGAGTTATGAAGCGGAGACGATTGTATAGACGAACGGATTTTGAACTTTGATTTCTAAGTGTGACCTTGACCTTGGAGCCACGGACCTGGATTTTGTGCGTGACACGTCGTCTTGTTGTGGTGAGCAATTGTGCAAAGTTATTTGAAAATCCATCCATCCATTATTGTCAGAGTTATGAAGCGGACACGAGAGTACAGACGAACGGATTTTGACCTTTGATCTCTAAGTGTGACCTTGACCTTGGAGCCACGGACCTGGATTTTGTGCGCGACACGTCGTCTTGTTGTGGTGAGCAATTGGGTGAGAGGGGTGAGAGGCGTGGGGGTGGGGTGGTGGGTGCAGGGAGGGTTGCAACATATATGTGTAAGAATTGACTAAAACAACACAGAAATATGTAAAAATAAAATAAAAAAATTCAAGTGTGGGGCGTGGTGGGTGTGGTGATGGGGTGAGAGGCGGGGGTGGGGGGGGGGGGGGGGGGAGGGGGCGGGGAGGGTTGCAACATATAAGTGTCAGAATTGATAAAAGCAACACAGAAATATGTAAAAAAAAAAATCAAGTGTGGGGGTGGGGGGAGGGTGGGGCAACATATATGTGTAAAAATTGACTAAAACAACAAAGAAATATGTAAAAAAAATAAAAGTTTCAAGTCTGGGGCGGGGTGGGGGTGGGGGTGATGGGGTGAGAGGCGGGAATCAGTGTTTTGTGGAGGTTTATGTGTGTAAGAATTGACTAAAACAACAAAGAAATATGTAAAAAAAAAAAAATCAAGTGTGGGGCATGGTGGGTGGGGGTGATGGCATGAGAGGCGGTGGGGGGGGGGGGGGGGGGGGTTGGGGAGCGGGGAGGATTGCAACATACATGTATAAGAACTGACAAAAGCAACACAGAAATATGTAAAAAAAAATAAAAAAAATAAAAAAAAAATGTTTCAAGTCTTGGGCGGGATGGGGGTGGGGAGGTGGGTGGGTGAGAGGCGTGGGGGTGGGGTGGGTGAGAGGCGTGGGGGTGGGGTGGTGGGTGCAGGGAGGGTTGCAACATATATGTGTAAGAATTGACTAAAACAACACAGAAATATGTAAAAATAAAATAAAAAAATTCAAGTGTGGGGCGTGGTGGGTGTGGTGATGGGGTGAGAGGCGGGGGTGGGGGGGGGAGGGGGCGGGGAGGGGGCGGGGAGGGTTGCAACATATAAGTGTCAGAATTGATAAAAGCAACACAGAAATATGTAAAAAAAAAAAATCAAGTGTGGGGGTGGGGGGAGGGTGGGGCAACATATATGTGTAAAAATTGACTAAAACAACAAAGAAATATGTAAAAAAAATAAAAGTTTCAAGTCTGGGGCGGGGTGGGTGGGTGGGGGGTGATGGGGTGAGAGGCGGGAATCAGTGTTTTGTGGAGGTTTATGTGTGTAAGAATAGACTAAAACAACAAAGAAATATGTAAAAAAAAAAAATCAAGTGTGGGGCATGGTGGGTGGGGTGATGGCATGAGAGGCGGTGGGGGGGGGGGGGGGGGGGGGGGGGGGGGGGTTGGGGAGCGGGGGAGGGTTGCAACATATATGTGTAAGAATTGACTAAAACAACACAGAAATATGTAAAAAAAAAAAAAAATTCAAGTGTGGGGCGTGGTGGGTGTGGTGATGGGGTGAGAGTCGGGGGTGGGGGGGGGGGGGGGAGGGGCGGGGAGGGTTGCAACATATATGTGAAAGAATTGACAAAAGCAACACAGAAATATGTAAAAAAAAAAAAAATCAAGTGTGGGGCGTGGTGGGTTGTGTGATGGGGTAAGAGGGGGGGGGGCAGGGGGGGCGGGGGGCGTTGCAATATATATGTGTAGGAATTGACAAAAGCAACTCAGAAATATGTAAAAAAAAAAAAAAAAAAAAAAAGGGGGCGGGATAGAGGGGGAGGGGGGTGGGGGGGATGGGAGAGGAGGGAGCCCATGCCCCAATATGGGTGAAGTAATAAGATGCATAATGCTATAACAAATCCCAAACCAAAATTATAGATATATACATGCTTACATGCAAACCTAGATCTGCCTTTATTGCACATTTTATGGGCCATCACAATTTGGGTTCCATGGGAGCCCAGAATTTGTAAAAGACAAAATTACTTATCCAACCCTTTACAACATTACTATAAGGAAACCAATTCCAAAATTTAGAATGTAAGAGATATATACCTGTAAACACAGCTTACACACAAAATTTAATGTGAAACAAACACATTTTAAGGGCTATCAGAATTTGGGTTCCATGGGAGCCCAGGGGTTACAGGAACCAAAATTACTTAAGCAGCCCTTAAGATAATGCTATAAGGAAGCCCATGGCCAAATTTGGTTGTGCTAGGATAAGAAATGTAAGAGATATAGACTTGTAAACACAGCTTACACGCAAACCTGAATGTGGGACGCC